>JARHVA010007677.1:355000-452500 GCA_037957365.1 Torreya grandis
TACATAAAAATTAGTCATGTTATCATCTACTACCTGACCTGCCTAGTACCACAGTATATGATAAAATCTATAAAAAATATAACATAGAATTATCTCATGGCACTCATAACCCCCACTCTCTGATCTCATGGGTCATATGGACAAGGAAGTTTGGACCCTCAAGAATATCTTGCTATAAACCAAAATGTCTCTACACTCGGTCTAGTTTATATATATCTACTAAAAATTCATGGTGGCTTATGATATAACAAGGTTTAATCATTAATCCAATGACAAACAAGTCCTTGATCTAGTAAAATGGTGTTTCCAAGTATACCCACCAGATACAATCTCCATCAACCATCTCATCTATGGATCACTTTTAAAAATACAAGTCTCCCAATTAGCCTTGTAGGCTTGGGCCTATGAGATACCAACCAAATTCCACTAGATCCTTATGTCCCCACTAATATCTTAGCCCCACTAGTTATTTAATCACTATATGCTCCCAAGGCCAAACCTAGAGTAATGTATTATGCCTAATTATCTACCTTATATGATATGATATCATATGTAAATATTGATAGTGTTAGGTCAAAATTATGGACCCCATGAAAATAATGTTGAATGATCATACATATCTCATATCATCCCAATCATTTTGATTTGAAATAATTGTCTAATCTTGTCTAATAGCATAAGGTTGCTGACAAAATCCATCAAAATAACCTCTTGAGTAACTATCCCATGTGTTGGTATTGGTGCCACTAATAGAGGCCCCACCATTACTAATCTTACCCAAAGATACAGAGGCCAAACTAGGTCCTTTAGTGCATCTACATCTATCACCCCTCCACTACCTCAAGGTCTATAATCCCAATCAAATCTTATAGCATAACTATTCATCTTGTTGACATCTAGGTGATCTTCTAACCCTAAATAGGAACTCGTAATATCCTATGAACATCCTCTAAAGTCATTATGGCCTTCTAATTCATAAAATGGAAATTTAATGTCTCAGAGTTTCACCTCTCTAAAATTTCTAATCCATAATCTTGATCCATGTGAATCATAAGTAGCTAAGCTAGGTGATATAGCTGTACTACCTCTACAAGGTTCATGAGCTCCTATGTCCATATGACCTATCATTATAACACTTAAGATCATCACTCACATTCTATAATTACCCTAAATTAATCCTAAAAGTCAACCCACAAAAACCAAGTCAATCATTTTTCCTCTAAATAATCATGTCTACCTAATAAATTCTAATTTCAGGCCTAGAATAATATTCTATTTTCCCCATTTTCCCTTCCTTTGACTCATTTAATTTTTTGTGGAAACCTTTTAATTTTTATCAATCATCCCACCATTTATCATATTAACCCTACCATTTTCATTTTTTGGTTTTCAAAATCACCACTCTACAGTCTATTTTGCCCATTTGGTACAGTGATCTCACTTTTTTTTAGTGATCTAACCATTTGACTTAGTAATCCTACCATTTGACAATCAATTTCCTTCAAAATTTGTGAGGGTGTTTATTAAGTGGTGACATCACAATTTTGGCCAATTACCCCATTAAATATCCCAGGAGCCTACTAATTTCAATGGTGAAACCATCCTTTTTGGAGGTGACCTCGCCATTTGCTAAATTATACAAATAACAAGATTGCTTAGCATCTTAGTTCTACCTAGTAATAAATTCATTAAATATAGAAATTAAAAACCCAAAAAGGTACCTATTAATTCTCTAATCCTTGATGGTCAATGGTACTCTTAGACATTCTCCCCAAGGTGTTAATGGTATGGGATGTTAGCCATTATAATCAACTCTCTCATGCACAAATATCAAAGCTCTAGATTGAAATAATGAGGGGCAAAAAATGAATGATTTTTACCCCTAGGGGTAAAATTATAGAAAATTTAACCCCTAAGTTTATTTTTTCCCTATTTATCTTCCTCAAACACTCATTCTCACCATGTTTATCCATTTTATAAATTGGTTTCTTCTAGTTACTCCATTTTCATCCTTGTTTGCTGAATTACATGATTACTTTTACTCTGATTGAGGACTAACCCATCAAAAAATTGAATTTTTTGTCCTCCCCTCAAGGGCACATCATGGGTCATCTAATTATATTTGGGGCATTTTCATAACCTTATTTCTTTGTGACTCATGCAAAAATTTGTGGAAAGTGGGAACACATTTATTTATTATAATTATGATCATTCTAGACATCCTTTTTATTATTTGAAAAGTCATTGCTTTGACCAAATATCTCACCATGCCTTTTCAAATAGGGGTAAAATGTAGACATCTAATTATTATCACTATTGTGTTAAAATTAAAAATTTGAACAACAATTCAGAATAATGCACAATCTAGACCAAAATCACTGCAATGCTCTAATTCATTCATACACATCATGTACAAGTGTCAATTCTTGTACATTTGATCCTTGATTAGGGAAATGTATTTTATGAAATAATTATATTTTCTTAATTCACTTCAAGTCAAGTTGTGACCAAGAAAAATGATGTTTTGGACCACTAAAATGTTCTAATTCAGTCACACACATCATGTGCATGTTTCAATTCATGTCTATAATATGATAACTAGGGTATTACCCTATATAAAATTCACACCTTACTCTAATTTAACTCCAATTAAATTACATATAAGTAAATTGACATTTTCATGATTAAATCAATAGAATATAAAATATATATGTAATAAAGATTAGATCTAGAAGAATAAATGATGGAAAAGAGCACATAAAATTGACACGATACATAAGAATTTAAAGTGGAAAAACCTATAATAGGTAAGGAATACACAAAGATGATATTAAGTAATTGAGAAACTTTCCACCCCAATACAAAGCCTTCCCTTCTTACTTATTCACATAAACCTTCAAGAACCTTTCTAAATATTTGACACATGAAAATATTAAATTTATCGAGTGTATTTTTCATGAATAACACAATAGGGGTAAGACCTTATTTATAATAAATGAGAGGGGAGGTGACCTTTGTAACCAACAGGTCCATCCTTCCTAAGAATCATTTAAATTAATTGGTTAATAATAAATCATAATATTTTATTGTTTATTTACATGATGTTTTCACCTTGTGTTTAGTAAATAATAAATTATTATTATTTAATAATAAACCAAAGTATTCTAAGGGTTTAGATTAGCCTAATTAGACATTAAATGTTCTAGCATTTCAATCATTTTGATTAAACATGCAACCACTTTCCAAGAATTACCGAATTACTAAAATCATTAAGCAAATCAAATCTAAATTAAGAGATTAAGTATAAAATCCTTGCAAAGTTATTTAATATCTATTATTGGTAATTCATAGTTCAAAATGACATCACCTATGACATCATCAAAGCGGTGTCAAGCACTAGGCGTTAAAGAATATAAATATCAAGTTTAAGGCCACCCATGACTTATTAATTATCCATTATTCCAAAGCATTAGTGGCTTTATCGTCCAAAATTAAATTCATTCCTAGCCACACAGCTTGATCTCAAGATGGACGATCATGATTGATTTTCAGATTTTTTGTAAAATTATAAATACATGAGCCACCATAGACTAACCACCAAGTTTTTTAGTGCAAATAACCTATGCAATAATATTGATAAAAGAGATTCACTAATTATTCTAGATAGACCAATCAATGATCCAAATCTATTCATGCTAAAAGAGATGAAAAATACAATCATCCAACTATAATGACAAAGACTTAGACCACCAAATCTAGGCATACACATGTGTATGGACAATTTTTGAAGGAGAGACACTATAGGAGGGTATTAATTGTCTTATTTTCCTCATTATTTTCTTTATTTTGTTGACACTTCCCCTTGGGAAGGGGCTTATCATGTTAGGTTCTTTATTCTTATTGTTGGTTTTCCTTACTAGCACATGAACTAACCTAAATTGAAATCCTACTTTACACATGGTCCCCATGAAAACTCTATATAAAAATCAAGCATGTCTCCAATCACATATACCAAACTTGATGGAAATAGTCTTCCACTCTTGTCATGTAATAATATACCATTAACAAGAGCCATCAAAATAAGTGTAGATAAATCCACCTCCCCACTTGACATATAGGCAACCAAAGTTATGCTTAGATAAACCATCATGATAATATCATCTTTAAACAACCTCTTAAGTGAAATTTCATATGTGGTTTCCCTCAAATACACCATCATACCTCATATCAAGATACATAATATCTCACATACATACTCCAATGTCACTTTCATCTGCCCTATAAGTAGATGTAAGGTACTCATTTATAAGTGTTATCACTCTACTAGTTCCATCTAAATCCCATTATTAGCATAAATATTTGACATCTATACTATGTATGAAAACCCAACAACCTCAAGTATCATAGCCTCATAATCTCTAAAAATACTCATCAAATTTAGTAGTGTTGATGGCTTCTCTTAGGCAATGAGAATAAATAATCTCTCCTATAAACACATCAAAAATTACATATACTTAGTCTACTAATCAATCAACATTCACATATAAAAATCTTTAATATTCCCTTAGTAAGTCTAAAAAACATCATTTACCATATATCGATCCTTTAGATGCCACTAAAAACATGAATTTGCCACCTAAATGATGTATTCACCACCCAACTGACAAATTCACCACCCTAAAATGATTATTTCATCACATCCCATAATTAATTCACTACAACCCTAATGAATTCACCACTGATGATGAAAAATTCACTACAAGTTAAAAATTTCTCTAGTTTAAAAAATGACTTTGTTGTTAGCCATGGCAGATTCACTACTTTTTAAGACAAATTCACCATTTTGGAAATAAAAAAGTTTTTTACCACCCATTTTCAAAAAAATTATGACACCCAAATTCAAATTTCACAAATTCAAAACATCACTTATGATAGGACTATACTCTTGTGGTCTATGGTGCTCCCTCATTCACTTTTTACAACACTCATCTACAAGAATACAATCAAATTTAGCTCCCTCACTTCTATAAATCTAAAGCTCAAATAAAAATAATAGGTGGAAAATAGTAAAAATGAATTACTAATTACCCCTACTTACTATTTATTTACCCAACCCACCCAATTTTTTTCCTCCAATCAATACTTTCATTCATTTTTAATCTATTATACACATATGTACCATTATTTTCACCACCAAACATAAATCCAACATTAAAGATTTCTCTAGTGTTTTATTTCTTACTTGAATATTAGTTAATTTATTATAATCAAAATACACAAGATATATTATTTCCAAACTACCTTGTTGCACACATATATCATTTATATACTAAAATTAACATCAAATCCTTATCCATTCATGCATGCAAGCATTTAATCAATAAATAAATTCCATTTATCTAGAGCATCCACTAAAAATACTTACAATCATTTATAAATTCCAACCTACATCTTTATTATTTATTTTGAGCACCTGTCTACCTCATTTTTCCTTGCACGATATCTCAAATTTGTATCCACCCATCCTATTAATTACTAAAACCATTTGGGATACCTTATGACATATATATCCCTATATTTTTTGTCATTATTTTAAAATTTATTACTTCTTCTAGTCACAACACCCTTTTAAAAAGGGGGAAAATGTAGACACCTAAAATTCATTGTTTTATTATCATCACTAATTATCAACATTCAACATTCAATATTCAACACACCAATTAATAACCCATTCATCATAAAAATATAATTTTTACACACATAACATGGCCCCTTTTTTTACTAATTAACTATGTAACCTATATTAGTTATGTTAATTAATCATGCACCAAAAAATCCAGATAAATAATTAAAAATAAACCATGTCACCTCATCTTCCTAATCAATAAAATTTATTTTAATCCCTTTATATTTTTATTTAAACTATCAAATAACTTTTTAAAACATTATTAAGACATTAAAAGGTATTTGAAAACATCATTATGTCATTCCACATTCTAACAACCTTATTTAAGGCAATGTTTCACATCCCAATAAAATTCAATAACACATTTAACCCATTGAATGTCCATTCATATTATTTAATGTCCTTTCAACAAACTTGACCATTTCCTCCAACCATCTCATAAATACTCAACAAATATATTGAATGCACTTGACCCATTGAATTCATGTCCAACATTCAAATTCAAAATTATTTAATAATTTCTAATTAAATCTAACCATTTGTTTTCCCTCTAAAAAATATATAAATTGATGTACTCTCCTCCATTTAAAGATTCATTTTTTGAGCTATCAAACCTATCATCCTTTTAAAATCAAAATCATCAACTAAATTGTCCTTAGATTGATTAAATTTCATTGCATTTGAGCATCATACATACAAATGATCAAGAACATATCCAAGTTATAAAATAAGAGATCTTCATTGATTGGTACATGAAGGTATATTATATTTCTTATTTAAATCTTTATCTAAGGTTTTAAGTTCAATTTATAATATGAATTAAGAATCATTGCTAGTTTATAATTAAGTTTTTAAATTTTATGTATTACACTATTATATATAGCCCAATCAAGGATAATGTAGTTGTAGATTTTATTTCAAAACTAATAATATGGAAAAAATAGTTTATTGGTAGATGAATCATTTAATGATGAATATATTTTTGAATTTTCCATTACCTCTCTTTATTTTCCAAACATATCTAACTATCTATCTGTAGTAAAAATCCCAAAACATTTATTTTCCAAGAGATAAATACAACTTGGTGGATAAAATACTTCCATACTCATTGATTTCAAGGTACCTATTTTAAATTGGGTATGCCTTAGCCATGCCCAAGTTTTTAAGGGAGGATGAAGTATTCGGCATTCTACAAGCATGTGTTAATGAATCCTATGGGAAAGTATTAGAAGGAAAGTGGATTACATCTAATATCCTTACTATAACATACTAATTTCCCAACTTACATATGGATTATGTAATATATACCCATAAATGTGATAAATGTCAGCATATGGTAAACCCATATAATCCAATGAAATTCATATCTAACCCAACTTATCTTAGAACCTTCTTCAAAATGGGTATTTGAATTTGCTAGCCCAATACATCTAATGTCTAAATATAATTAGTACATATTGGTATGTATTGATTACTTCATCAAAATGGGTAGAAGTAATATCATTAGCACATGCAAAAGACAAGAAAATAATAGAATTCCTCTACTAATAGATATTCACAAGGTTAATGTTACAAGGGAAATAGTTACATATAAAGTACTACAATTCACATCTAATTTAATTTCAACCCTTATTTGATAATATGAAACTAGGAATAAGATGTATAAACCATACCATCCATAGTCTAATTTAAAATTAGAGGTCATAAATAGGGAATTAAAGAACATTATTATAAAAATAGTACTTTTACATTGACATGATTGAGAAACATGCTTCTAGAGTCTATATGGACATAAAATCCTACAAGGAAGACCACAACATAATTTACACCATATGATCTAGTCTATGGTAATAAATATGTTATCCCTATAGTGTTTGAATTAAAAATTCTAAGGGTTGCTTTGGAACTTGACATAGACTTTTTAGAAGCACAATAAGAGAGGATCATGTGACTCAAATCATTAGATGAATTCCAAAGGGAATATTTGTAGCACACATATATGGTTCAATAATAAAAAAATTAACATGATATGTTTACCAAGGGACATGAATTCTCTAACCAAAATATTAGTTAATCTAAAAACTAGTTGTCCTAATCCTTATGAGATAAAGAAAGTGTTTAAGAATGGATTAGTTAATTTATTCAAATTTAACCTGATAAGAATTTATCTATTATTAAATGGTCACCACCTTAAGTTATATAATAAACCACTCTAAAAAACTGACTTCATAAGAAAAACCATTAAAGAAAAGATACCTTGCATTGGTATAGATATATTGATAACATTGGATGAGCATGTTGCATCAAAATTTACCCCCTTAAAGGGTCATATTCAAGTAATAGATTAATATTGTAAGTCATATGATAAAGGATGAATACCATTTCATAAATCTAATTAGAAAATCAAGGTACTATATTTCCAAGTGATGAATAAAAAATATGAATGAAAAACTAATTAGCTAATTAGTTAAAATTTATATATAAAAATAAAAATTGGAAATTGGAAATCCTCGAGTATTGTTGATTGTATTGGTTATATAAATACTTTACTAGCTAGACACATGTTGAATAAAAAGTCTTGATTGGAAAACCAACTTGCTAGTTAATCAAGTGCAAACATTTGAAATAGTATAAAAAGTAATAATTTTTTTGTTCCTTTCTTTGGCCCTCTACATGATATATATAATTATATGAGATATATACAATTATTTAAATTTTTCATCATAACTAGTATAAGTTTTCTAAAAGTAGCTATGGTTGTATTATAGTTGATATAGGTTATTTATAAGGAACTAAGGGTTATAATGTAGTGTCTATAGGTTGTCTTCAAGGAACTATAGGTTGTATAATAGTTGTTATAGGCTATACATAGCTATTATAAGTTGCATTTAGTTACTACATGTTGGGGATAAAAGATGCAAGTAACAAATAATTACTATGATCTATTTGAAATGTTCTTTAAATATCCCAAAAAAACTATAAAGTAACTTATATAATAAAAATATATCCTCTTGGTAATGACATATCAGTACCTGACTTACTAGTGCTATAAGTACCCAAATATAGTCACTAATTAAATATTAAAACATTTACTTGTCTATTAGATACTAAAATACATCTATCAATGTCTTTCATAATGCCAAGAAGAAGAAACCCAACTATATGAGATCATTACCAAGATTAGTGTTACGGTATTTAGAATTCAATTGAACATCCCCCCAAAAAATCATTTCAGTCACCTATTAAAATAAAAACTCTTATTTATTTATCTTAAAGAAGATAATTTCAATCAATAAAATATTGTTCAAGTCTCATATCATCCTTTATGATTACCTAAAATTTGTTGAGAATGATCTAGACATCAACAATAAAACTAGTAGAGTAGACTGCATAAAACTAGATTCATTGGTAAACTAATTAGTAATAGGTAATTATATCATCCTTTTATATAGTAATCATGCTTTTTATTAATGTTTAACTCTATGTAATTATGTTCTATTAAGCACTATTTACTAATCTATGGATCCTACCTATGTAAAAAACATCCATTTTTGGCATAATGTCACATCAATTTGATTATTCCATCACACATCTAATAATCTTGAATAATTCCCATTTTTGTTACACCATTTTCCACATCTATTAAATATTATAAAAATACACTTGAGGATAAGTGATTTGATAGTTTGGTGAGGAATGACTTGTCATGAATGCTATGAGAAATAAAAGAGCACACTTGTGGGGAGAGACATCTTGTCATAATTGCTACAATAAAGTGATTAATGAGTATAACGAATATGTTATGATGGATAAATAAATACTAACAAACATCACTTTGATAACACCAAAAAAGCATTTTCAAACTTCAAAATTCTTATTTTGTTATACAAATCGTTTATTTGTTTTAAGAAACAACATTACACTGATGGGTTGAGATGTGCTTCAAAGGGAGATCAAAGAACTCACAATGTTAATGAGGAGATAATTTATAATTAATATTTTTATAAATGTAATATGGCTAAGCTATTTTGATAAACTAATGGGATATGAGGAGGAGGTAGTGAAAGAGTTTGTAAACCTCTTGATAGATGATATAGATACCATTAAGGGGAGAATCTAAGGGGAGAATCATTATGATTAATAAAGAGATATTACCAAAGGTGATTGGTATTCCAAGGAGAGGGATATTATTTAGATAAAATCCAAGTGCTATAGCAACAAGAGATCAATTTTACATAGCCAGTGAATAGCTAAAGTCTTCCAACCAAAGCATAGTTAGATATTCACTACATCAATTTTAGGTACAAGTTTCTCTATATTTATTATAAAATACTTCATGTGTGATGGGAGACACTTTATTATGTGCATAGTCCATTTCAAAATCATTCACTTGAGACATAATAAGTATGTTAGTATACCAAATTTCTTACTAAACATATTGATAATAATGGTAGAACAATAACTAAATGGAAGGACAAAGTCTTTGTCTCATCATTTATTAATCCATATTACTATTTAAAATTGCCTAAGGGATCAAAATCTTAATTTAACATTGGTTTATTTTTTATAAATATAACAAATTCCACTATAAGAATAAGAAGAAAATGTGGTAGTTAAAAAAAAGAATATAATGTTGCAGTGTAAGAACAAGAAGAGAATGTGATAGGATATAAAATTACTATAAGAATGAGGATAATATTAGTCCCTTCCTCCTTATAATCATAAGACAAGGGTGTCAATATATTTTTATAATAAAGGGTAGAAGATATGCCTTCATTTTCATGATCTAGGAAAATATAGAGAGTTCCCCCACCTAGTACTCCTATGAGGAATTATAGAAGAATTAGATGTAAAGTATAAAAATATCAAACCCATGTTGCCTTTGTCATTGGCCACATTGAAAGTGGAGGCTCATACAAGGAGGTGGAGGAGACTAGATAGGAATACACCCAAACCACTATCAATAGTGGTGAATAAAATTAAACCTTATTCATCTTAAAGTTTACATATTTTAGATAATTAAAAAACTAGGGCCCTTTACTTGAGGTAGAAAGAGGATAATACAAACCAATGGAATACAAATCCATTTAAAATGAAGAGGTAATAAAGCAATAAAAAACCCTTTTTTATCAAATAAAGAAGAAAATCTTGAGTTGTTACCCACCCTAAGTGAGATTGAGTCACTTAGAGAACTAAGAGAAAGGGTTGGATGCATTGGAAAGTGTTTTAATGGTGTAAGCTATACATATTCAATTTCATGTGGTAAAACTCATAATAATGGTGCCACCCATAACAATAGCATCTCTTGTATTAGACCAAGTCCTGGTAGTATAACAACATGATCGAGTAGTTATTGCATCTACCAAGAAACTTTATCCAACTCTTTTTGATATTTTTATGTTACCCCTTAAATCTTAAATTGAAAACAAATTCTCATATATTGGCATTCAAGTCATGGGATAACCACAAACTAGCATGGGTGTAGATGAAGAAACCATTGAGATAATGTTTTAAATTATTTCCACCCAAATTAATAGACTGAATTAGAAGGATTTTATTTTAAAAATATATGTTATATTCAAGCCTTACATATCCAATGATACAAACAATACAATTAAATTTTGGAAGAGAAGATTAAAATGAGGGACAAACTCAAGGAGGTAGAGGAAATATTTAAAGATAAAGAAAATTAAATTACTAAGTTGAAAAGAAAATTAAAAAAATAAATCCAATTAGACAAATAAATAAAAGAGTGCACACCACCTGCAAGGTTTTATTCCCTCTACCTTAAGGAATCCATATCTACTGTAATCTACATAAAAAAATAAGTGATCCTCAAAACTTCTTTAATGTCTATAAGAATAGAAACCCTACAATAAAAAAACTAAATTTATGAATTATATATTGATGATTATATTATCATTTTTAATTTAGATTGGAATCTAGTTCTATATGTGAGGGATGTGATACTTAGATTCTCTTCTTCATATATTTATAATTAAGACAAAATAGGTAAGGAGATAGACAAATATCATGAAAAGGAGAAGGTCAAGTTAATGATAATGACATAAACCTCTTTTCCATCTAAGATAGTATAAGAATGGATCACTCTAATGTAAGAATTAATATGGCCATGATTTTTGTAAGAAACTAAGTTGAATCCCAAAATAAATATCTGAAGCATTTAAATAAAACTGGTAGAACAACTATTGATTCATGTATAAGAAGAGGGGATGAACTCACCTCTTAGTTATGAAGAAAATATAATTTGTCTAGGGATAACATTGGATCAATAATACAAAGAGTACATAAGTATATTTATGTAGCAAGGAGATAAAATATTAAATTGTTGGATGTAACATTCAATCCTCCTCCATTTGTATTTCCTATCCCTAATTGGATAAGGAATTAAAAAATAGATGCATATGTATAAACTAAGAGTTGGATTTTTTTTAGAAGAATAAGGGATTATACTTGAGGTAAGGAGAAGTTTTCATCTTAATCCTTTGATTTTCATGAGATATTTTCCCAGTGCATGATGAGATTTTATTTTCCTAAGGATGCATAGATGGTTAATTTGGGGAGGTGTGATGAGCTAAGAGATTAAATTTGAATGAACTTTTAAAACCTTTTTTTATCCTAGTCAATCCTCCTATAGCCATATCAAAATTGCCTTTTGTATCCATTTTTATTACAATACTAAATGAACACGTTATATGTATCTTTGGTGTTTCATGTAAATAAAACTATTTTATGAATAAAATTATATAATTTATCATGATTTTAATTTTGGCCTATTAATAACCCATTACATTCATATATTAAGGACAAACTATAAAGTAGATGAGGTACTCATATCAATTAGATAGTATGACTAGGTCTCTCATAGACTTACCAATAGAAGTTGAGGAAGTTAACCCATAAAAAATTGGGTAATAAAACCTATAACAACTATTAAGACAACCTATAACAATGGATAAAAACTTTAAATTACCCTATCAACTAGAAGTAGCCCATCATACCTACCATTAAACATCTTATTGTAACTATGATGATTAGTTGATAGTTTGAAGTAGATTTACTCCATGATCTATCTAGTATGGAGATAATATAATCAATTAAAATGACACTTTAATGTATAAATGAATTATCATAATTTTAAACCATTGGATGTACCTATAAGACTATCGTAACAATAGAGCAAATTATTTTCCATGTATCCTATTTTTTGATTTTTTTGTATTGTTAAATTTGTTACAATAATGTGCATGTTATTTTCCAAATTTATTCTAAATCCATAATAAAATTCATACTTTATAAAAATAAATTATATAAATAATAATCTACCCACTATATTTAAAGAGAAAGTAACACAACATAGGCTAACAAATGTAAGTGAGAATATTAGATAGAATGAATATAATATTGAGAAATTTATTTTAAAAATTCTATAATTTTACTATAGAAATATTATTATTACTTCAAATATGTTAATGATTTATTTTGAATTAATCATACGAATGGATTGAAATATAACACCAATTAATGAAGAGCCTATTTGAGAGGAATTATGGTAGAAATCCCATACATTAGTCTCACTTATTTTTGTCATTATCTCTATGCATTCTTCACTATCTGATTATACTTTATGATATTTAATATTATGTTTGAGTTCCTACATCAACACTTTTTATTTTTTGAATTTTAATCTAATATAGTGTGAGGAAGATTTCAAGTTAACATTATATTACTTTCCCATTATTTACTTTCAATGAAATTGAATTACTTCATTCTTACAATTGTGTTGCTTTGTTTTAAACAAGTTTATTTCACTATAGGTAACCTTTAATCACCTCAACCATAAAAAGATACTAGTGTCATATATAGTGATGAGACCTTTCTAGTAAGAAAACCTTATGTTGAAAATTAGTGAAAACAATAGTATCAATTAATCAAACAACTATTCCATGAGTGAGTGTGTGATGTTCTAGGTGTTCATTTCTACATCAAGTTTAGTTAATGGTTTGATTTTTCTCATCAAAAGTGCTAAATAATTGGAGACATTATTTTTTTCCTAAGGATTTTGCATTTTATAAATACCAACAAGCATTGTAATTAATCAATACTGAAGGTAAATTTAATAAGATTCATATGAAGTGGGTTTAATTTCCATAGAGTTATTCATTTATGTTGAATCATAGGAGTGTAAAATCAAACATAGGTGTAGATACATTAAGTACAAGAGTTATTTTATTAAATTAATTGAGATTGGAAGTCACATTATTTAAGTTTATGAAGGAATAATATTATAGTTGTGGATATTTTTAGGCAGCATGCAAATAATGCATAGAACTAGTGTGTGGCAACAAAACAACATGGTTAGATTATTTTGTTCAAGATGGGTTATTATTCTTGGAGTACATTCATGTATACTGTTATATTCAATGCACCAAAATTTGATCAAGTAAAAGCATAGTGGAGGTCTAGTGATGAGTGTCATCTAACTCCTCATTTAATCAATATTCAATTCATGTCTTATCAACCAAGGCTGGTGTCCAAAGTTGTCTTCAGTAAGGTATGGGATGGTAGATCAAGAAGGTTGCTTATGGGGGTGTTTGATTATCCTATTCTAATTTTGATTAAAGAAAGAAATGTGTCCTAAACTACTTAATTCAAACTTTTGATGAAAAATAAATAAATCAAATCAATCTACTCTTTTTCTTGAAAGTAAAAATCACACTCCTAATTAACAAAAGGAAATTTGCTTCACATGGCTATTGTAAAAGAAAACACACTTTGCTTAGAAAATAAATGAAATAAGAAAATCCTTTTTTTTTTAAACTATGAATTTATTTTGATGTTTTTATAAATAAATGCAAATAGTAACAAGATTCTAATTAATTATAACAATGAATTAATAAAATAGAACATAAATATCGTACACAGTTCCTGGTTCCAAGGAGAGTGGGCCCTTGCTCCTCTCAGACTCAGGAACAAAGATTAATCAGTGCTAGAAATTTAAGTATTAATTCATAGAAATGAAATGATTATAATTTGGTTGAAACCTATATGCTTGTACAAAAATTCTATATAATATCTTATTTCTAATTCTTGATTCTCTATTATGTTCATTGACGAAAGTCTTACACTTTATACTAATACAATCAACTCAAAATAGGATGCAAAGTAATAGGACTCCTTGGTCGATCCCTTCATCCAACGATATGAGATTGGATTTCCAAGAGATCCAATTATTCTTATGAAATAAATATCCTATCCTATAATAGTCCTAAAATTTGATTACATACAATTTTATCAAAAGTAAGTCCTTCAAAATAGTAGGCAGTTATTTTCCTTATTTGAATCCAGGTGGAATGGTTCTCTCTTACCCTATCTGGCCACTAGATTCCCCATTTTTAGCTTCATCTTTATAGAATTCTTAGAATTGACCCTGTAGAGTCGAGAGGAATGAGCCTATAGAGTCCATAGAAATGAGCTTGTGGAGTCCATAGAAATAAGCCTATGGAGTCTATAGAAACAAGCTTGCAGAGTCTCTAGAAGTAAGCCTATGGAATCCATAGTTCTGCTAGATGGAGATCAAAATAGAATGTTCACTATACATCACCTGTGTCTTCTTCCTAAGCATTCTTCACAACAAATATCATTAAAACATGCTATATATTAGACACTAATGACAAAGTAAAGGTTTAGTCTTTGGTTCAATATAAACAAGACAAATATCTATTTTCCATGTAATAACTATCTAACAATCTAAGATTTACATAAGATAATATCATTTAGGAAATGAATTGAGGGAAATAACATGTCAATAATGAGCCATATTATGAGCTCATCATCTCCCCCAAGCTTTACCTTTTGCAAGTCCCATTGCAAACATTTATTGGCATTCATAGCTTTAGCTTCTACTTTGTATACTTTAACTCAAATCATATTCATCAAATTCATCTATTATATGCTTGTCTAAATTACATGTAAATCACTGATGTGTTTGAATTATTTGTTTCTATATACTGAATTGCTCCTCTGATTGTGGAGCCCAACTTTGTCTTCTTGGAATAGGTATGATCAACAAAGGGGGCTTATATCTCATGCCAATCCATTTCTACTCTCCACTAAAGTTTATTACCTCTATTAAAATTTCCAGAATTGGGGATGCTCTCTTCATACTCAATCTTAAGTTATTTGGGGACATGACCTCTCACCTTTTAAGAGGCACTAAAAGCTGGTCCTATCTATTTACACTTACAACCACCATTGAATCAAAACTTTGTCTTGAAAACAAATCAAAATAAATAGCACAATCATATAGAGCCTGTAAATAATACATTTTAACCTCATCATCTAGAAAAATACAATTAAAATTCTATTTGATCAATCTAGGAATAGGAAAGGCTGGTTCGATACATAATCCTATAATCTTAGCATGATTTGTATAGTCCTCAAATCTGCCTTTCCATGCTATTTGATTTTTTAATTTAGAATGTAATGCTCTTAGTTGAACTTATCCTACATGAAGATTTATCAAAAACTTATTGTGCTCTTGATCTTCTAGAATCAAGTCATAAAAATAAAATTCATAAAGCAAATCCTACTAATCATGTTCATCACTATAAAAAATTTCTAAAAATGTTGTTGGCTACAAAATTTTGTAAGGAAGATGATAGGAGATCCACAGAAGCTTCCATCTATAAAATTATTTAAATAAAAATAAACTATATGTAGGAGAAGGATTCTTACATGCCAAAAGAGATTCCCCTAATTTTCACGTATCTTGCAAATTTTATTTTAACTCTTGGACTTTAGCTTCTAATTCTTTCTTTTCATTTTCCAAGAGTTTGTTTGAAGAAGTTGCATCTTTATTTTTCTGTTTAAGTATAGAATATTCTTCTTGAATTTGATTGTAGTATTTTCAAGGGAGGAATACCTGGATCACTTATTTGACAACCATGGTCAACAAATACCTTAGGAGGAGAAGGTGCAATAACAAGTGCTTCAGAAGAGTTTACCAAACTCTGTAATCTCTTATTTTCCTTTTTCAAATTTTATACACATATCCAAAGATCTATTTGTTTAGTTTCATGTTCCTTTAATATTTCCTCTAATCTATGAACTTCTATTTCATGATCTACAGATGATGTATCTAATTTCTACACCAAATATGAGTTAATATGATCCTTGTTTTGCAATTGACTGATCAAGTCAGCAATGTCAACTATTTGTTGTTGTTCAAGAGCTTAAACTTAAGAAAGCTACAAGGTTAGATGCATAATAGGATCATTTAGATTAGATGATTCACCTTTCTCATTGGTACATATAGTTTTCCCATTGTCCATTACATCTTCAACTGGAATAGGTGGTTGTTCCACCATACTTAATTTATCTACCGTGCATGGCTCTCCCTCTAGATTTAGCTCTTACATTATGATTGAAGAGTTCCTTTTGGAAGGAATTTCTTCAATATCTATAGGTGTAGGGATGTTCTAATGTATGGGGGAATAAGACACTATTTTAAGACTCTAAAATATCTACAGCTTCTTATTCATCTTCTTCTGTTAAAATGAGTCTTCTCCTTTTTTTAGTTACTCTTTGAGCTACACTTGGTTGGCTTTCCTTCTCAACCACCAAACCCTTGGTCTTCTCAAGTTTTATAGCAACCTTTCATCTTAATTTTCTTCTTCCTAAAAAGAGAACTAGTTGTACTACAAACTCATGAGGCTCTTGTGGGGACCTTGAAACTTCAAGGTTTTGAGACCTTATGATTCTTCTTCTTGAAGAAGAAGAAGGGATTGTTGTGGAGATTATAGTCTAAGATTTTTTTCTTGGTATTGTTTTCTCAGTTGATGTAGCAGGTAGAAATGAGTGTTCCTATGGTATATTTGGGGTTTCTTGTGTAGGAAAATTTGGAATTTGTTGTGCTATACTATTCTAAAATTACTCCCATACTTCTTGTCCTTACTGAAGGAAATGATGCTGGATTAAGCTGAATAAGGCCATGATGCCTAAGAGCAGCATTAGGGTTTGTAGACATAACTTACAAAGCACCATATAAGAAAGATGTGAGGTTAATTTTGTATTGAGGGTTTTTTCTCCCATGCTTAAGATGTATTAACATTTTCATGGTGTCTCCCCCTAAAAGACTATGTTTCCCTTCACAAATGATATATTTAAGTACCCACTTGGCTATAGATTTCTAAGGTTCAAGAAGTGAATTTCTACTAATCCCTTTTGATTTTCCCTTAGAATCTACTAGACATGAAGTTCCAGTCTACTCATTACCATTAAATTGACTAATTAAGTTACTAAATGAAATTCTGCCTGTAGCTCTCATTCCTTCATTTAGAACTTGTATAATTTGACTTATAATTTGAGTTATAATAGGAATAACAATGACTTTCACAATTGAAAATTTAGGGGTGGGATTAGTGATGAATTTAATTACCATTATTTCATTGAAACCCTGGAACTTTTTAATGAAAGGTATCTAGCCATTAGCTCTAAACACTACTATAGAAGCTTTGTCCTTATGAAAATTTGTTGCATTCTTCAGCTCTGATCTCATCTTCTGTCCCATTTCTATGTGGACTTACAGACAACTTTGTTCCTTTAACTTTGATTGAAGTTTAGACTAGTTTTTTGTTGAAATTTGTAGAAATTAAATGGCTCATATGAAACACTACAGCTGCATGAGTTCATAGTTTGGTATGATGACTTGATACAATGAAGCACCACATGTTTCTATGGAGTGTGCCAACCATTTTGTCCATTATTAGACATTGGGTGAAATGACGACATGTCACTTTGATAGTGACAACAATTCATTAATTCATTTAAAACCCTTTTTTATGGCATCCCATCATTATCGTAATTGATGACATCAAAGCTACACACTTATCCATACACCTTTGGTGAATCAGTTGCAGGATTTTTCATTATGACATGTGTCATTCCATTTTGGAAGATTCAAATTTGGGTCATCTCCATAAAATAGTGTCTTAATCAAATCAAAGATAACTAGTTAACTAAACATAGATAAATAAAATATATGTCTTACTTACTTTAACCTTAGATGTATCTTTTGCTCATCATGTGTCCTACACAAATAAGTTGCATGGATTAGTTTATTGCATGGAGATGACCAATCATAGTAACATGATGTGATTCTCTATTTTTTTAATATATATATATATATATATATATATATATATATATATATATATATATATATATATATATATTGTTTTGGCCTTTGGTCAGCCATTGATGGTTTTCTAGCCAAAGCCATTTTTTGTAATGCATATCTAGCCAAAAAGCTAGTTTTTTGGGCATGCATTGTCAATAGTGTCCTTGGAAGGATTTTCACTATTGATTTTTTTTGCTGGATTAAAGGATTATCAAGGAGAATGTTCTTTGGAAGAAACAAAACTCTCCAGAACAATTACTTGATCATTTAATTTTTGAATAAATTCATCTTTATTGAGTGGTTTCTGATAGAACTTCAATCTATGTCCATTGATTAATAGAACTCTTCTACTGTCATCAATAAGTATTAGCTTAACAAAACTATTTTCATAGACCTACTCAATCTGATAAGGTCCCAACCACCTTATTTGTAGTTTTCCTTTAAATTTTTGAAATTTATAATCAAACAATAGTGCCCAATCTCCTTTCTAAAACTCTTGTTACTTGATTTGTGAATCATGCCAAAATTTTCTTTGATGTTGTACCAATTCAGTTCTTTGTAGTGCTTCCATCCTCATTTTATCAAGTTGATTAAGCTGTAGGAGTCTTTCTTTCTATATTTCTTCTAATTCAATTCCTACTTCTATAGCTATTTTTAAAGTTTGTAATTCAAATTCAATAGAGAATAAAGGCTTCTTACCATAAACCAATTCATAAGGTGAAAATCTACTCATTGTTTTCCAAGTAGTATTATAGGCCCAAACAACTTTTGGTAACTTATCTTCCCAATTCTTTCTGCTAGAATTAACAACCTTGGTTAAAATGGTTTCCAATTCTCTGTTAGTGACTTCAACTTGTTTGTTAGCCTATGGATGGTATGGAGATATTTTTCTATGCTAAGTTTGATACACTTACATGAAATTCTTTATCATGTTTGACATGAACTACAGTCCTTGATTTGAGACTATTTCACTTGGAGCACCAAATCTTTGCATGATTTTAAAATATAATAAATCAATTACTATCTCTTCTCTTGCATGAGTTAATGATTCCACTTCTGCCCACTTGGTCACGTAGTATGTACATACTAGGAGATATTATTTTCCTTTGAAAGGAGGATATACAGGACATATAAAATCAATTCCCCATTTCTCAAATGGTTCTAAAACTAATTGAGGATGAGGGTGTAGAGGCATCTCTATTTAAAGAGTATGTTGTCTAATTTGATGATAAGAATCATAATGTCTAACATATCTTTTTACTTGCTGATGAAGATGAGCCCAATAATATCCAACTCCTAGGCTTTTATGTATGGTTCTTTGAGCTGAGTAATGACCTCTTCCTGGTTATTCATGACAAGCTCTGATAATATCATAAGCTTCATCATTTGTCACACACCTATAAAATACATGGTCAGGTCCAATTTTAAATAACATTCCATTAATCCATTCAAAATAACTTTCTTTGATTAAACATTTCTTTTCTTTTTGTGAAAATTGTAGAGGAAACTTCCTTATGGTCAGGTAATTTGCTATATCAACAAACCATAGAGATTGTGCTAAAATATCAAATAGTTTTTCATCTGGAAAGTCATCTTCCACTGATTCTTCTTCACCTATAGTATTTATTTTTGACAAGAAATCAACAACTACATTAGATTTCCCTAGTTTGTTTATAATAGTAACATCAAATTCTTGTAAGAGCAACAATCATCTAATAATCCTACCTCCCATAATTCATTTGTTAGTAAGATATTTAATAGCAGAATGATCTGTATAGATAAATACCTTATAGCCTATTATGTAGTGTCTGAATTTGTTAATTACATGGAGTACAACTAGGAATTCCCTCTTAGTTGTAGTGTAATTTCTTTTCATAGGTGTCATGTTTTTATAAATATAATATATATCATACATGTTACCCTCTTCATATTTTTGTCTAAGGACTACTTCTCGTACTATATTGGAACCATCTATCTATATATGGAATGGCTTAGTCCAATCTGGTCCTCTCAATACTAGAGCAATAATAATTTTAGCTTTAATGGTCTCAAAGGCCTACTGGCAACTATCACTCCATTCAAATGTATTGTCTTTTATAAGCAAGGAAAACATACATGTAGCTATTTGGCTAAACTTATCTATGAAGTGTCTGTAGTAACTAGCATGTCTCAAAAAAATCTTAACTTCAATTTGTGTTTGTGGGATGGGTAAGTTGGAAATTATTTCAACATTCTTTGGATCAGCTTGAATGCCTTTTGTAAAAATATGATGTCCTAAGACTATTCCTTCATCCATCATCAAAAAACATTTCTCATGGCTTAAAGATAATTGATGTTATTCACATCTGATCAGTACTCTTTCTAAGTTGGTAAGAGTTTCTTCATAAGTTCCACCATAAATGGTGAAATAATCCATATATACATCAACAAAATCATTTGTAAGGTCAAATACTATTACTAGAACTACTCTTTGGAATGTTACTAGAGCATTATAGAGTCCAAATGGGAGTACTCAGTAAGAAAAAGTTCCCCAAGGGTAGGTAAATGTGGTTTTTATTGATCTTCAGTTGCTACCATTATCTGGTTATACCCATTAAACCCATCCAGGAAAGAAAAATATCTCTTTCTTTCCAAGTTATCAAGAACTTGATCAATGAAAGGTAAAGGAAAGTAATATCTTAATGTTGCTTTGTTCAATTCTCTATAATCTACACATACCCTTAAATTTCCATTTTTATTGGGTACAATTACTAGAGGTGAAATCCACTAGTTATCTGAGATGGGGTAAATAAACCCAACTTACAGCAACTTTTGGATTTCTATTTTGACTATTTCTTTTAGTGTTGGGTTTATTCTTCTTTGTGGTTGTCTGAATAGTTTGAAAGATTTTGTGTAAATTTAATGAGTGCATATGCTGGGGTAAATTCATTTCATGTTGGTATAATCCCAAGTAAAGGCCTTGGTATGTCTCTCTAATATGTTAAAGAGTTGATCTTCCTCTTCATTTTTTAACCAACTATTGATGTTCAAAATCTTTCCAAGTAATACCATGATTGGTTTTATACCTGGGTAGTTAGATTTTATTTGCTTAAACTCACTAATCAATGAGTTTAGAGGACATGGATGAGGAAGTAGCTTATGAAACATGGTTACATTATCAACAAACTCTTTTCTAGAAGGAATCGGTCTTATTAAAGAACAATGGAATGCATCTATGAAATGAGTTTATTATTGTTCTACTAATTTATACACACTTTATTGAATCAATCTATGATCATATGATGAAGAAGTATTAGAAGAATTAGAAGTGGAGGTTTCAAAATTTTCTATGTGACCCAAGAATCCTAAAGTAAGGCAGTTCATAGTTTCTAGATTGGTTGAGTCTGTAGCTTTTAGACTAGCAGAGTCCATAGTTTCTAGGCTGGTAGAGTCCATAGATTAAGGGTATGTATCTCCATTCAATTCTTCCAAGTGTTTTTGAACTGTGATCATGGCTAAAGAGGAAATGTTGTTTAATGTGTTGTCTAATTCATCCACCCAAAGTTCTTGTATGTAATTTATTGATAGTTTTGCAGGAGGATACAAAGAGATGCATTTATACTTTATCCCATTAGAAATAGTTATGTCCCTTAACTTGAAATCAATCAATGCTACTACAGTAGCCAACCATGGTCTTCCTAAGATTATGGGATATCCTAGATTCTTTGTTTTAGGTTGTAAGACTATGAAATCTACTAGATATTCCCAAGACTCTATTAGCACTTCAACATTTTCTATAGTCCCTTTTAGTTTTGTTATAGATTGGTCTGTCATTTGAAGAATGGTAGTTGTAGGTTGCATTTTCATAAGAGATAATGCATGGAGAGTATCAGTTGTCATGACATTAATTGTTGCTTCCAAATCTACCAAGACATTAAGAATTTATTTACCTCTGATTGTGATTGTGATCACTGGGCTTCCCAGATCTACATATTTTAGAATTAATAGTTTTCCTACAAATAAATCAACAACTTTTCCATCAACATGAATGGTTCTTGGATATTTTTCTTTCCTCCCAGGTGTCTTGATATAAAGGTTTCTGATGATCTTATTTAATTTAGGTATATCCCTAATAGCTTGTAGAAGGGGTACTTCAATATTGATCTTTTGTAACTCATGGACCAAATTTAATTCTTATTTAATATCAGTTTCTCTTAATCTTTCAGAAAAAGGAACTACTAGTGTAGTAGTGTTTCCTTTATTTACTTCAGGGCCCATTTTGATTTTATCTTCTTCAATGCTTAATTGAGATGATTTTATTTTTTTGTTTTCATCAGGTATCTAAAAAATGAGAAATGGAGGTTTTTGTATAGCTTTTTCTAATCTTAAATGTATGTCTAAACACTCAATAACTCCAACATTGATTGTTTATTCCTGTTCATTAACATAAATAGGTGATGGTTGTTTATTTTTTAGATTTGATATTGGTTGTGCATGCATTGAGGGTTGATTGATTTGTCCTTGTTGTTAAATAACTTGGGGTGGCATAATAGTTTATTGTTGAAATGGTCTTCTTAGTTGGTTGAAATGTGGCTATGGGTTCCAATAATGATTCCATTATTGATATGGTTGTGGCATCCATTGTTGTTGTGGTACCCATTGTTGTTGTGGTTGTGGCACCATACATGGAGGTGTTGGCATCCAATCTTATCTTGCCCATGGATTTTGAATTGATGGAATTTTGGGTTGATTCCAAAATGGTGAATAAATTAAAACGTTCCATGGTGCCATCCATGGATTAGCTATATTTCTTATATTAAACTATCCTTGAGCCTGGTTTTGTAGGGCAAAGTTTGTCTTTGAATATAATTTATGTCTTTAGTGGACTGGACTTGTATTTTCATTTGATTCTTTAAAATAGATATAAGGGTGAAATATTTGGTATCATAATCTATTGCATCACAGATCCCACATGATGAAACATTAATTCTATCTAGGGGTAGTCTCTAAGGGCATGTTTCTATTTGCACTTAGGATAGTAGATTTCTAAGGGTTCTATTGCGTTTGCCTTATCTTGAAGGCCATACAAAGTAATATTTAATATAGCTAGGATATCTATCTTTAGATTAGTAAATTATTCCATTAAATTACCAACTTTATTATATTTCCCCAACTTTCCTTTCCTAATTCTAGGTTTCATTTGAGAGTAATTGGTACAAAGCTCAAAAATCTGATTGAAAGCCAACTTATTTATATCTCCACCTCTCATTAGATTTAATGCATATCTAGTGTCTTCATTCAATCCTTTCAAGAAAACCAATTTTTGAATGTCTTCAGTGAGTGGATAATTGCTTCTTTTATGAGTGAACATGAATCCATCCAAATAATCCTCTAAAGATTCATCCTCATTCTATTTGATTTTGAAGAAATCCTCTTTTCTTTCTCATACTTGATAGTAATCTTGGTATTTATTCAAGAATTATATTTTCATGTCATCCCATGTTCTAATAAAATTGCCAGGTAAACCCATGAACCATCTCATAGCTACATATTTAAGTGTAGAAGGAAATAGTTTTAATTTTTGGCTATCTATTGTGTAATCATAGGTTTGACATAGCACCTTAAACTCAATCATGAATTGATCAGGATATTCTATAGATCATCCACATAAATTTGGTAGATTAGATGGTAAAATATTTTTCATGGGTCTGATCATTAGGATCTACAAAAATAGGAAAGAAAAAAGTCCTTCCTAGTTGTGCAAATTGTTGATTTGATTGGAGAGCCAATTTTTCTTTTGATGATATTTCAAAGCCAGGATGATCTTCAAATTAAATATTTGTGGAATCAGTTATGGGTTGTTCTAAGTTCTCATAATTTTCTTTAGTTATGGATTTTTGAAATGATTCTTCTAAGTCTTTATCAATCTATAAATAATGTCTTCCTACAAGAGATTGATCTTGAAGAATTTATCCTATGGGGATTTTGTGTGGCAATGGCCTGGTTTCTATCCCAGTTTCAAAAGATTCTTGCAAATAAGTTTCAATTGTAACTTCTATTTCACTACTCAGAGATGTTGAAGGAGTGTCCACTTGTATTTTTAGTGGAAACTTTGGGATGAATCATCCTTTAGAATCTCTAGGATGGTACATCAATTTATTGAATTTTTATGGGATTTTACAATTTTTTTTATTTCACTCTAGACCAATAATTATTACCTTACTAACACCTTGTGGTCCCTAACAATGGTGCCAAAAATCATGAGTGTCATCTAACTCCTCATTTAATTAATATTCAATTGATGTCTTATCAACCAGGGCTAGTATCTAAAGCTGTCAGCAGTAAGGTATGGGATGGTAGATCTAGAAGGTTACTTATGGGGGTGTTTGATTATCCTATTATAATTTTGAATAAAGAAAGCAATGTGTCCTAAACTACTTAATTCACACTTTTGCTAAAAAAGAAAGAAATCAAATCAATCTACTCTTTTGCTTGAAAATAACAATCACACTCCTAATTAACAAAAGGAAATTTGCTTCACACAGTTGTTGTAAAAGAAAAAACACTTTGCTTAGAAAAGAAATGAAATAAGAAAATGCTTTTTTTAAAAACTATGAATTTGTTTTGATGTTTTTATAAATAAATACAAACAATAACAAGATTCTAATTAATTATATTAATGAATTAATAAAATAAAACATAAATACCGTACACAGTTATTGGCTCCAAGGAGAGTGGGCCCTTGCTCCTCTTGGACTCAAGAACAAAGATTAATTAGTGCTATAAACTGAAGTATTAATTTATAGAAATGAAATGATTACAATCTGGCTGAAACCTGTATGCTTGTACAAATCTTTTATATAATATCTAAGTCTTTTATATAATATATTCTTGATTCTCTATTACTTTCATTGATGAAAGTATTACACTTTATACTAATACAATCAACTCAAAATAAGATGCAAATAAATAGGACTCCTTGGTCGATCCTTTCATCTAAAGATAGGAGATTGGATTTCTAAGAGATCTAATTATTCTCATAAAATAAATATCCTATCCTATTATAGTCCTAAAATTTGATTACATATAATTTTATCAAAATCAAGTCCTTCAAAATAGTAGGCAGTTATTTTACTTATTTGATTCCAGCTTGAATGGTTCTCTCTTATCCTATCTGGCTACCAGCTCCCCCATTTGTAGCTTTATCCTTACAAAATTCTCAGAATTGACCCTACAAAGTTGAGAGGAATGAGCCTATGGAGTCCATATAAATGAGCCTATGGAGTCTGTAGAAATAAGCCTATGAAGTTCATAGAAACAAGCCTGTAGGGTCCATAGAAGCAAGCCTGTGGAGTCCATAGTTTTGCTAGATGGATATCAAAATGGAACATTCACTATACATCACCTGTGTCTTCTTCCTGATCATTCTTCACAACAATGATCACTAAAACATGATATGTATTAGAAACTAATGACAAATTAAAGGTTTAGTCTTTGGTTCAATATAAACAAGACAAATATCTATTTTCTATGTAATAGCTATCTAACAATCTAAGATTTGCATACGATAATATCCTTCGAGAGATGAATTGAGGGAAATAACATGTCAATAATGAGCCATATTCTGATCTCATCATCTAGTAAGTCATTTTAGTTATGATAAAACATTATCAAAAGTAAAAGAGAGATAATTTTATCCACGAATGAGTATGTGTGTACACACACAGGTTTAAAAGTGTAGATTTTTACAATTAACAAAAGGGAGAAGTAAAAATGTAGGGTTGTATCAACCATTACCTATTCTAAATAGACGATGGGATAATATAAGCATGGATTTTTTTATTTTTTTATAACACATAATCCAAATGATTCATTATTTTTGATAGTTTATTGATTTAATAATATGGCACATTTTGTTGTTTTCAAGAAGATTAGTTGTATGAAAAACATTGATAACTTGTTTTTCTACAAGATTGTGAGGTTACATGGTTTACTATGTAGCATAATATTAGGTAGAGATATGAATTAAGTTTGATTTTTCTAAACGAGGTTGTCGAAGAATTTGAAAATAAATTTAAATTCTTATTTAACAAATCATCCTCAAATAAATGGATACATAAAATTAGTCAATTAAAGCTTGGTTAATATACTAAGATGTTTGATTTAAGGTAAGCTAGGAATATAAGATAATATTTTGAAACATGATGAGTGCACACATATGTATGCATGTTCACACACACACACACACACACACAAAGATTACATCAAAAATAAACAAATAAAAATTGTTAATGTAGATAAGTTTATAATGGATCACATCCAAGAGTATTTTGGGAGTTACATTACATCAAAAATAAACAAATAAAAATTGTTAATGTAGATAAGTTTAAATATCATATGGGTTAAGTGCATAATAAAGTGCACCAATAATTAGATTAAAAAGTGCATAGTAAAAACAACACACAAATATGTAGATAGAGGAAGTTAAATATCAATCTATGTATCTTATCTCGCTATCATTGATGAAACAGAGATTTAAAAAATACACTTATGATAAGTTGAGATTGAAAATAAATTAGGCCATGTAAAGTGTTGTAAATAATTTGTGAAGAATGCATGTGAGATAGATTTTATTGAAGGGATTGATATATTTCCTATGTTCGTATGGTATAACTGTATCCATAATATGGACATAGTATTCCAATAAAAAACACATCTTTTAAATAAATGTATTCAATAAATCATGTGCTATAAAAATAAAATGATGAATAGCATAAGTGTTAACATATGAGTTGGGAATGCTATGTGCATAAATTAAAATACCAAATATTTAATAAAGTGGAAATACTGAGGAATTTTAAATATGACATGGATAACCTCATAAAAAGTTACAAAAAAATTAATACCTTAATAGATATAGTATAATTCAAATGAGAAAGAGCTCATGTTTCTTCTGATAACTAGATTATATGATACATGAACATTTGGGTTCATTTGAAATTTTACATCAACCAAAAATATGCTAGTTTATAAAATTAGAAAAAAGTTATTTTTCATAGTGTCTTATTATAAATATGTCTTTGTTTGTAATATTTCATAGATACTAAGTCATGTGCAAGGATTTTTATGTTGTTTTATACTACCTTTGAGTGTGTGCTTTTTTGATGTAGTTTTGTATAGCCTACAAGTACACATATGTTTATTGGTTGTAATGTTATGTAAAAAAATTTTGTGGGTAGTTTTAATTTTTCTTCATTTAGGTAAAATTATGAATAGTTTTACACAAATTATCATTGGTATTTTCACAATTAATTTTTTATGGAGATATGAAAAGAAAATTCAAAAGTCTATGGCATATTTTAGCACATCAAAAATTTCATTTGAGACACTTCATAGGTTGGTTGTTTTCCATAGAATTAGAATGGATGGTGTGATTTACTAAAGGAGTTGGTTATTCACCACATAATTACCATAATGACTTGTGATATATTTGATGAGTTTATAGTAATGTGTATTAATGTTCTTAATAAATGTGATGATCATGGCATAAGGTTTTTTTGTTACATTAGTTGCTTACAAAGTCTTGCAACTTAGCCTTATAAGGTTATAAATTTCAAGTGAATTATATGATGTGGAGTTTTGTTTAGGTGCATATATTCTTATGTCCTATTATTGGAATGAGCTATTGCATTTGATTATTTGAATCATGGGAATATTCTAGGAATTCATTTAATATTTCATGTAATGTAATGTTTAATGATGTGTTAATTGATAATTTGTTGTGGTGCCTAGGAATTTATATACACATTTAATGTTTATGGCACACTAAGGCATGCTAAATGATATTACTAAGTTTTTTTATTATTATTAAAAGTATGTGGGTATTTCACTTTTATATGTATTCCCATAAACTTGTGAAAAAGAGGGTTGTGTAGTGAATAGTAGATTCTAATATGAGGGTAGTTTGAGTGATTATCTTGAAATTAAGATAAACTTGCAAATAGTATAAGTTATAAAGTATATATAATTGTGAGTTATAAAGTAGAGATTTACAAATATACTATTGTAATTCATCTTATTATTATTATTATTATTATTATTATTATTATTATTATTATTATTATTATTATTATTATTATTATTATTATTATTAGTGCTTTGTAATTCTTGAGACAAACAAATAACAATTTTAATTGGGTTATGCATTATATTGTAGTTTCATTATATATTTTAATGGATGCATGGTCTAAGGAATCTATTGATTTAGACCTACCAACTATTTCATAACATTTCCTTCTATAGTTTTACACTATTTTAATTATTTGGATAATGAGTTATTAGCTAAAATTTCTATCAACATTAGCATCAAGGTCATGTTTTATAGGATTTATTGATTCAAATAAGGACTTAATGAGAATTTTAGTGAGTATATGCTTATTTTGAAAATTATGGTTAAAAAGTGTCTCATTAATTAAATTATAATACATATTATATCAAAGTTTTCTCCAGCCTATTAAAGAAAAGTGGTATTCAACAATTATCATTATTTTTATAAACAATTTCATATGGTTAAAAAATATGAGATCAATTTTTTAGATGATAATATGCGACCAATGCCTCTACCTCTAGTGGAGATAAATTATAAGGTGAATCAACGTTCAAAGGTAATGCTAATGATAATACTTCCAACCTAAGATTGAGGTTTAAAATATTGTAAATGTGGTATACCAATGATATGATAGGTTAATTATATTAGAAAGGGAACAAAGGCAATTTACATACTTGATTTAAAGTCCTACAAATGTTTTTAATTTTTTTTTTTGTAATATAATATTTATTTATCCTACAAAAGTGTATGTTTTATCAAGGCCTTTTCCTATGAACCTTGATATTAATTAATTATGTTATTATCATAGAGTCCCCAACCATTATATAAAAAAATGTATTACTTTGGAACATAATATCCAAGACCTAATAAAAAATAATCAAATACAAATAGAAGGTCATATTATAATGAATAAGTTTTTAAATCAAATTATCATATGAAAATATTTACCATTAATATTCCCAATGATTATACTCAATCCAAAATCCAAGATCATGTTCATGTGGGATATTTTAACCATTACAAGCTTTTAATGGTTACTTTTTTATGGTTTAGTACGTGATATTAATGACATCCATAAATATCCTCCTAAAATTATATTTTATAAACATGAAATTCCATAGGATGACTCAAACTATATTGTTCTTCATTTGACATTTCATAGATATACATTCAAGGTTAAGAAATAGGATTATGGTTAATTATTGTTTAAATCTAATCTTGTGCACAATAAAACTTGACACTAACCTTGGATACACTTGGGAGGATTTATTTGGTACAAAAATGATTAATAAATTATATAAGTACATAACTAGGACACAAGTCTGGGGCATTATTTTACTTGTCTCTATAGCCTTTAAGATCATCTTAGGTTGGATTCATGTATTACCAAATGATTGGACCTTTGACATATTAATAAGATGACACTAGCTTAATCAAATGAAATAAATTGTGTTATCACTACACTAATGCTTGAAATTTGTTCCTAAAAATAAAGTGATTACAATCCAAGGCACTATTTATGAGCCTCCCACATAAGCTCATCATGAAGTGTTACCTAAATAACTACAAAATAAGCTAATCATATGGCCTTTGACAAGTAAACCTAAATTATGTCAACACCAAAATTTTCCCTCACAAATTTAATTCTCATTAGTTTAACTATTTTAAATAATTTGGTATAAAGTATAATTATTAATACTATCTTTTATAAGTATCAACACTTGCCAAGAAAAAATGACACACATAATATAATGTCATAAATTAAAAAGTAAATATTATATGATGATGGTAAAATTAGTTTAGGTAATATTTTTTAAATTATGTTTCATGGTAAAAAGTAAATATTTGTCATAAATGGTCATGGTAATGTCAAAATAACACTATCATGGTAAATATATCACTCGGGTCAAGGTGGTCCCAAATAAGTAATATTTTATTTATAATGATTCCAAAAGAGTGATTCCATATAGTTGTTAAATATATATCATCTAATATTATGAAAGGTTTATGAAATAATAGGTAATGTCTAGGAAATACTTGGTTTGTTATTAGGAAAATTATAGGATCTTGATATTAGGTAAATTCTATTATTAGGTGATTAGGTGGAGATTTTATTTTATAGGTTGTGCCATGTCAAAACTAATCTTACCTAATAGTTGTTAGAGTTAATTATTGTATTATATTTATATGAGTTTGAAGGCCAAAATATTATATAAAAGGATACATATCTTCCCTATCACATACACACAAGGGAGACCTAGCAAAAGGTACACATAAAGAGGAAATTAGGAATACAATAAGAAGGAGAATACTAAAGTATTAGAGTTAGAGTGTGAATGAATATATCTAGTTATGTGAATGTGAATTTTATACCAAAAAAATAGTTAAAATGGATAGTGAGTGGTATCTATGTGGAGGTGGTAATACTCAGTGGAATCTAGATTCAAATTCTGGGTGATATGTACATGCATAATTTCAATAATATAATTATTTTTTACATTTTATTATTGTTAAATTATTTGTACAATTTTTCAAATTTCTTATATTGTGTATACTAATTTTTCACCAAAATAATGCCACCACAACCAATATGTTTATTACTAATAAAATCCTAACACAAAGATTTCTTGGTGAAAGATTTATCGAGTGTTAGATTGAGTCAACATTTTGGTTCCATTGTCAAGATAATTACTTAGTGGTGGTATCTTTAAAATTATGTTGAGGGTTAATGTATGGTTATTTCTATTGTAACCTTCCATAAATTTGAGTTTTTTATAGCTAGTGTAGTCTTACTATGGTAGTTTCATTTTAACCATTCATAGTGTACACCATAGTAATCTTAATAATTTGGTACAAAAAACAAATATTTGAATCTCATGATAAACATCACAAGGTTGGCATAAGGAGAAAAAAGGATATATAGGATTACCATGCACATGTTTTGGAAATTAGAAGGAATTTGGACACTGAAATATGAAAATAAGGATTGTTAGAATGCTTAATGATGGGTATGGGAACCCATTGTAAAACACTTCATATAAGGATAAAACCAAAAATAATATAATGGGTGAATTATAATCTGCTAGTGAAACATGAGTAATAAAATGAAATCAATAAAAGACAAAAATAAAGCATGGAGGAGGAGTTATAGGAATTTTATTCTAAGTTTGAGGCTATACCAATGCCCCAAACACCACAAAAATTAATAGAGACAACTTCTCTTTCTCGTGTTACATCAAGTGAGTATGATGATGTAATTAAGAAAATGGTTTGGTTTTCAATAAACATTTTTAAAAATAAATATTTGGGTTCACAATGCTCCCAAGGAATAAATAAGGATCCAAGAAGATTTTCAATGAAATTTCATAATACTAGTGTAGAGAGAAAGGGCACTATAAGTTAGATTATCCAAATAGAGCATCTACTTTTTAGATAAAAGATAATGATAAGGGTAATTCCCTTGTTGATGTACTTGAATTTTTTGATAGGAATCAAAATGATAAATTATATGTGTTAATAAAAAATAACTAAGAAAATACATACTTAGGATAATAAAGATTATAAACAAAATGAAAGAGGATAATAGTAAGAAACATATAAAAATAAAGTTAGATGTGCAAGATTTTCTAATCTGGTAGGGGATGAAACATAATCCATTCTTGAAGACCATTTATGGTATAATTATACTATCACATACGATGAAATAAATGCTTTATATTTAGTAAATAGGAGGAGTTGTGAAGTGGACTCAATTATAGATATAAAAATGAGGTAGTTTTGGAGGTAGGGGTGAATCTATATATTCCACAAGGTAAGGTATGTGCAATGGTATTTATATTTATAATGTTATAGTTGATGATGGAGTTGATTTTAATGTTATGATTGAATTTGTATTAAATATGTTGGGTAATTAATGTTAAGATATCTAAATAAAGGAAAAACAAAACCATAAGATGTTATCTCAAATGTATATATTTATGTTATGGGTTTTTTTAATCTATATTTGATTTTCAAGTGATAAAGGATCACATTGTTCATGCCCTATATTTTTTGGAAGTCCATGTTTAAAAAGATTCCATACAATAATTATTAAAATTAGGGGTCCATGAAATTTGGTCATGGCAATGGGAAGGTGAAAATAAATGTTGTTCTTTAGGGTTAGATTTAGGGACTTGTGGAAACAATCAATGAGAGTGATGATTAGAAATGTTATGATTATTCTAGTAGTAGTGATGAAGTCACCATTAATTAGGAGGGTGACATGTATGTCATGTAAATAATCCCAACCTAATCTATTGATACACCCAAGTAGTCCACTAAAGAAGAGCTATAAATTTGTCTTCAAAAACTAAAAATCATAGATAATATGGAGGAGAAAGAAACTAGAGAAGATTATTTTAAACTCTTTCAAAGGGATATGCATATATTTACACATTATTATAAGGAAATTAAAAGTTTTAATTTGGTAGAACACTATATCTAGTTAGTGGATGATAAAAAACCAATAAAGTAAAATGACCCAAAAAAAATTCTTTTCTTTTGAGCATCACTATGCATGGTTCAAGAAAAGTTATGAATATAGTTCACTATGAATGGTTAGGATTTTATATAATTCATCAAAAACCTATAATTAGAGTATCCATGTATGATTCTCATCATACACTACTTTCAATATTCAAGAAATCAAAACATACAATGTTGCCTTTAAAGTTCAAGATTCATGATGAAAAAGAATTATTGCACACAATATAGGTCTTAACCATAATTGGATCAACAAGACAAAGCATGCGTACATCATTATATATTAATTTATAAGTTTTAAAGGATATTTTTTCTCATTTAATTTCATACATATAAGATATATGAAATGATACTATCCTATATGGATCTTTATACCAAGATCTCATAATTTAAGGATCATTTCACCATGTTAAATCATAAACTCATGCCTTAATCAATTTAAAGAAATAAAAACTTGCACATTATACATGCATGTCACTAATTGAATTTTCAATACCAAATTTCCAAATCCTTCTTAGGATAAACATGCATGGTTGCAATACCAAGTCCTTTATCACAAATTAAAATAAATAGTTAAATATGTAACCAATTATTTTTACATTTCATGAATGCCAATCACTTAATTCAATCATGCATAGTTTCACCATTACACATTCATTTATACTTACTGTGGAATGAACTAAAACTTATTTTTTTTATTAAAAACATTCCTCTTAAATTAAAAATCATTTATTAGGCATAACACATGTTCAAAAACTCATGTAATAGCATTACGTTGTACCTACCTAACAAGGCCACTTACCAACACCAATGACAATGTAAATAACACCAATAATCACTTATTTAAAACATATAAAAATAATAAAAACTCTTATTAAATCCATAAAAATAATGTAATTAATATATTACACAACTCATAAATTAATTTCCAATACTCTTAAAAATTCATGCACTTAGCTAATAACTAGCTCAAGTTCATCTTAACATGGTTGTATCTTACTAGATTTTTTTGTTTAACCATTCCTATATTCAATAACATTTTAAATTTTAAGTGGATGCCACAATATTATCAAGTAAAAATAATAAATCTCAAAATCATGATGCATGAAGAGCATTAAATTGTTGCAATATATTTCTCTTTTTAAATAGCAGAATACAGTCATATTAGAACTTGATTTTCTCTGTTAATACTCAATAAAAAATAATTTGAATATGATTTACAAAGGTTAAACTTAGAATAATAAAACCTAAAAATATTTTTTGATATCACTATACAATTTATGAGCAACAACTACATCAATTTTGAGTTTATATGAAAAAGAAAACATACTCTTTTACATTGCAAGAAGTTGTTGTAGAAATAATACATAGAAAGAGAAATTTTAAAACATTCTACAAGAAAAAAATTAATCATTATAATAAATTAAAAATAGTTCCAAACACATCATGAAACTTCATAATGAGATATCTGCCACCCAATGATCCACACACCACCCCAACCCATCCTACATGCCCTCCAATTAGTGACCCTCAGCACCCCAAACATTAGTTGGGTGGTGGAGTCAGGCATTTGAGATTTAGGCAAAGTTGTGAGCAAGATATTTTATCCATCATTGAGTAATTCAAAGTATTCACACAACATCATCAAATAGATGAACCTTAACATCATGTACCAATAGTGTCAACAATAATACACCAAAAATTTCACAAGTGGCACTTGCATAATGGGCCTGCTAGATCTATCAATCATCCAACATAGAATGAATCATCTATTTTTGAAACTTTTATTTTTCTTTTACCAATATAAAATTAGTACCCCATTCATTTTTTGACCCAAGCACGCAAAATGAAAGAGGTAAAATAAGAGTAACAACTCATTAGCACCAATACCTCTAAATCCATCAAAATCAAGGTAAAAAAGCCAAAATAGCAAGCTTGGATATGGTTCCCTATTATTACAAGATGCCATTAAAGACCAATAGGGTCAAATAAAATTAGCAATAATAAAAACCCAATAACTATAAAATAATTAGAGTAGAAAAAAAACACCCATCTGGCTACTAAATGAATACCACATAGAAAAGAAACACCCATCACGCCATTTTAAGGAAACACCTTCTAGTCATGAATAAAATAAGAATAAATAGTCAATATTTTAATATTTTATCCCAAAAGACATTTCAATAATAAAGATGATATATTTTAAACCTTGTACACTAGTTAAAATTTTAACTCACAGTCAGGGATGAAGAATCAATCCAACCCTACACAACTATAGAAATATGAAACTCCAACAAGACAAATATATGCAACACTTACTTGAAACAAATATGCCATATGAAAAATAAAATAAATTTATCCTTTATTTCCCTTCATAAAATTTAAACTCTTGCCTAGATTTGTCCATCCCTTCCATGGCCTACTCTCTTTTTCTCCCTTCTATCCAGGCATAATTTTTTTGAATCCATTAAATCCTACTAGGATGAAATCCGATCTTGCATTATTATTCATGGCTGCCATTTTTCCTCTAGGATTTATCCATAAGAAAACACAACAAAAAGACATTATTCTCAAGTAAAACAATCAATTACCCTTTTAGGTGAAGAGTCAACCCCTAAAATCCATCATTTACCTTAATGATTAAGTTTTTTATTTTTTATTTTTGTTTTTCCTTATTTTTATTTATTTATAAATAGATAGACTTTATTATTTTTTTAGTTTGATTTTGTTTTAATTATAATGCATGGCCAAAGTCCATAACCCCTTTATGGTCATCATGGCCTAACAAAAATTTATTTAATGAATAAAATTAAGTATGGGTTACTTCTTGCCCATAGATTTATTAAATCAAGGCCATCATGGAGTCCCATTCCATTATAATGCATGGTATTAACCTTCATAAGGCCTCTTGGTGATAAAACCAAGACAAGAAGACTTAGATTAAATAATTTTAATCACAATATGATCCATGGTGGGAAACAAGTTAATAGACTCAAAATAATAATTAAAGTATTTGAGCCCCTTAATGGCTAGAATAAATAAAATGATAGCTAAGGCAAAAAGGTAGCTTATCACTAAGCCAACACATACAAGACAACAAATAAATAAAATAATAAAAACTAAAAATGGACACAACCATAATCAAGTGAAATAAAAAGATGAAAATATCAATCAAGATAAAACAAATAAAATAAGATGAAAAGAGAGACATAAGATATGTTACAAATGCTTAAGGACTAGATGGCTTGTTATTGATATATTTCTTATCTAGTGTTGGTGTTACCCACTTTCTCCCTGCCTTCACTATTATTACCCTAAAAACTAAAATTGACTACCAACCTAACACATGTACATGTGACCCCTATAGCCACCAAAATATGGCATCATCAAAATCTTCTCTACATGAAAAAAAGACATACATACATGTAAATCTAAAATGTATAATCATAAAAATATAAGACTATATTGATGGTATAATTAATATTCAAGATCCAAGTATATTTGTTGTAGGAACAAAGTATGTTGTTATAGGATAATAGTATGTCACTACATGATAATAGTATGTCATTATAGGGTAACATCAATCGACATCTATATGTAAGTATCAGATGATCAAAACTCAAAAATATGATAATACATATAATAATGTCTATAAAAAAGAGTCAAATATCAGTTTATGACATCTTATTTCTCTTAATGAGGAGTTATCCTAACGATAAATCAAAAAACACCTTCCATAGTGTTGTTTAAAATAACTACCTATCTTTCCATGTAGCATTTATTCCACTCAATAGGTCCTATTGTACTAAAACTTATTGATCCACTCTATTCCTTTTTAATATTTTGATCAACCATCTACTAATTTTAATAGTATACTAGTTTACAAAAATCACAACAATTAAGTGTAAAATTTGAATCCTTCGAATAAGAGATCCATTAGTTCATGTTTATTTAAATAAAGATTCACAAATTTATATAACCAATGGAGAAAGGATCAAATCAAACATCCAATAAAAATTATATTGTAACCTGTTCAAAATTTTAACCATCTTATGAGCAAAGTTCATGTTTTTAAGCACCAATACATACTTAAATTTCTACATTCTCTCATAGAATTTTAGCATGATTTCAAAAATTAGAATCAGAATTTTGAAACTAAATCAATTTCATGTTTGAATTTTTATCAGAAAATGGACATAATGTCTAAGAAACTAATAATTTCATAGTTGAGATTGAAATATATTGAATATTTCTCCTCAATTAAAATCTTATAATTTATGACAATGATTGATTTATCACAAAATAACTAAATCTGAGACATTTTATAGAAAAATTAGTTGTCCCAAGCATAACTTTGTAATATTCATCATAAAATATAAACCATTATAGTAATCATATTTTTTATGTTGTCCTTGCATCACTTTAGATTATGTTTTATGTATAATTTTTTTTCATCCATCTCATAATGAAATTAACAACCAGTCAACCATGTTGATATGGTTGACAAAATTTGCATCATTGATGGGTTAGTACAATGTCCCACACCAACCAAATCAAATATTGGAGAGGTCATCTCAGTCACTCACATTCAACCCTCAATATTTTCATCATGTTCCTCATTAATTTTGTGATCTCGCATGATAGTTACAAGGATCCAAATCCCACCATCATTTTACAAATACTTCTTGACAACACCTAAGAATTTCAAAATTGCTTGATTAGGACTTCACATTGCCCCTTATGAGCATATACATACCTTTAAATAGATCATAATATCCATTTCAATAATATTCTCTCATAAAAAAATCCATTTCATAACATAACACTCTTGCATTTAAAATACAACACATGCCTACATTACAACAAGTACAAATTTTTTATAATGCATAAGAATCCAACTTACAAGACCAATTAGTACTTCACAAGGCTACATCAATTAATTTCACACATAGGTTATTTTTACAATAACCTTCAAGAGGTGGGTAAGGTAACACTTAATCTACAATGTGACTATTATGCATGAAGATCCCATGACCAACTTATGGCACACATGGTTCACACACCAAAACAAATTAGGTAGCTACCTTCTGCAAAGGGGAAAAAAATATTTTTAACCTACAATAGACTCCACTTCCTAACCCATATCTAGTCTGAATCAATGTGAATATAATTTTTATTTACCCTCAACCTCACACTTGCATCGATTCTCATCACTAGATAAATAATGTGAGATTACACCACACAATGCAACACTATACCCCAATATATATAATTGATAGATATTATTTTTCAAAGGAAGAAGTTACATCACAAAGTAGTTTTTGATCACATTGCTTCATATAAAGAGTTAACAACACAAGGTCACACTTGTTCTATGACATATACATGAAATAGTTATAAAATAATGTTTGATAACATAAACAAACTACAAATTTGCATGGTCTAACATAATTATATATAACATAAAGGTTTACATAACATATGTAATTTTATATGCAATGAAGAAATCACATGGAATAGGATACACGTATTTATTCATCTATTTTGATAATTTATACCAAGGGTATTTTTACATCACAACACACAAGCACAATTACAAGTGAAGCACAAGGGTCCATGAATCCCATCAGATCATCTAATGTCTAGATGCCATCCAAATGACACTAATTATCCATCATAAGTACCACATAATCAGTTATAGAGATCTCAAATTTACCATCATATTATTTTAAGGAATTGTGTGTTCCAAAAAGACCAAAAATCTATATCCATGAGTCTTAAAAGATACTAACAAGGTTTGTGCCTCATGAAGTATATGGCTCACACAATCCAAAAATAATAAAATATCCCCAAAACTATCTAACTTGCCCATGCAAGTCAATCACATTCACCCCCACTTGGCCCTCTAGGCTTGAATCACACCCTTGAACCTCCCAAGGATGTCATACCTCAAGTATGATATGAGGTATTGTTTAAACAAGTCATCACCAAACACCAGGCATTTATCTTTTTATTTTGACAATAATCTTTTATCACCAATCCCTTGATTGACTTGTCTAAATGAGTGAATGGTTAACTCCTATTGCTTATTCTACATAGTATGGCCTTAGGAAGGGTGGGCTTATCTAAGGATCAAGGTGAAGGTAATATAACTATCATGAAAATTTAATCTCTTTACAATCATTAATTTTAGCTAAAATTCATAGATTCCATCACCTCAATATTATATAACATAGTACTTATTCACTTTCAATTTACATGATATTTGTAATCAACTAACCATAATAACATTTCAACTAGAAAAACCTTCTTGATCTTGCTTATAATTCCACCACTTTAGACCCAATAGTGCTCCTCAAGGACCAATCATAATGCTCTTTAAAAAAACATTTGCATAGTTCTAACCATTAACTTATTGTGACACATAAAGGCAATCAAAACATACACCTTTTTACCATAGCTATAAAAAAGTATCCATATAAAATCAATAAGTAATTGTTATTTTTTAACAAATTTTATTTTAATTTCCCCAAGATAAATCAACAATAATAGTAGTATCTTATTTTATAATCATTTTTGAAGATTCTAGAACTACCTCATAAGGTTTTATTAACAATTTTCTACATTTGATGTTAATTACACCACCTTCCAAGGGTAGATTTGTCTTGGAACAACCTTGCTCAACCATGAGCATCTTATACATGTTGAATTGTCTTACTCAACTGAATGCCACTCATTACAAAAGTGCTATATCAGCTCAATAATTCAATATTTTAGCATATATTATACCAATTATTTAATTCATTTGAATAGAATATTATAAAATATTTTCTCATAATAGTCATTAATTATGTTGAAAGCAACAATCTTCAACATTTTTATAATTTTTAATATGGTTAAAGGAACCCATCATTTATGATATCAACCAAATATCAATATTCAATCTGAAAAACCTTTTTGATCTTGATTATAAATTCACTATCTTGAACAAAACAATGTTTCACAAGCATTAGTCATGAAACAAATCTCTTTCTTAGCTTATACTTGTGCCACACAAGTCCCAATAATGAGTTAGGATACCATTCTAACCTCACTTAACATGTTGATCCTTAATTCATATTTTATTTCTTTATTATCTACAAAGATTATATTTAGTAACAAAGGTATCAATTCAATAATATCTTGATTCAATACTCAATTTATTAGTTCAAGGAAAATATAGGGAACATGCCAAGATTCATAATAGGCTAACTTCACCAAGTTTTCAAGTAGGTCCTTAAGATAAAAATAAGGCCTACTAAATCTATTCAAGACTTCACTTATTAAGATAGTAGATGTAACCATAAAAATCACATAAGAGCTAAGGAATAAGTCCATCTATATCTTAGTCCAATATAGGACTTCAAAGAGTAATTTCCAAATTAACAAACCACCAAAAAATGAATAAATATTCAACAACTCACCAAGTGGTTTTGATAATAAAAAAATTATTTCAAGGCCCTTCTCTTCCAAATCTTATCATTGAGTTAGCTTAATGTATATCTAATGGAATGATAATGGTAATAAATAACCATTCATGTTTATCAATCTAAAAAGCTAAAATCAATCCCAAACTAGCAAAGATTTTAAAAATAGATGATTTACTCAATTAAATCAAGTACATTCTCTTCTCAACTAGCCTCCTAGGCATAAATCATCCCTTAAACCTTCCAGGATGTAATATCTCAATAAAATTCCTAACAATTACCAAATAATTATTCTAAATTCCAACAATGGTCTTTTATTGCTTTAACTCATATTGACTTGCCTATACAAGTCAATTAGTAGTCAAACGAGACCCATATTAATAAAACTAAAATTTTAAAAGAGTGACTCTAGTCAAGGCTATGAATATCATCATATTATGGTTATGGAATCATTAAGAGCCCATAGGGTTACAAGATTATATACAAATTTTTTTTCAATTTATACATATACACTCTTACACACATATTCCATGATATAGGAACTTTTAGCACTTTAGGATTTCATATATAGATCACTAATAAACTCATCCAATAGGTTAAGTGACTTTTTAAAGGTCACACGTGACCTTCTCAAGCATATAGACATGTATACATTTATATAAGGCATATAAATCTAGCCTTGGTTTATTATGCACACTAGCATACAAGGTTTCAATTCAGTCTTAGAAAGATAATAGAGACATATAAATGGAATTCAACCACTACAATACATACACATATAATTTAATAAAATAAGCCTCCATAAAAATATGTACATCTACACTAGGTCTATTTTTTACCACCTGAAGTATACTATGCAACATAGTCTCTTTGCAAAGGTATGCATAATCATAAAAATCTCAACTATATTTTTAAGCACATTTTAAAATAAATGCAATGCATCAAAACTCAACAAAAACCTTTAAGCATAGGCTTTGTTAATAGGTAAAATGACCTAAAAAATTCTTTTCTTTTAAGCGTCACTTTATTCAAAGTGTAAGTAGAGTTATGAATATAGTTTACTATGCATAGTTGAGATTTGTATAATGCACCCACAACTTATAATTAGAGTTATACATGTATGATTCCCATCGTACATCATTTTTAATATTCAAGAAGTCAGAACATACAATGTTTCCTTTAAAATACAAGACTCATGATGAAATATAATCTTTACACATAATACAAATCTTAACCATAATTAGATTAGCCAAGATAAAATATTCTCACATAATTATATAAGAAGCTTCCAAAGATTTATTTGTTAATTTCATTTCATACATATAAGAGATATGTAATGGTACTATCTTATACTAATCTTTATACTAAGATCTCATAATTTAAGGATCATTACAACATGTTTAATTATATACTCATATAAATTTAAGGAAATTCAAAAATGCACATTCTACATGCATGACACCAGTTAATCTTACAATACCAAATTTCCAAATCCTTCTTAGGATAAACATGCATGAATATAATACCAAGTCCTTTATCACAACTTACAAAAAATATTTAAATATGTAACCAATTCTTTTTAAATTTCATGATTGCCAATCACTTGATTCAAGCATGCATAGTTCCATCATTAAAAAAATCCTTTATACTTAATATGGAATTAATTATAAATTATTTATGTATTAACAAAATTATTCTTAAATTAAAAATCATTTATTAGGCATAACCCATGTTCAAGAACTCATGTAATAACATTACACTATATCTACCTCATAGGCCCACTTACCAAAACCAACAATAGTGTAAATAACACCAATAATCACTTATTTTTTATAAAGTAAGGTATCAAACCAAGGGCCAAACCCTTATAGAGAAAAAAAGACAAGAAGGCAATCAAACAAAATATGCCTTCTGAGAAGAGATGGCACTAGCAAAGTACCAACAGACACACAAAAAAAAAACAAGAAATAGAAAGATGAGAGTTAGAGAGGTCTCTCCTTACATAACCATTAATTTGAGAAGATCATTCAGTTTCTCATTATTCTCTGCATTGACAGTAGGCCCAGTATTACCCACTTCTTTCAGCATAGACATGTTTAGGAGAATTGAATTCCAGAGCCCATTGGTGAAGTTCTACTCGAGCTTCTGAATATGATCCTTTACAGCATCAATTTCAGATTTCAAATGAATTTCATTCTTTATTTCCTTTCCAGCTTCCTCGACATAAATTTTCCCCCTTTTGTCAGCAGTTTTTGTAATGTCAACACCATCCTCCTTAGTAGCCTCAAATTCCCTAGTCTCCTGCTTCCCTTCAGTGTCCTCAAAAATTTCTTGGAAATCTAATTCTTTACTCTTCCTCCTAGGTGGCTTCTTCCAAAGCACTCTCAAAATAATCAATAAGTCTAGCCTTAGGAATGGGTTTACCAATAATCCACCCTGACCTTTGAACTCTGGAGGAGAATCCCTCCTTATTAACCTTAGAAGACTTATAAGATTTACCACCTTGACCCCCCATGGCCCTACCAAGATTTTTGTGGGACCCCTCAGTGGTCCCGCCAATATTCTCTTCCTCCACATCAACCTTCCTCTTCTTGCCCTTCTTGCTTGCAAAGGAGCCAGGGGTGTTAACGGGGGTCCCTTCTAGGGTAGAGAAAGATACTTCTTTAGTTTTGGTAGGAATAGGGGAAAAATAAGACTCATCAATAGCATCACCAGACAAAGGATTAAAAGAAATATCTACACTATCAATTCTGATAGTCTTGGACAGCTCAAGGGCTCAGTGAAAATTACACAAATAGAAAATGAGGCCCTAGTGTAGGGGAATAGGGTTCATATCCAGCTTTTTAGACATTTTTGCTCTCACCCTAAGGATAGAATGTTCTAGAGAGGAGAGCAGGTAAAAAGGAAAACTAATGAGAGCATTATGCCTAAAATGATTTAAAAGGGGGAGATGGTAATTATATAACCTAGTAAATCATCCTTTGAGCATGAAGTACTTCATGAGAATGAACCACACTCCATCCCATGGCTTAGGTAGTTTAGCATGCTTGAATCCTCCTTGGTAAGGAATGAGTTCTTCACCTTCTCCCAGGAATAGTTTATGGCTTGAGAGATCCATAATTTTTGTTTTCCTTTGAAGCTTTATCCCCTGCATGGTCATTCCTATAGCCATAACAATCACATTTTTATAAATATAAAAATTGATTCCACCAACAATGACTCTCCATTTAACCAAGACCTCACAAATTGCTCAGACAAGTTTTCATCAAACCCATTGAGCCTTTTTAGGTATGGGTTGATCCCCCCTTCTTTATAGTAATGCCAAACCAATGGATTATATTTGAATTCATAATAGGAGACTGGTTCTATTCAAATTTGGTCTCCTCCCATTTTGGATTTATAGACCAAACCTGTAGAGTTCCTAATTTTAACCTTCAACTTTGAAGTGGTTACAAACCCTTGCTCCCGCTTATGCATAATGAAAATGTGATGGCTCATAATTTGAAATACCATACAGAGATGATGTTTTCTACTCCCATGCTTGGAAATCATTTCCCATTGATCTTCATAATGAGACCCATGTGCCTTAACATCTTGATATAATAAATAATGAATGATTGTCAAAAGAGTACAATAGTTATCAAGTTATGAGATCCACAATAGCCCCCTCCAAATGGACTGCCTATGAGATCTATCCTTCTCATAAGTTTGACTCATCCTTGATAAGTCATCTCCTTTTCAATAATATCCCTAATTTTTAAAGGAATATGAGCAACTTGGTGCTAAACCCACCAATCTGAAAATTGCTGACCAAGATTGGCACATGCATCAACAACACTATTTCCCTCTCTATAAATATGAGAAATATCCACTCTAGAAAACTTCTAAAAAAGAAATTGGATATCCCTAATGATATATTTTAGCTTAATTCCCACATTTGATGCTTTATTAACTGCATTGATGACCATTTTAGAGTCTCCTTGTCTACTCAAGTTCCTTATTCCTAGGGATATAGCCAATTTTAACTCCCATAAGAGAGCCATTACTTCAGCATAGTTATTGCTTTAGAATCCTATTCCACCAGCATAGACATCAATCATCCATCCTTTATCATTTCTTATAATTCCTCCTCCACTAGCTTTACCATCAGACTTAGATGCCCCATCAAAGTTGAGTTTCATCCAGTTAGGCTTTGGGGGAATCCATTTACTATTTAGTCTCTGTAGAATTTTGAATTTATTATAATCAGGGATCTGGTTTAAAACCTTCCATTTAGCTACATCAATAATCACTTATTATAGCCATATAAAAATAATAAAAACTCCTACTATATCCATACAAATAATGGAATCAACAAATTACACATGCCAAAAATTAATTTCTAACACTTAAAAATTCATGTATTTAGCTAATTACCAGCTCAAGTTCATTTTGACTTGGTTGGAGCTTACTAGATTTTTTTTGTTTAATCATACCAATATTTAATAACATTTTAAATTATAAGTGGATACTAAAAGATTAATAATAAAAAATAATAACTTTCAAAATCATGCTATAGGAAGAGCATTAAACTGCTCAAAGATATTTCTCTTTTTAAATATTAGAATATAGTCATATTAGAATCTATTTTTTCTCTTAATACTCAATTAAAAGAATAAGTCACATATGAATTATGAAGGTTAAACTAAGGTGAGTAAAACATAGAATTTATTTTTGATATAATTCTACATTTTATGATCATCAACTACATCAATTTTGGATTTATATGAAAAATACAACATACTCTTTTACATTGGAATAAGTAGTTGTAAGAATAATACATAGAAAGATAAATTTTTATACATTCTATAAAAAGTAATTTAATCACTGTAATAAGGTAAAAATAGTGTCAAACATATCATGCAACTCCATAATGAAATAATACCTACCAAATGATCCACACACCATTCTGACCCATCCTATGAGCCTTCCAATCAATGGCCCTCACCACCCCAACCATCAACTAGGTGGTAGAGTTAGGAATTTGGGTTTTAGAAAAAGGTGTGAACAAGATATTTTAGTCATCATTGAATGATTTATATTATTCACACAACATCATCAAATAGATGAACCTTAACATCATGCACCAATAGTGTCAATGATAATACACCAAAAATTTCATAAGTGATAATTGTATAATGGGTCTACTAGATCTATCAATCATCTAACATAGGATGAATCATCTAGATCTACAGTTTTTTTCTTTTACCAAGATTAAAGTATTAGCCCATTCAAATTTGTACCCAATAAAGGAAAATGAAAGAGGTAAAATAAAAGCAACAACTCTTTTACACTAATACCTCTAAATCTATTAAAATCTAGGAAAAATAAGCCAAAATAAAAATATAAAATCTTGGTTATGGTGCCCTATTTTCACAAGATGATATTAAAGACCAAAAAAGTCAAATAAAACTATTAATAATAAAAACCCAATAGTTAAAAAATAATTAGAGGAGAAAAGAAACACCCATCTGGCCATTAAATGAATACCACATAAAAAAGAATATACCCAACACACCATTTTAAATAAATAATTTCTAACCATGAATAAAATAAAATAATCAACTAGGGTTTTAATATTTTATCCCCAAAAGTATTTCAATAGTAAATTTTATTTATTTTAAACCCTATACACCAAGTAAAATTTTAACTCAAAGCTAGGTATGAAGAATCAATCCAATCCTACACAGCCATAGAAAGATGAAACTCCAACAAGAAAACAATAATGAAACACTTACTTGGAAAAAATATGCCCTATGAATAATAAAATAAACTTATAATTGATTACTATTCATAAAAAATTAAACTCTTACCCAACTCTATCCATCCCTTCCATGGCCTAATCTCTTTTTATCCCTTCTACTCAGGCATGAATTTTTCCAAGCCATTAAAGTCTACTAGGATGGACTCCGAGCCTAAATTATTTTTCATGGCCACCATTTTTTCCTTTAGGCTTTCTCCATAAGACAACACAACAAAAAGACATTTTTTCCAAGTAAAATAATTGATTACTCTTTTGGATGAAGAGTCAACCCTTAAAAGCCATCATTTGTCTTAATGATTAAACTTTTTATTTTATATTTTTGTTTTTCCTTATTTTTATTTATTTATGTATCTATTTATTTATAAATAGATATAATTTATTATTATTATTTTACATTTTCATTATAATGTATGGACAAAGTCCACAACACCTTTATTGTCATCATGGCTTAACAAGAATTTATTTAATAAATAACATTAAGCATAGGTTACTTCTTGCCAATGGATATATTAAATCAAGGAAATCATTGAGTCTCACTCTATTATAATGCATGGCATTAACCTTTTCAAGTCCTCTTAGTAATAAAACTAAGACAAGAAGAATTGGATTAAATAATTTTATTCACTATATGATCCATGATGGGAAGCAAGTTAACAAGCTCAAAATGATAATTAAAGTATTTGAACCTCTTAGTGGACATAATAAAGAAAATGATAGCTGACACACATAGGTAGATTATTAATAAGCCAACACACACAAGACACCAAAAAAAGAAAATAATAAAAACTAAAAGCAAATACAACCATAATCAAGTGAAATAAAAATACAAAAATATCAATCAAGATTAAATGAATAAAATAAGACAAAAGGAGAGACATAAGACATGTTGTAACTACTCAAGGACTAGATGGCTCATTACCATTATATTTCTTATCTAGTGTTGGTGTTATCTAGTTGCTCAATGCCTCTAATATTATTACCTTAACTACCAATATCCACTACAAACCTAGTTGATGTACTTGTGAACCCTATAGCCACCAAAATATAACATCAACACTATCTAATCTACATGAAAAAAACATATATACATGTAAATATAAATTGTATAATCATAAAAATATAAGACTATATTGATGGCATAATTAATATGCAAGATCCAAGTATATTGATGCAAGATCAAAGTATATTATTATAGGATAATAGTATGTCATTATAGGATAACATCAATTGGCATCTATATGTAAGCATCACATGATCATCACTAAAAAATATATTAATACATAAAATAATGTCTATCTAAAAAGAGTCAAAAAGTAGGTTGTGACATAAATAAATGCCTTATAGAATGAATCCCATTTCTTGTAAATTTTTAAAAGAATATATAGTCAAGCTCCTTAATGTCTGATTTATCTTCCTAATAGAATACTCAAAATTGGTCTCTCCCATTTTCATAGAAAATAAAATTAATTAGAGGTTGCATAATTGAGTTGACTATAGAAATATAAAAAAGGTGACAAAGAATGATCACTACACTTTGATGTTTATTGTGGAATTTTATCTAGAAGCTACTTATTAGAATTAATAAATGGTAAATGATACTAATGTAACATCAAAACTAAAATATGGAAAAGTCAAAGACCAATATAATAAAAAAATGGAAATCAAATCCAAAGCCTAAGGGTAATAAATTATCTGACCAAAATAATTTCCCTAAGTCACAACAAAGGTAAAGAGAAAGTAAATTGCAATTTTGAGCAAGTCTTGTATTTAGTGTAACAAAATTACATTACGTTGAACATCTATGTTTCAATAAAATGGCATACCTAGAAGAATAGATGTAAAAAATGTACATAACCCTTTCAAAGACATGATAAACACTTTATAAAACATTATGATAACATGTGTCTGAATGGATTCTAGATTCAAGAGCCTCTCAACATATGGTACTTGATGGATCATTGGTTGAACATCTTAACCAATGACACACCACTTATTTTTTAATCAAAAACTTTAGTCCTCTATTTTTTAATGAAAAAGGGGTAGTTGAGATAGAGAATGGAATATATATAAAAAATTATCCATGTTCCAAAATTATCTATGAACCTCCTCTCTATATATCAAATCACACATTTAGTTGAAGGAAAAAACATTGAGTTTACACCTACTGATGTTGTCATTGAAATTATCAAAGACTAGTATACTATTGTATCCACTAGTAAGAATTATCATCTAGCAAAATTATACAAATATGATAAATTGGTATTCACTCAACCATCACAATTTATTTATGCACAATTTAATGACCTATTGTTAGTCCAAAAATTGTGCTCTAAAAACACTCATGAGATGGAGTGTTTACAAAAAAATAGTGGAAAATTTGATGGACTATTTTCCTCTATTTTAGGAATGATGTGACATCATAATAAGGAATGACTATAGATATTTTGTGGATGCAGGGCACTCATGGATACTTGAAACTAAGGAATGACTAATAGGGGCATCAGTGGTGTCTTAAGATGGGAAATGGATGAGGTAGATGGAAATGAATAAGTGAGGACACCATACATGGCTAAGGCTAAAGGTATTTGGTTGAAAAGTGGAGGGGGTGAAATGGGGAAGAGAGGAGGAACCACTTGGGTGAATTGATGAATGAATTGAAAACTATGTGGCATTATGAGAGGCTTTTGGCGAGTTGAGAAGTGGGGGAAAGGACTTGTGTTAGTGCTTATTATTGGTCATACCCTAGGCTTGTATTTGGGATGTAGTTGATATTGAACCTTAGAAATTGTTCACACTAGGGATGTGTTTCTTTGGCTTAAACCACCTATTACCAAGTTACCTAGGTCTGAAGTAGATGTGGCCAAGTTCTTGAGTCACTAGAGGTGGAGGAGGTTGAGACATGGGATGAGAAGTAGGATATCGAGGAGGAAAAGGCATGAAGATATCCTCTAAAATACTCTTGGGAATATGGGGAGGAATTAATTATATATCCTCTCCTAACTAACTGGATACAAAGGGGGAAACATATGACATAGTATAGATCCTCTTACCCTTCTTATTACTATAAATCCTAATTCAAGCAATCACTTCTGGGTCATCCATCATGTTCAAATACACATCATCATCCTAATTTTATTGGTGTAAATAGTTGACATATAGGTGAGATGAATATTTATATAATTGGGCCTTGATCATGCCTTAAGGGTCCCAATATCATGGAATAGCTCTCCTTAAATCCAAAGAGTCTTCCTAGTTACCATATTTTGTAAAGGAGGGATGGATTGATACACATGGTGTTGAATGGTAATTGGAAGAAGTGAGTAGAAATTTTTATGGATACTAATGTAGAACCTAAATATGCCCTCCACTAACTATTATGTGATCTCCTATTTTATTATGTGATCTAGGACATGATAGGGTAGGTGGCTAGGATCTTTAAGAATGACCATGACTCAAATTATGTTATCCTTCTAGCAATACCAATAGTCTCCAATGGGGGGAAGGGAGTCCTTAATTTATTTTGATAAATGAGGCATGGAATCCTTATTGAATTAATTATACACCATTGGGTGTAAAAAATAATAGATATCCCTAGATTATTCTTATACTGATTTATGGACAACTAAGCCTCTGGGAACCCACGTAGAAAATTAGACAATTTGAAAGTGAGTGTCCTACAAACCACATCCACAAAACACCTCATATAAAAATATTTTCCCACCCAAATATCTAATATTACCTTAACCATGTTAAAATTATGTACTCCTCCCAGGTCAAGGACTTGGCATCCCTCCAAGATCATATGGAGTAGGGGTACCAATAAAATGTTTACATGTATGCAATCTAAGGCTCTAAAAAATTAGTTCAGTGGAATCATACTAGCATAGATCTAATCCTTGAAGGTGTACACTATATATGCCTTAATTTCCACCTTATTTACCCACTTGCAATCTAGGTTTTAAACCCACTTCTTCAAGACATTATTGATAACATTAGTGTTAGTCCGAGCCTTCACCATAGTTGAGTTATAAGAGGGTGTGTTCTAAAAGATCATAATAGGCCCTTAAGGCATCCCTTGAGATATTGAAAATATGATGCATGGAGTGAGCTAAAAAAACCATTTCATGGATTTTATTCTATATCCATCTCAATGTGAGGATTAACTTTCAAACAAGTCAATGTAGGGGACCACTTATAACTTGGTCACAGTTCTCTGTAACCCACATTTCTCATAATTCATAGGGAATCTTCAAATTTTATATTATCTTAATTTTTACTACTAGACTCCTTGTGTACCTAGTCAATAGCCTTAAATATCTCATTATAATGCATGAACTGAGTCAATCCATCTGGTAAACTAGTATCATAGTATTTAGGCTCAACTTTGTGATTTGAGGATGAGGCATCCATGACAATAGAATGAGATTATATGATAAATGAGATATCCTTTTCAAGGTATATTTTATAAAACACATAAAACTCTAAAAACCCATACTCAAAAACTACACTGATCCAAACCACATATATATGTTCTAATATTACTAAAATATCCCAAAGTGGAATATTTACTAAAAAATAGATTTTATTCAAAAACACTCTTCCTAAATCACCTATGACATAATAATTTTCAGATTTATAATCATTAACTTATTACATAAAACACACATACAATATTGTTGCTAAAACATATTAAAATGCACACATGTAGAAAGCTATGTAACTCTAAGTTCCCAAAGACATATTATTAATTAATAGAAAGATCACACATATAAAAATGGTGGATGTAAACACATATTAATCTCAATACATTATTCTTACAACAACATATTTTACACTCTTAAAAATAAAGGACATGAACTATGACAAACTTACAAACATTACAAAATGACGCATGCTCTAATGAAATCAATGTTTGGATCTTGTATGAAACCAACATCAGATATCTAAGGAATAATCTTTCACCACTGAAGACTTGCCCTCTTGTGAATAACTCTCATCCAATATTTCAAGTTGAAAAAATATTCAAGATCACAAAATAAGGGGGGGTTTATGTTTGTAAAAAATCACCTTACAAAGGGAGAAGTGTCATACTTATAGAAAAAGAAAATAGAAGGAGAAAGAGATGGAAAACCATAAGAGAAATAATTGCACCCAAGTTTGAACTAGTATCACTATTCATCAATAGTGTATTTTTACTCTCACATGTATAAGGGAATATTTAAGATTTGTCTTTGACCAAAATCCATGTGCGTTCAATCCTTGCATGTGAACCTCAATCAAGAATAGTTGATCTTGAACCCCACTTTCCAATTTCCAAGATAATAAGCCAAAATATTACTTTAATCACATGCTTGAGTGGGTATATGAGATATTTAATCAATATATTCTTCACATGCCTCCATCATTATTCCATGTGGGCAAGTGGAAAAATTACACCCCACTTCTCTCTCCTCCAATTTCAACATTAAAATATCATTATGCGGGCCAAGCCACATCACCAAAAACACTTCATCAATAATCCACCTCAGTAATATGTCATGTTATCATGCATAATAATTCATGAATAATGATCCATGAATAGTGCCCATGAATAGGAATTAGTGAATAATGATTCATGAATAGTTTTCTTATTCCTAACAAAAAGTAATGTATGAACTCCTTAAGATCTTCTAAGCACAATGATACTAACTGAATTATATTTTGATAATGCTATAACTCTTCAAAAAATTTAGAGCATCCAATAATGTTATAAGGATATAAAAAAGTGACATTAAAATCCTCCCTACTCAAATATTGTTTATCCTTAAGAAATTATAACTGAAATGCATATTGCTCCCTGATAGAACCCAAAGAAGTTCTAGGATCCCAAATCAATATAGGAGGTTTGCATATTTTCCTATTTATCATGCCATGATGAATGACACTTGAAAATTAAACCTTATGAAATTTATCAATTATAAGTACAATATTCTTCTGAAAACATGTGAAGAACTATCTTGCCATCAACTTTTCTCTCTTCTACTTCTATTGCATCACTCTCATAATTACTGACAACATAAAAATATTATTTGATTATACCACTAAATCCTATGGTTGATGATAATAATTATATGTAAAACTACTATCATATACTAAACCTCTAACATCCTCACTAATTTCATTTTTTCTATCATGCAAATATGAATTTATTTGCTAACCCATGATGGAATATTTAGATCTAGTAGAATCCATTATTTTAGCTACAAATGGATGAGGTAGAGGATGAGAACTTCCATTTAATGTTGCCTTCTTCCCTTTATGCTGAAATTTGAACTCCATGATCTGATATTTTTGATAAATTTCTCCTAGTGGATGTAACCACTAGAATCTAAGCACTATGTTTGGCCCACCTAAAATAAAATCATAACAATCATCATATATTGTGTGCTCATTAATGAGGATGATGATATTATTGATCTTATACTTACAAGGAATATTAAACCCATCATCCACCACCACATCAAAACCTTAAGATTATTTTACATGTAAATCCCCTTTTACAGCTAATCCCTTATCAATGAAATTATAAGTAGAATAACCATCAATTAATTTGACTCTACACCCACACAAAATGCCTCAAAACCAAAATGGATTTCATCTTGGTTTGCCTAAAAGATAAGTAAGTGTACCTTATACTATAATTTATTGTGTTTATGTAGGCTCTAATTCCTATGCTTATTATTCTCACTATGGCCATCTAGCACATCACTATTAGACATTCACTATCCTCTTTTGGGAGCACCTTAATATAGTGTATTTTTCACTTCATTTACACATGTGTACTAGTTTACATAGATATTTTCATGTAAAACACAACTTCTTCCCATGTATCTTGTCTCTAGCCTCATCTATCATGTAAGGTTTCTTTAGCAATTCAAGAGGAAATTCAAGTGCCTTATCCTACTTTATAAAAAAGGGATCAAAAAGAAAATTTGATAGAAACTTTGAATTGGGAGTAGATAACTCCAAGTCCCATGCTCTTTTTATAGCCTCCTGTAGGGAAGGTGGATGAAATTCATTCACTTAACCTTATAACGGTTCTATAAGTCCCTTAATAAATAAGGTGGTCAATCTTATTTTATAAAAATCTATAACCATGATTGATAACCTATAAAATTATGAAATTTAGGCATCAATCATGCCAAATTACCTCAATTGTGTTATCTCTCTAAAGAATAATATAGGATCCCTCCTATTGAACTTGTCTATCATCTTCCATGTAAACTCTCTTTATGTATTAATGAGCTCATGTCCTTGTGTTATCATCCCAAAGTGATACCAATCATGTGCCTAACCTTCCAAGTATAGAGAAGTAAATTGGATGGCACCCATCTGGAACATGGGGTACAAACTAAAATAGTTATCCAATTTATATATCCATGCACAAATAGTGAATTTTCTTGACCATCAAAAGTGAAAGATTCACCTTCCCCATCTTCCTCTACAACTCATGGTTGTGCCCTTTATCTCCTATAGGCTTATTTATTAATCTCAAATGAGAAAAATCATTTAATGACATGGATGGTTTTAATTCCTTATCCCAAGACTAACACTCATAGATATAATAACCATTGTTTTCTTCTATATCTTATTGCATATCAATTTGTGGCCTCTATTGATCTAAAAAAATAGTAATAAAGGGCCTAACTATGCATGCCTGAGTGGATCTAGTGTGACTAGGTACCTGGGCATGGTGTCCTAAATTACTTTTCTCACCATTGGATCCAACATTATGATTGTAATTATTATTGAGCATAAAATACTATAAGATTTGGTGCACCTCTTATAGGTATATAACCATATTATTTATGGCATCCACAATGTGGGATTCCTCATAATCCCTATCTCCAATGTTCTCCTATACCCTCTCAGCTTCAGTCTCAGGGTTGGGGTCTCCTAGTGGATCACCAACTCTACTTCTCAAATTATATCTAATGTTGGATTTTCTAGGATCCATGACTAAGACATTACTTATCTACAAATGATATATAATATATTAGCTTCCCAAAAAATAGGCAATATCACCAAGTTTGATACAACTAAAGTATCACTTTTAGGGGATATTTTCTAAAACACATAAAACTCTAAAACCCTATACTAAAAAACTACACTAATCCAAATTGTATAGGTATGTTATGATACTATTAAAATATCCCAAAGTGGAACATTTACTAAAAAAAAATTTACTTAACAAATTTCTTCCTAAATCACTTATGACATAATAATTTTAAGATTTATGACCAACAACTTATTACATAAAACTCACATACATTATTATTTTCAAAAACATATTGAAATGCACACATATAGAAATCTATATAACTCCATGTTCCCAAAGACATATTATTAATTAATAAAATGATCACACATATAAAAATGGTGGATGTAAACACATATTACTCTTAATACATTCTTAGTACAATAACATATTTTACACTCTTACAAATAGAAGACATGAACTATGATAAACATACAATCATTACAAAATGAATTATGCTCCAATGAAATCAAAGTTTAGATCCTATATGAATCCTACATAAGCTATCTAGGGAATAATATTTCACCACCGAAGACTAATGTTCAAGATCACAAAATAAGGTGGGGTTTAAGTTTGTAGAACATGATCTTCCAAAGGGAGAAGTGTCATACTTATAGAAATACAAAAGAGAAGGATAAAGAGAGGTAAAACCATGAGTGAGAAATAATTTTTCCCATGTTTAAAGTGGTATTACTATTCATCAATAATGTATTTTTCCTCTCACATGTGTAAGGAAATATTCAAGATTTATATTTAACCAAAACCCATGTGCCTTTAACCTTTGCATGTTACCCTCAATTAGGAATAGTTGATTTTATCCCCCACTTTCCATTGTGCAAGATCATAAATTAAAACATTAATTAAATCACATGCTTGAGTGGATAGATGAGATCTTTTATCAATATGTCCTTCACATGCCTCCACTATTTCTCCATGTAGCCAAGTGGGAAAATTATGCTCCACATCTCTCTCTTCCAATTTCAACATTAAAAAATCACTATGTGAGCCTAGCCACAACACCAAAGACACTTCATCACTAAGCCACCTCAATATTATGCCATGTCATCATTCATAGTCAATCATGAATAGTGATCTATGAATCATGCCCATGAATAGTAATTAGTGAATAGTGATTTATGAATAGTGTTCTCATTCCTAAAATAAAGCAATGTATGAGATCCTTAAGATATTCTAAACATAATGGTACTAATTGAATTCCCTTTTGATAATGTTATCATTCTCCAAGAAAGTTGTAGCTTCCAAGAATGTTGGAAGGCTATAAAAAAGGGACATTACAATATAATTTCAATTCAAGGGGAAAGGCACAAAGGGTACTTGATAAGATAAAAATGCGAGGAATTAATTTATAGGAGTATGGGAGTGATAACCATTAATAGGTTTCCTCAGTATACATATAAAAACACATTCACCCTCCTACATTAATTGCATTTGGTGGCTCACTCATTGTGTATTAAAGTTTGAGTTGGTGGCTCTATCTTCCCCTTTATTTCCCAATCTAGATTTAAATTTGAAGCTAATGATCATGTGTCACCTTGAAAATCTAATAATGGTTATGTAACATTTTTAATTGTCTAATTGGGGCCTAGTTTCCCACTATATTAATGTTTAAAGTATGGTAGGCACACAACCACATCGTCTCTAAAACTTCTTGGGTAGATCTTAGTTCATTTCATGTCTCTTACATTTATTATCTTTCAAATTAATGGTCAACACCTAGACATGACCTAGTGCTCTACTTTTATATAATTTGGAGTGGTGAGATGCTAGTTAGGGATGCATGGCATCTCTTGATTATCTTTTATAATTTGACCTATACTTTATTCGAACCATCCAAGGGCCTTTAGGTCCCCACCTAACACTATGTGTAGATATCTTACATGGAATTCTGTGATACATCGATATTACCTAAGTTGTGACATCTCTTTCAGATCAAGGAGTCTAATAACTCTAAAAATTAGACTACATGGAGCTTTATGATTGTGTTATGCTCTCTCAAGATTTGACATCTTTGTCAGATCAAGTAGAATAATATATCTAAAATAGGGGTGAGTTCATTGGTTGGGGCTAAGAACCACCTAACTTTGGGGTACGTATCATCTTTCCATTTGGTTGGGTTCTCCTAGGATCCAACATCTCTATCAGGATTGGGAGATTGACCACTCTACTTTTAATCAACATGACATCCTCTCATTAGACCAAGCTCTCTCAAACTCTAATATCTTGATCAAGATTGATAGATTGACCACTATGACTTTGGAGTGACACAATAATTAGAGTCATGATAGATTTTGACCAGATAATACATGGCATGTGCTCATTGTGTTGGGATCTCCTAAGCTTTGACATCTTAGATAGGGATAAGAGACTGAAAACTTTGGAAATCAATCTATGTGGCACTTATTAATTATGTCAAGCTCTCTCAAGCTATGACATCTCTATCAAACTAAGAAAATTGACACACCTGATAATTAGGGGCATTGATTGGTCATGTTCTACTATATTTTAACCTAGCTAATAACTCTACATGCTACATATTTTCATTCCATCATTTTCATTTATGAAAATCCATGAAATATGTATAAGAGAAAATAAAAGAAGTGTGACTTAATTAAATGTTCACCTAACTACCAGTTAAGCCTTTCAAAGTGTTATGTTTGACCCTAAAGTTAGATACCTTGGCAATATTGGTCTTTGGGAATTTGAGACTATCAAAATTTTAAGAGAGAACAATACTACAAAATGGTTAGTGATTTATATATCTAAAGCAAAAAAGTTTGTCATATTAATGGATTATCATTAGGACTTGGAATTGTTTCTTTTAAATACATTTGAGGTTCCCAAATAGAGTTAATATGTTATTAAAAATACACCACATGCCTAGTAAAATCAAGGCAAAATGGGATTTTAAAGACTCGCTTCAGATGGAACTAATCATAATGAGATAATGGGTTTGATAACTTTGAGTTTAATTTTCTTAAAGAGGGGTCCCCCATTTTATTGAGAAATGGAGCGTGTTGACCATAAAAAAGGTGACTTCTATCAGGAAAGTGGTTTTAATCACTTAGAACCTAAATTATTAATCCTTCTTTCCTATACAACACATATATTACAAGATAAATCTTTAGTCATATCATAAAAAGAAGGTGCTAAATTCATGTATATCAAGTGACATACTAATATTTTATCCCATATAAGACCATCAGTGTATGGGGAGTGAAGTTTTTAGTAGGAATTTTAGAAAAATGGATTAAATAATGCAATTCAAAACCCAAAATGTCTAACTACCTAAGTAAAATCTAGATTAATTATACTCAAATGCAAATATATGAATACACAATTCAAACCAACATTTTAATCATAAGTCTAAATTCTCCAAACCAAGATTAAATAGATCAAAAATAAGAGGATTGGATTGAGTTTACCTTAGACTCAGAAATTTGACATTATGTTGGCATAATCAATGATGTTGATGATGGATTCAAGGATTTGATTAGCATGGAGATTTTATGAATTAATGATTTGGTTTGTATTTGATCATATGGACATGAATATTTCAAATTAGTTTCCATGGAGGGAAAATTCAATCGTTAGGAATTTTCCAATAAATTTTTAATTCTTTTGAAGCCTCTAGAATATAATCCTTTATAGGGGAAGGCAAAGATAGAGAGGATTTTAGAATTTGAGGATTCTATAATATTCTTAGGGATTATTTAAGATTAGGTATGGGATTAGATATGGATTATGTGGGTGATTAGGGACTAGGGGTGTAGGAGAGCCAAGGAATAAGCTTAGTAGGTGGGTAGGTGGGTCATGAAAATTTAAAATTCCCAAATAATGGATAAGTGGGGTTAGGATAAGATAACGGATATTAAGAAATGATTATAAGGATTAATAGATTAATGGGATAGTAATAAGGTTCATAAATGTAGAAATGTTAAGGGGGGATATTAAATAAATGATTATAAAGGGTATAAATTAACATGATTAATTAGAATAATTAAGGTGAGTAGATTTAGGAGTGTATGTCTTATCCCTATTTCAAAGGGCATAATGATTGGCTAAATTTGAAGGAGTAACGGTAATTTAAATAAAAACCATTCCTATATTAATGTTAATATATATGATGTTAGTGGATATTATGTGATGCCCCCTCAAGGGGACATGTGAGGAAGAATGCGATAGGTGGCCACTCAAAAGAGGAAATGATGGGTAGGATGTGAAGAGTATATAATGGGATGGGATATGAGATGTGAGAAAGATGATAATAAAGATGAATTTAAATTTATAAACAAGTTATAGATTAAATATGATTCCCCTAGAAAATACTCATGCACAAGAGGGAGGATTATTATGTTATGATTATCAACACACCCCAAAGGGGAATCAAATATAACATGATGATGATTAGACGAAAGGATGAAAGCTTTGAATGTATCACAAGTAAGGATACATGAAAGGGAGTGTTGTAGGCTAGGAGAAGATGATGATTTGATGAGATTAATGATGGGTATATCTCAAAGCTAAAGTTGACCAAGTTGATGAAGAGGATGTGGGAGAAGATATGATATGATCAAATATCCAAAAGACTGAGGAGAATAATTGGAGTGCATTGTATAATATGATTAACACTAATGATTCCCCTAGAAAGGACACATGTAAGGGAGAAAGAGATGATAAATTGACCAATCTATGTATTATGGAGGTCATATAATCAATGAAAATGAAACTTCAATGTATAAATGACTTATCATAATTTTTTCTCCATTGGATTTACCTTTAAGACTATCTCAACAATGGAACAAATTCTTTTCCATGCATCCTTTTTTTTTGTATTGTTAAATTTATTACAATAATGTTCATGTTATTTTCCTAATTTATTCCCAATCCATAATAAAATTAATACTTTATGAAACTAAAATATATAAATAAGAACCTACCCTCTATATTTAAGGAGAAAGGAACACAATATAGGTTAACAAATGTAAGTTAGAATATTAGATAGAGTGAATATAATATTGAGAAGATCATTTAAATAACTCTATAATTTTACTGTAGTAATATTAATATTTCTACAAGTTTGTTAATGGTTTGGTTTTAAGTAATCAATTGTAACAAGAGGAGTGGATTGCAATATAACCCCAATTGATGAAGGGCCCATTCAAGAGGAATAGTGGTAAAAATCCCATCCATTAGTCTTGATTATTTTTGTAATTATGTATATACATCCTTCACTATCTGATTATACTATATTATCTTTAATATTATGTTTGAGATCTTACATAAGCAATTTTTATTTTTTGAATTCAATTTAATATAGTGTGAGGAAGATTTCAAGTTAACATTATATTACTTTCCCATTATTTACTTTCCATGCAAGTGAATTAATTCATTCTTACAAATGTGTTTCTTTGTTTTAAACATGTTTATTTCCCTCTATGTAACCCTTAATAACCTCAACCACCAAAATATACTAGTGTCATATATAGTGATGGTGCCTTGCTAGTAAGCACACCTCAGGTTGATAACTAGTAAAAACAATTGTATCAATTAATCAAACAACTTATCCATGAGTGACTCTAAGATGTTGTGGGTGATCATTTCTACATCAAGATTAATTAATTGTTTGATTTTTATCATCAAAATTGATAAAGAATTGGAGACATTATTTTTTTCCTAATGAGTTTCTATTGTAGACCAACAAGCATTATAATTCATTAATATTGAAGGTAAATTTCATAAGATACATATGAAGTGGTTTTAATTCCTATAGAGTTGTTCATTTATGTTTAATCATAGGAGTTTAAAATCAAACATAGTTGTAGATGCATTAAGTACAAGAGTTATATTATTGAATGAATTGAGAGTGGAAGTAATATGATTTAATTTTATTAAGGAAAAATATTATAGTTGTAGATATTTTTAGGAATAATGCAAAGAATGCTTAGAACTTGTGTGTGGAAACAAAACACCATGGTTAGATTATATTGTTCAAGATGGGTTATTATTCTTGGAGCATAGTCATGTATACTGTCAAATTCAATGAACAAAAATTTGTTCAAGTAAAAGCATAGTGGAGGTCTAGTAGGTTATTTTAGCTATGAAAAAAACATTAGTAATAGTAGAGAGATAATTTTATCCATGAATGAGTGTGTGTGTGTGTATAATCACATGTTTAAAAGTGTATATTTTTCCAACATAATAGAGAAGTAAAAATGCAGGGTTGTATCACCCATTACCTATTCTAGAGAGACCATGAGATAATATAAGCATGGATTTTTTTAAGGTTTTTTCATAACACAAATCAAATGAGTCATTATTTTTTATAGTTGACTTATTTTATAATATGGGATTTTTTTTTGTTTTCAATAAGATTAGTCAAATGAAAAACATTGATAACTTATTTTTCTACAATATTTTGAGGTTATAGGGTTTACTATGTACATAACATTAGGCAGAGATGTGAATTATGTTTTATTTTTTTAGAGGAAGTTGTGGAAGAAGTTGAAAATAAATTTAAGTTATAGTTTAGCATATCATTCTCAAACAAATATACAAAAAAATTTCATCAATTGAAGCTTGGGTAATATACTAAGATGTTGATTGAAGGTAAGCTAGGAATATGGGATAATATTGTGAAACATGATGAGCACATCCATGTGCATGCATGCACATGTGCACACACACACACACAAAATAAGATTATAAATAAGAAACCATTTTATGTTGTTTATGGGTAACATCAAGGAGGATTTTGGGAGTTATATTAAATCAAGCATGAAAAAAAAAAGTTTTGAAATAGATAATTTTTAATATCATATGGGATAGTTCATAATAAAATTCACCAAAAATTAAATAAAAAAGTGTGTACTAAAAACTACAAATAAATATGAAGAAAAATGAAGTGGAATATATATCTATATATCTTGTCTTAGTATGGTTGAGGAAAGAGAGATTTAAAAAGTAAACATATGATAAGTTGAGATTGAAAAAAAATTAGGCCATGTAAAGTGTTGTAAAATTTTGTGAAGATTGAATGTGAGATAGATTTTATTGAAGGGATTGATATATTTCTTATGTTTTTATGGTAAATTTGTATTCATAATATGGAGGACATATTATTCCAATAAAAAACACATAGTTTAAAGATATGTATTTGGTAACTCACATGCTATAAAAAAATGATGAATAGAATATGTGTTGACACATGGGTTGGAAATTCTATGTTCATAATGAAAATACCAAATATTTAGTAAATTGTAAATGCTAAGGAAATTTTAATTTGACATGGATAACCTCATAAAAAGTTATATAGAAATTAATACCATTAAAAGAGCTATTATAATTCACATGAGAAAGATTTCATGTTCATTTTGATAACTAGGTTATATGATGCATGAGCAGCTGGGTTCTTGTGAAATATTACATCAACCAAAAATATGCTAGTTTATAAAATTAGAAAAATGTTTTTTTTCATCATTTCTTATTATTAATATGTATTTGTCTATAATATCACATAAATATTGAGTCATGTGCAAGGATCTTTATGTTATTTTATACCACCTTTGAGTGCATGATTTTTTGGTGTATTTTTGTGTAGCCTACAAGTACACATATGTTTATTATTTGTAATGTTATGTCAATTTTTTGTTTTGTGTAGTTTTAGTTTCTATTCATTTAGGTAAGCTTATGAATATTTGTACATGAATTATTGTTGGTATTTTCACAAGTGCATTTTTATGGAGATTTTGCAAAGAAAACTCAAAATTCCATGGCATATTTTAGAACATCAAAACCTTCATTTAGGGCACTGTATAGGTTGGTTGTTTTCCATATAAGTGTAGACACCAAAATCGTGTCAACTCCCCTGGTCATCCCCTATCTTATTATTCTTTGCCTATTTAACCCTTGTCGATCACTTTTTCCACCAGCCTTGACCCTGGCAGCATGTAAAAATGAGCACAGAGCTAAAGCTAGACTCTATCCCCATTGTGCATCTGCCGACGACGGTCGTTACCCAGCCGATGTCGCCGACGTCGGTCACTTATCGGCCGATGTCGGCAATACTGCCGACGTTGGTCACCTTACCGTTATCCGTTATCAGTTATCATTCGGTTCCCAATCGGTTTCCTGAACGGTTATCGAACCGTCTCTCGAACCGCCCCTTGCCTTCATCAGCATCCGCCGATCAATCCCAAAGGCTAATCAACTAATAAATCAATCAATCGACCCCCAAACTCGGACATTCACAAAGCTCTGGTGATCAATCAACTCCAGCATTCAACCAATCTGCATTCGCTTCAATCAACTTACGGCAATGCTTCAACAACTTTAATCATGGCTTTTATCATATCTTCTGGCAGGTAAGTATTTACTCTGTTTGTTTTATTTCTTTCTAGTTATTATTTATTTGCTATTTCTATTTCTATCACCCTGGATCTTTAGACCGTAGGCCTGAGCCCTGAGTACCTTCTTTACATCCTTGCCCACTATCTGAATCCATAACTCTATCCAGACTCAACTAAAACCCCCAGACCCTGTCCAAACTTGACCTTACTTTGACTAGACCCTGTTCAGACCCTGTCCCGATCCTGACCAAGACCCTATCCCAACTCTCCCAGACCTTCTGCAACTTGTCCAGACTCTGTCCAGAATTTGCCCCTACCGACGCCGGCACCGTAGAGACCGACATCGGCGATTGCACAAAACATTTTACTTCATTATCAGGTACGCATTTTATTTTTTGTCCTTTATTTTTGTCATTTTATCTTCCATTTTATCTACTTTAGTCCAATATTCTACTTTTTTATCAGTGGGTTGATATCCTTCTAGGAAGTCTTCATACTTCTGGGATCGGGCGTTCGCCTGACAACCCACCATATCCTTTGACTAACGTTTTTCCGTGTTTTACTCTCATTTCTTCATAGGTGTCATTCCTCCACAGCCAAAGAGGAGAATCTTCCAACGTCTGATTTCGGTGTGCACGACTTAATCAGGTATCTTCTAGCCTTGACCATTTCTTTTAGTTTCTTATTTCTTCTTTGAATGTAGAAAGCAATTTTGCATAGAAACATTCTGGCATGCCCGGTGGGACCCTAGGGCCTTCCTTGGGTTCTTTCTTTCTTTCTTTCATTCATATAGGTGCATTAGGTTCCTTCCTTTTCGTCTCTTTTCGTCTCTTCTTAAATGACATCATAAACAAGACTAAAATGAACTTTTCTTTTCTTTCTTGCACTTCTAGACTAGCTAAAACTCATATTCTTCGACTCTTTCTCCATTCGTCTTCATACGAACAAACATTTTGACTTGGGCATTAAAACACTTTGCATTCATTTCTGTTTGCCTGCATCTCTTAGATCACACATAGTTTTTAAACCGCATATTGAATTAATCTAGATCACTTGACGTCACACGACCAAACCACCTGCACAAAACAAACATTTTAACTTACCTGAGACAAGGCCCGACTGGGATTTCATCCCCCAGCGGATACCTTACCCGTCCCGGCAATCTTACTTGGATTTCATCACCAAGGAGAGAGCCAATTCTGTTCTCTGGCAGAGTCTAAACTATAGTGGAAGTATATTTTGGCTAAGCAAAACCAGCTAACCCCTGGAATCATGAAGTGAGGGGAGCTTGCTCCTTAACACCAGGCCTGTACGGAAGCTAACACAGACTTCTTGAGCACCATAACAAAACCTGAAACCATCCATAGACTGCTTCTTCTAGGACCTGACTCACAAAGCCAATCTTCCTCTACACACATTCTAAGGCATAAGCCACTATAATCCTAATAATTTACTTCTAGGGTTTTAGGATCTGCTTGTGTCTTCATCTTTTTTAGTTCTTATCTATTTGTTTGAGCTTGTGAGGACGTTCTTCCTTGCCTTGAATGGTTCTGACTCGTAGCCAAGCCAAGGCTCTATTCGATCACGTGAGGCATCATCCTCTTCCGTCTACCCCGCCTACAACCAGCGCTATAATGGAGTTCAACTCAGAAACTGAAAGAACTCCTACCAGACCATCTCCGACCCAAACGCCTATTATCCCAGAAGGGGACCAAGATTTTGCATGATTCTTGGACCTCAACGTAAAAGCCTTAGAACACTATCTCGCGAATAGCTGAATGCGAGACCCCTTAGGCAATCCAATTTATGAAATGCCGACTTCTTTCCTTGAAACTGCGGCCATATCAACGGCGTCCATAGTCCAACCCTTAGATACCCAGGCTATTGCCTCAACCAATGACCAACCTTTTACCAACCATCCAAGTGTGGCCTCTCCTTCCATCATTGGGCCCACTTTCACTGGGGTTTTGGCCCCCTATCAATCTCAGCCCACTCAACCACTTTCTACCCCCTTTCAAAACTTGGTCGTCTCTATTCCGCCTACCCTTACTCCTATCAACACTAGGGTGGCTACCTATCCATTGGCCCATGTTACCTCTAACCAACCTCCCATGACAACATCAAACTTGGCCATGCCTTCTATCCAACCATCCTTAATCACTTCTTCTGTCCCTACGACTAGTCATCCGTACGTTGCACCCTTATTGGTACAATCGACTACGTCGTATACTTCTTCCAACCTCTTTCAAGTGCCTTACAATTTAGGAGGCATTCCACCCGCCAATCCGTCAGTAGATATTATCAAGATGCTGATGGATAAAATGTCCAACTTAGAGACCTCCATTTTTGGCTCACGCAACATTCTCTCGTACGAACAAATCTGCAACGAGCCCATCCATCCTTCTGTCCCCATCAGACCATATCCCAGCCAGTGGGAACTTCCTAAGTTTTCTCATTTCCAAAGCAAGGAAGATTCACAACAACACTTACAGGCATTTAGACACGCCTGTTACCTTATCACCCATGATGATGCGTTGCTCTTACGCACGTTTCCCATGTCTCTCTCAGGTACTGCACTTGACTGGTACAGCTCTCTTCCTAGCCATTCCATTTTCATGTTCACTCAGCTGGCCCAGCTCTTGCTGGATCATTTCTCCATCAAAATCACCAAGAAGGTCTCCATCACAGACCTCTATTCTATCTGTCAGTTTGAGGATGAATCCATTGCTGATTTCGTCACTCGGTGGAGGGGCCTTATCAATCAACTTTCATTTTCCTTACCCCAGCCTGAGCTTATTGAACTTTTCTCCCAAGCCTGCGCCAGACATATTTCTTCTACCTTGAGGGTTCAGACCTTTCGCACTTTTGACGAAGCCTTCACGATGGCGCGTAAACTTGAGTTATGTGCCATCGAGGAGAATAAAGTCAAGTTGCGGAGTAAGAATCCTAACTCCAAAACCAATGACCCCTCTGCTAAGCCTTCCTCGTCCAATCCTAAATCTAAAGCTTTAGCAAATGCTGTGGTTGTTAGATCTTCTTCCTCTTCACATTCAACTAATCAACCTGAACCATCCACATCTATGAGTGCCACTCGCCAATTTCAGCAGAGATACATACAGCGACAGTTTACTCCACTTGGAGAATCATACGCGTCTGTGCTAGAAAAACTCGTCAAACAAGGGGCCATCAATCTCCCTCATATCCGACCACCACCACAATTTGATTCCTCATGCGCTATCCCTACGTGGTATAGGGAAGATGACTTCTGTAACTACCACCGTGTTAAAGGTCATGACACGGGCAACTGTAAAACCCTTAAAAACAAAATCCAAGACATGTTGGAAAAGGGTGACCTCATCCTCGACAATCCTAATGCCCCTCCTAATCAGGGTATCGATATCTTCAAACAACCGTTCCCTAATCATCCACCAACTCAAAACAACATCCAGACCTTTACCGACAATACTCATGAACATAATATTTGAACAGTCAATACAGTCTTGCCCCTCATTCCTAACCAACCTCAAGAGGTGAATTCATCCATTAGTCCATCACATGTGGACGAACCTCTTTCTCCGGTTAGTTCTCCCTCAACTTCTCTCATTTTGGAGGACGCCTCGACCTTACCAGTACCGCCAGTTTCACCATCTTCCTTCTTGTTGCCCATGGAAGACCCAACCTTTCCTACTCCTCGACCACAAGTGGAGGGCACTATCATTCCTGTCCTTTACCCGCTTGAGGAGCTTCATTCTCCAGTTTCTTCTCCACCCAGGGAAGAACCCATCTCTCCTTCATCTCCAACCAAAGATGAACCTGTCATGACTTCACCATGCTTTAGGCCCAAGACTACTACACTCGTCTCACCTTCAATCCCACAACCGTTGACGTCTTCTCAAGAGCACAAACCTCATCCCGCATCTTCTCAGCCATTTTCCTGACTAATGGAGAGACTCAAACTTCTCCCTTCTAGGAAAGTGGAGCATCAGGGATTGTGGGACCGTCTCACAGCTCTTCAACAAGCCCGAGCCCTCTCATCTCATGCTGCTAATCCTCCCATGGCAAAACCTCCTAAGACTATCAACAAAAATCAGATTTCTGCCTCTAGACCATCTACATCTCCATCAACCTCATCAAAACCAAAACCCTCATCTACTCTGCCTAAACCTATCAAGTCGCTTGGCGTTCGCCCCATCTCCAACCTCACTCATCCACAAGTGAAGGTGGACTTAAACCAGACTTCAACCAATAGTAGTCTTCAACCCAAATCACAAAAGACTACCAAACCACAGAGGCGAATGCCTCCTCTTCTGTCACTATTGCCCTCCATTTTGGGCCCGCATCCTTCAACCTTAACCAGAATCCTTCCCACTTCAACCTCTAATCAAAACTGGTTGCCTCCTTTGCTTCCTTTACCTACCACTAGCCTACCCTCTCCCAAAAGGGTGGTACCTCTCATGAAGAGTGTACCGTCTCCGCCTGTCATCGCACCATCAACCCAGAAGGTGGTACGAAAGCCTCCTCCAACTTTGCCCAAGCAAAAGTCACCGACATCGCATACATCGATGAGCACAGACCCTTTAGTGGTCTCATACTCTTTAATCTTGCAATGACTTTTGCAAACTTCTAGCATAACTCTTCCACCTATCAAGCCTTTCCAACCTCTCAGGTCTAAACCCTCCTGGTTCGATGATACGAAGATTTGTTTATATCATCATACACCAGGACACGACACTGAGACTTGTTGTGCCCTCAAGGCTGTCATTCGCCGTTATCTAGAGAAAGACACTCTTCTCTTTGAGGACACTTTCGACCAACCTCTAACTCCTTCTGATAACCCTTCTACCTCTTCAAACCCATCTACATCTCATCAACCGATTACAACTCCTTCATCACCTTCACCTCCCATCTTTGAAATCAATGCCATCCACATCACCACTAGGTCACAAAAGGACAAGGCGAAAGAAAAAGCTGCCATTCCTTGGACCTACCCTTTTGTCAATCCACCTCAACCACCTAAGCCTAAGATTTCTATCCTTGGCACACCTCAACCCTCCTCTTCTTCTTCTTCTTCTGGACCAATCCATGACTCCATGTTGAAACAGCTTCACCAGACACCTGTGAAGATGTCCCTCTACGATCTCATCCAAACCTTGCCCCAACATCGTCATGCCCTCATCCAATCCCTATAGGCAGCGGAGGTTCAACCCGAGGACCCCCAACCACTTGCTGCCCTTGTTCACTCCTTAGCCCCTGTTGCCTCCATCACATTCAGCGATTCTGAGATTCCTACATCCAACACGAAAGATCAGGACACTGCCCTCTTCATCACTGCCTATATCGATCAGACATGCATTAAACGCATTATGATTGACGGGGGCGCTAGCATCAACATCATCTCCACCCATGCCTTTGATCAGTTGGCTCTTCCCAAGAATTGTGTCTCTAAAACTAACGCAATCTTGCACTCTTTCAATGACACTACTACCATGACCATTGGCACAATCATTCTTCATATAAACATTGGTCCACGTACAGTCCTGGAGCTCTTCTACATTATCGAAGGAGAGTTTCAATACAACATCTTGCTGGGCCGACCCTGGATCTGTGCTATGGCCTGTGTCCCCTCCACCCTGCACCGTTGTGTGAAATTTGAGCATGACAGACAAGTCCACACCATTCTTGCTGACCCTTCACCCTTCAAAACATGCAATACCACCTACCGTCCAAATGATGTCCTCATCCCTATCAAGCTGTTAACCCCAGCACTGCCTTCATCCGCAGAAGCTTTGACCAGTTCACAACAGGCGGTCACCCTTACACCTCCCCTTTAAGTGACGACTACAGACCCCATGGAAGACGTCTTCCAAAGACTTTCATTGGGAGAGTATCGCTTTCTGGCCTTAGACATGTTCCAAACTCCACAAGAGTATGGATGCCTTCATCATAGCCCCAGCTATGACCATCGGATAGGGATGATCATACCTTATGGTCCCCCTCACCTCTGCACTAACCTCGTCTATGGGGGGCTTAATCAAATCCCTACCAATGGCAATCCTCTTTCTTCACCTCAACCTTTCACATCAGACTTTTCATTTCTTAGCAACCTCGCTTTTGCACACACTTACCTTTACAGGTGTGCATGGAAGGGTTTTGGTTTTGGACGCTATGAGCAAGGCTCCCATCAGCCTATCCAACCGTTCAATGATGACGATGCCAAGAAATGATATGGTCTGGGATATCACGACCCCACTCAAGACCCTATAGACCTTTGTCCTGAACCAATCATTGATCAATCTCCTCCACACTCGCCTGTTTCGCCCCCTTCACCTACGGAGTCAGTGGTTTCCATTCCTCCTAGTTTTTTTTCCATAAACACCATCTGCCTAGACCCCTTGACTTATCAGCTCAATGGGGTGTCCGTTTCTCTCCCTCTCATTTTTCCTAGCATGATCGAAGATGAGTCGGCAACTATTCACACCATTCACTGCATTGACGATGACGCCATTCTTTCTTACATGGGCGCTGATGATTATTTCATCCAGCGCTCCCTCCCTTCTGAGACCCAGGTTATGTTAAATGAATCAACCATTGACATCAACCTTCCTTCTTCTGATGTTCCTTATGTCTTAAAGATTGGCCAATCTTTAGATGCTCAGGAGCAGCTTGACTATACCCATTTCCTCTCCGACCATAGCAAGGCCTTTGCCTGGACTTATAGTGATATGCCTGGCATCGACCCCACCATCATTACCCATAACATTGTCACCAAACTAGAGGCTAAGCCTGTCAGGCAAAAGCTTCGAAAGATGCATCCTCGCATTGCCCTCCTTGTCAAAGAGGAGCTTCAACGCCTCCTTTCTGTCTCCTTCATCCAGCCCATCGATTATCCATAGTGGGTCTCTAACATCATCCCAATCACCAAGGCAACTGGGGGGATTCAGATCTGCACGGACTATCACAACCTTAACTTAGCCTATCCTAAAGATGACTTTCCTCTTCCTAATATTGACCTGCTTGTTGATCTTACGGCTGGCCATGAGATGTTATCTCTTATGGATGGGTTTTCAAGATACAATCAAATCCTGATTGCTCTAGAAGATCAGCACAAGACTACTTTCATTACCCCATGGGGGACTTTCTGCTATCGAGTCATGCCTTTTGGCTTGAAAAATGCAGGTGCCACTTATCAGCATGCCATGACCTACATTTTCCATGATCTCCTTCATAAAATCATGGAGGACTATGTGGATGATCTACTCAGCAAGTCCAAGCTTCGACGTGACCATCTAACCATTCTCAAAATCATCTTTTCTCATCTTCTTCAGTACAATGTTCGTCTTAACCCCAAGAAATGTGTCTTTGGGGTCCTCTCTGGCAAGCTTCTCAGCTTCATCATTTCCTTCCGTGGCATCGAGATAGATCCCGCCAAGATTTGCGCTATCCTTGAAATGCCTCCACCGACCAATCTCAAGCAGCGTCACAGTTTGCAAGGCAAGCTCCAATCCATTCGTCGTTTCATCTCACAACTTTCTGACCACTGCCAACCTTTTCATCATCTCCTTAAGAAGGACGTCTCTTTTACATGGGATAAGGACTGTCGAGAGGCTTTTGAAGCCATAAAAGGCTATCTGGTCTCTCCACCAATCCTCATTCCACCTAAAGATGACCAACCTTTTTACCTTTATATCTCAGCCACTCATCATTCGTTAGGTGCCATGATCGTGCACCGAGATGAGCATCACCGTGAGCAAGCAATCTATTATATCAGCTGAACACTGGTCAACTATGAAACTCGGTATACCCATATCGAGACACTCTGGTTGGCGTTAGTCTTTGCTGCTACTAAACTTCACCACTATCTTCTTAGTCACAAAACCTTTGTCATCACCCACACCGACCCTCTCAAGTACATGCACTCCAAGCCATATCAGAATCAATGTATGGCTCGGTGGCTCATGCTGCTTGCTGAGTTTGATCTCGAATTCATCTAGTAGAAATCTATCAAGGGGTAAACCATTGCTGATCAACTAGCAGATGCCCCTCTTCCTGACAATCAACCTTCGCAGTGTGAATTCCCTGATGAGTCTATCGCTGCGCTTTCCTCCGACGACACCACCTATCAGATGACTATGTTCTTTGACGGTTCCAAATGTCAACTAGGTGGGGGTGCTGGGGTTATTCTCATCCCACTCAAAGGGGAGCCCATGCCTTTGTCTTTTAAACTCAACTTTGATTGTACCAATAATATGGCTGAATACAAGGCCTTAATTTTGGGACTTCAGACCACCCTCTCTCTCAGCATCAAGTCCATTAACATCTTCGGTGACTCGCACCTCGTCGTCAATCAGGTCAATGGTTCATACCTCTGTAAAAATGAAATTTTGCAAAGGTACAAAAACTGTGCTAACATTCTCCTTGCATCTTTTGACCATTTCCTCCTGCAGACTATTCCTCGATCCACGAATAAGTTTGCTGACACCATGGCTTCTCTCGCTTCACATATCCCATCTTCCTCATCTGCATCTAGACTTTTTGTCACAGTGCATCGTGTGTTGTTTCCTTCATATATCTCTTCTCATATTCATCATGTCAACACTATAGACCCTAGCCCACAAGATGCTTGGTATAAGCAACTTGTAGACTTCTTATCTTTCTCTATCATTCCTCCCAACCTCTCTAGTAATGCACGACGAGCTTTTATCAAGCATACCGCTCGCTATACCATGCTAGGGGGTCTTCTCTATAAGAGAGGCTTCGACGGCCTCCTTCTTCACTATCTCACCTCCACTAAAGCATCTCAAGCCATTCAGCAAGTCCATGACGGGATTTGTGGTAGACATTTCAGTGGGAATTCGATTGCCAAGCACATCCTTCGTTTGGGCTATTATTGGCCTACCTTTCATCAAGACTGTAGCGACTATGTTCGGCATTGCATCAAGTGTCAGCAGCACTCTAACTTGCTTCATCTTCCTAGTCACGCCTTACAAATCGCTCAAGATTTTTGGCCTTTTTCTCAATGGGGCTTAGATCTCATCGGTGAGATTAACCCTCATTCGTCTCTTTGTCATCAATCCATCATCACAGCCACTGAATATTTCACCAAGTGGGTGGAAGCCATTCCTCTCGTCTCCACAAAAGCTGACAAGATCGTCGACTTCATCACCACCCATATCATCTGTCATTTTGGTGTCCCTCATAAAATCATCACCGATAACGGTAAGTCCTTTAAAAACAAAACTGTCCAAACACTATGCGACTCATTCGGCATCAAACTCAGTTTTTCTTCGCCTTACTACCCACAAGCAAATGGGTAGGCCGAGGCTTCCAACAAAATTCTCACCAAAATTCTCATGAAAGTGGTCAGTGACACAGGCAGGGATTGGCACATTCACATTCCCTTCACTTTGTGGGCTTACCGCACTAGAATTCGAACCTCTACAGGTGCTACCCCTTTTTCTCTCGTGTACGGAATAGAGGCTGTCTTACCTCTCGAAGTACAGATCCCGTCTCTCCGCATTTCTCTACATGATATTCTTTCCAACGATGACTTTCATCAAGATCACTTAGCTCAACTTGAGTTACTTGACGAACGCCGTCTTGCTGCCCTTAATCATCTCCATGTCTATCAAGATCGCATCAAGCGCACCTATGACAAAAATCTACGAGAATGAGATTTCAACATCAGAGACCTCGTCCTCAAAGAGAATCAACACGTGACCAATATGGAGTGAAGTAAACGAGGCAAGGTTGCTCCTAATTGGCTCGGACCTTTTATTATCACGCACAAGTATGGATCAGGGACTTATCGTCTGTCTTCTCTTGATGGACGCCCAGAACCTGAGCCTCTTAATGCATTGCATATGTGACCGTTCTACTGCTAGTCGAGTATTCATCCACTTGACACTTAACTTGAGCTCATCCCTTGAGCAATCCCCATCCTCTTAATCCTACTTCTTTTCAACCCTATTCCTCTTAACAATTCCTATAACCCTTTTATGCTGTATGGCTGCTTTTGTCCTCATAAAAGGGAGCCCTTGACCTTCTATAATCTTGTCCATGACTCACATTTCTATAAAAATAAATCAAGATGTCACAATATCCATGGTCACTATATCAATATCAAAATCAAAAAGCAGACTGCTCCCTCGAAGGATAGTTGTACTATCATTGTTGTAATTAATAGACTGCTCCCTCGAAGGACAGCTATTCAAAAGCCCTTATATTAAACAAAAATCTAGACCACTCCCTTGAAGGATGGCTATGACTAATCTGGCAATAAACAGCACTATTTTAGAAGCTTCCCGCATTGATCAGCTTCACAACTGACCACCAAGCAAATGACATCTCTATGCAGACTTCCCGCATCGATCAGTCTGCCTCAAAAAAAAAAATTAAGTCATGGACTTGACTTATAGTTGTCTCAGGGTCTCCTATTAAAAGGGACATAGTTATCTCTGCTCTTAAAATGAGTTACCCTCTTTCCTCCTCCTATCACCTGCTCAAGGGACTTCGAGCTCACTTTAATGTCAAAGTGATTCGATTACCGCTCTAACATAACTATGGTCAACGACATCACGCATGAATGGGGCTCTTGGTTTTCATAACCCCTATCTATGCAATCTTTTTGGTCCTTGTCAATGAAAGAGCAATATGCTTTTCACTTCTTCTGCACTTTGGTCACATTCACCTTCATCACTTGTCAATCAACTCAACTCTCTTTTCAGACCACTCCCATAGCCTATTCACCCTAGTTTCTATGGACACCAATACACATGGAAACTATTAACCTGCTGCAATTTATGTTAAGCATAAACCAATACTTGCTGAAGCGTAAATAGACCTCAATTCATTTTTAGCATACATCCATCACGAATATGGAATATTGCTAGGGATGAAAGACCTCTCGACCAATGTTGCGGAATACTCCATTTGGAAAAGGCTGCAACATCTCTTCCCCTCATCATTTCATCATAACCACGACCAATTTCATCCCTTTGACTCTCCTTCCCTTCTAGGGAGAACTACATTGGCCTGAGGCCCTACGACAAGGGCTATGTAGGCAGCACTCAGTTGACATGGGGTCTTCTGGGGTTAGCTCAGCCATTTTCTTCGTCACTTTCTTCCATCTCCTTCTCTCGTCACCTGTCAATCACATCACAGTCAATAACATATTCACATAATCATTAGTATACTCTCATTTTCATTATAACATCATAAGTCATTAGTCATAAATTTTATTCATCATAACTCATTAAGCATTTGCATCATCCACAAGTTAAACATTCAATATCACATCTATCATCATTTAACCTAGAGTCATCATCATATAATCATTAAACATTAGCATCACCATTAACATCATCATCATAATCATCATCAAAATCATATCAAAACATGCATCATGAAACACATGAAAAATGCTGCAAACATCTATAAACATCTCCATAACACATCAATAACCAAAATCTCATCATATATATCAAAAATAGTTTTATACAAAAAGACACAATCTGTGTCTATCTCTCTCTCTCATAATACATCTCTCATCTTCGGCTCGCAGGCCAGTATATACATCAAAAATGCATCTCTAAGGCTGCCCTCAAGGCTATGGCTGTGGTGGTGGTGGCAGTGGCCGAGAAGAGGCTGTATCCTCTCTTCCTTCTAATCTCTGCCTTTTGCGCGACCCTGAAGCCATCACTCGTGACATCGATCTCTGTCAGCTCTGCTTCACCCGCATCTCCGAGTATCACTGTATCTAAGGGAACCCTCTGATGGCCCTCTCATAATATGCGATCTCGTCCAGTGCATCAATGTATCTAACCATAGATACGATCTACGGTGGACCCATCTGCCCTGCCCACCATGCCGTGTAGGCCTCTGTGCATCCTAGGTCGGCTATCCCAGGTCCTGTCGGCAACTCCTCAAAATCAAGCTCCTCTGTCTCCTCTGGAAATGGGAGCGGTGTCTCTATATCATCCTGCCTATACTGTGGGAAGGTGGGAGGCACATCCTGTAGTAGCCCATACTGGCGCCACACTCTCTCTGTAGGGATCCTCTCGAGCTCACCGGCTCATCTGCCTCTGATCCATCCCCTGCTCTGAACCCCAACCAGCTGCTCTCCCTGGTCTCTGAATGCTAGATAGACCAAGTATGGTCTCCAAACGATGTCTGCAGGAATCAGGGCCTCCAGTACCCCTTTGTAATGGTCAATGTCCCTGACCACTCCATCCATCCATGTCTGCACCATCATCTCATGCCATTGCCTGAATCCAACTCTAAAACCGGCCTGAATCACCACTGGGAGGCCGAGAGGTCATGTGACCACGATGTGCTCGTAAGCCCAGCAATGTAGTAGGTGGCCCACACACAAGCTGTATCACCACCGCCGACTGATCCCCCACAACTCTTTGTATACCTGGGCTAAAAACACAGGCGCCCAGGTGAACAAGGTCCGCTGCTCTATCATATCAATCAAAACTCTAGTCATAGAAACCAAAAACTTGCCGCCCTCTGCATCTGGCAATGCATACACTGTGATGCCAATCATCATCAGAATGACCAGCCGATGTGCGTCCTCATCCACCACGTATAACGGCTCATATGCAAAACTCGCTGAATGGTAGCTCATCTCCATGGTGTGCTCTCCAAATAGCGTGACCATGTGAATGTCATGCACCTCTCTCAAGCACGCATACAGGTCTGCTCCATGCACCGGTAGCTGCAAAATCTGGTACACGTCCTCAACCGTGACCGTCATCTTGCTCGTAGGTAGGTGGAAGGTGTTGGTGGCATGGTCCCACCGCTCGATCAAAGCCACCATGAGGTTCACATCTCTCGCCACTCTACAGTATCATCTCAGCCTGCCTAGTTCGACTACGCTCATCTGCGCCCACTCCTTGATGGACACACCTCTGTGTATCTGCATCAGCAAGGTCGGGAGGCGATCCCACAGCATTAGGGTATGCCTCGCCTGCATCCATACATAGACACTTTCATGTTAACATTTTTCCTACTTTGCCTATTTTACCAACTATTCAGACTATCTAAGCCTACCCTGACACCCAGAAAGCCCTTGGCGTAGTTTCGACCTCTCGACTTGATCATTTTTTAGAATCATTTTCTGCCCAGGCAGCCACCGATATTGGTTAGCTTGCCAGCGACGGCACTTGCCTAACTGATGTCAGTCACTTAGTGACCGACGCCAGTAGCTGGTCAGTCGACGCTGGTTATTGGTCGGCCGATGTCGGCGACTGGTTCGACCCTAAAGCCGAACGGGGAGAGCCCTAATTTTTAGGGCTTCCCCATTTTACATCCTATACCCCCCAAAACCCTCCGGACTCACTCTTAAGCTCTCCTAGACAACCTACCCACCTTCCTAACTACCTTCCCCCTCCATTTCTACCTCAACTAACCAAAAAATTTCAAAAACAAATTCAAAACCAAAATAACTCAAATTAAGGTTTCAAATCCTCTTACCTTGTCTCGGCGATGCCGGCATGGTGGCATGATAGGTGCCACTAGTGGTGGACCTCCCACGGGTCCTCTACTCCCCTCCACCATTTGTTCTATCTCAATGGCTCTGCACGCTCCTCCTGACTCACACGCATCCCTACAGCGTCCAATCAACTCCTTCTCTCCACCACTGCTTGTCTGCCACCTCGCACCACTCCTTGGTCAACTCTGGGTCACTTTCACTCAACACATACCAGAGCTCTTTTTCTCTCTCAATCAAATAACAAATGACTTTTGGTGGGCTGCCAATCTAGTTTTGTTAGATTTGGTAGACCGTTGATGTCGGCATCGGTGTGCCCTAGGCCGCCGACGTCGACCGATTTACGCCGACGTCGGGCCCTTTTGGACACCGACGTCGGTTATATAGCCGACATCGATGGCCTTCAAATCTTTTATCCCTCTTCAAAGTAACCAAATTCATGTCTCTAATCAAGTCAAGTCCTTCAGACCATGTCATTTTGACCCCTTTTGGGGCACATTTTGATCACTTTTACATCCATCCATCGACCACCAACCATTGGAGATCATGCCTATCTCCTCCGACCTCGACCACTTCCAAGACACTGTAGCCTTGGTTGTTTTTGCATATATGCTTCCTCATGCCTGGTTAGCAGAATTGTGCGTAGACCTTTTTTGACCCTCACAAGTATAGGATCGCAAGCTGGTTGATCCGCACTACTTGTGACTTTTTCATGATTCTAGGAGCACTTCCTGAGCTCGGGATACCTAGAACATGATGACCATTTAGAGCTTCAGCTTAGATTGAGTGACCCGATCAGTAGACGACTAAATGTTGGGGCTCGATTATTTCAATTTTAGCACTCCTCGACCCTTGACCTGCGACACTTTTGACCTGACCATCTCGTGCAGTGGTATGTGCGCAATCACGACTTTTGTAGCGTTCACCCTCACCCCTTTTCCATCCACTCTTTATTAAATCAGCACCTGATTCCCAATTTCCTTCCCTTGACTCCTGCTTTGAGGGGGAATACCTCATCCATAATCGGGGCAATCCGCTTCCTATTTTTGTCTTGCAGTTCATTCGAACAACCAACAAGATGAAATCAACCTTATCCCACACTTGGGGCAATCACTCCTATTTTTGTCTTGCAGTTCATCTAGAACAACCAACAAGACAAAAAGGGGCAAATGTAGACACCGAAATCGTGTCGACTCCCCTGGTCATCCCCTATCTTATTCTTCTTTGCCTATTTAACCCTTGTTGATCACTTTTTCCACCAGCCTTGACCCTGGCAGCATGTAAAAATGAGCATAGAGCTAAAGCTAGACTCTATCCCCATTGTGCATTTGCTGATGACAGTCGTTACCCGGCCGATGTCGCTGATGTCGGTCACTTATCGGCCGACGTCGGCAATATTGCCGACGTCGGTCACCTTGCCGTTATTTGTTATCAGTTATCATTCGGTTCCCAATCAGTTTCCTGAACGGTTATTGAACCGTCTCTCGAACTGCCCCTTGCCTTCATCAGCATCCACCGATCAATCCCAAAGGCTAATCAACTAATCAATCAATCAATCGACCCCCGAACTCAGACATTCACAAAGCTCTGGCGATCAATCAACTCCAGCATTCAACCAATCTGCATTCGCTTCAATCAACTTACGGCAACGCTTCAACAACTTCAATCATGGCTTTTATCATATCTTCTGGCAGGTAAGTATTTACTCTGTTTGTTTTATTTCTTTCTGGTTATTATTTATTTGTTGTTTCTATTTCTATCACCCCAGATCTTTAGATCATAGGCCTAAGCCCTGAGTACCTTCTTTACATCCTTGCCCACTATCTGAATCCATAACTCTGTCTAGACTCAACTAAAACCCCCAGACCCTGTCCAAACTTGACCTTACTTTGACTAGACCCTGTTCAGACCCTGTCCCGATCCTGACCAAGACCCTATCCCAACTCTCCCAGACCTTCTGCAACTTGTCCAGACTCTATCTAGAACTTGCCTCGACCGACACCGGTCACTACCCCGACTGACGCCGGCACTTTAACCGATGTTGGCACTTTCTCTAACCGACGCCGGCACCACAGAGACCGACATCGGCAACTGCACAGAACATTTTACTTCATTATCAGGTATGCATTTTATTTTTTGTCCTTTATTTCTATCATTTTATCTTCCATTTTATCTACTTTAGTCCAATATTCTGCTTTTTTATCAGTGGGTTGATATCCTTCTAGTAAGTCTTCGTACTTTCGGGATCGAGCGTTTGCTTGACAGCCCACCATATCCTTTGACTAACGTTTTTCCGTGTTTCAGTCTCTTTTCTTCGCAGGTGTCATTCCTCCACAGCCAAAGAGGAGAATTTTCCAACGTCTGATTTTGATGCGCATGACTTTATCAGGTATCTTCTAGCCTTGACCATTTCTTTTAGTTTCTTATTTCTTCTTTGAATGTAGAAAGCAATTTTGCATAGAAACAATAAGTAGAATTGATGATGATATTTATTGAAGGAGTTGGTTATTCACCACACAAGTAATATAATGACTTGTGATATATTAGAGGAGTTTATAGGAATGTGCATTAATTTTCTTAATAAATGTGAATATCATGGCATAATGTTCTTTTGTTACATTAGTTACCTACAAATTCTTTCAACTTAGTCTTATAATGTTACAAATTTCATGCGAATTATATGACATGGAGTTTGGTTTGGGTGCATATACTCTTGTGACCTATTACTCTTGTGACCTATTATTGGAATGAGATATTGCATTTAATTATTTGAATCATGTGAATATTCTAAGGATTCATTTAACATTTCATGTATTGTAGTGTTTCATGATGTGTTAATTTATAATTTATTATGGTGCCTTGGTATTTTGATACACATTTAATGTTTATCACACACTAAGGTATGTTAAATGATATTACTATGTTTTTAATTATTATTAAAATTATGTGGGTATTTCACTTTTATATGTATTACCATACACTTGTACAAAGGAGGTTTCTGTAGTGAATAGTGGATTCTAATATGAGGGTAGTTTGAGTGATTATCTTGAAATTAAGATAAAAATACTGAGTTATAAAGTAGATATAATTTTGAGTGATCTAATGTTGTAATTCATCTCATTATGAGATTATTATTATTATTTTCTATGCTTTATAATTCTTGAGATGAAAATAAATAATAATTTTAGTTGGGTTATGCATTATATTATACTTCCATTGTATATTTTAAGGGATGCATGGTCTAAGGAATCTATTAATTTAAACCTGCCTACATTGCATAACATTTCCTTCTATATCTTTACACTCTTAATTATTTGGCCAATGATTTCTTAGCTAAAGTTTCTATCAACATTATCATGAAGGTCATGTTTTATAGGATTTCTTGACTCAAATAGGGACGTACTGATAATGTTAGTGAGTATATGCTTAGTTTGAAAAATATGGTTAAAAAAGTGTCTCATTAATTAAATTGTAATACATATTATCTCAAATTTTTCTTTGTTCCATTAAAGAAAAAGTGGTATTAAACAATTATCAATATTTTTATGAAAAATTTCACGTGGTTAGAAAATATGACATCAAGTATTTAGATGATAATATGCTCAAATATGTGACCAATGCCTCTTCCTCTAGTGGAGATAAATTATAAGGTGAATCAACATTCAAAGGTAAGGATAATGATAATACTTCCAACCTAATATTGAGGTTTAAAACATTTTAAATGTGGTATACCAACCATATGATAGGTTAGTTATATCATAGAGGGAACAAAGATAGTTTACACACTCAATTTAAAGTCCTAAAAATGTTCTTATTTTTTTTTTTTAATGCAATATAATATCTATATATCCTACAAAAGTGTTTGTTGTATCAAGTCCCTTACTTATGAACCTTAATTTTAATTCATTATGTGATTGTCATAGAGTCCCCAACCATTATATAAACAAATTTATTACTTTGGAACATAAGATCCAAGACCTAATTAAAAATAATAAAATAAAAATACAAGGTCATAATGTTACTATAATGAATAAGTTGTTAAATCAAATTAGCATATGAAAATATTTACCATTCATATTCCTAATGATTATACTCAATCCAAAATCCAAGATGATGTTCATGTGGTATATTTTAACCATCACAAGCTTTTAATGTTTTTTTTTTTTTTTAATGGTTTAGTATGTGTAAGTAATGACATCCATAAAGGGCCTCCTCTAATTACACTTTATAACCATGAAATTACATAGGATGACTCTAAAAATATAACATTCTTCATTTGACATTTCATAGATTTACATTCAAAGTTAAAAATTAGGATTATGGTTAATTATGGTTTAAATCTAATCTTGTGCACAATGAAACTTGATACCAACCTTGGATACACTTAGGAGGATTTTAGGTTGGTACAAAAATGATTACTAAAGTATATAATTACATAACTACAACACAAGTCTGGGGCATTAGTTTACTTATCTCTTTATCTTTTAAGATCATCTTAGGTTAGATTCATATATTACCAAATGATTGGACATTTGACATATTACTAAGATGACACTAACTTAATCAAATTAAATAAATTATGTTATCACTACACTAATGCTTGAAATTTTTTCCTAAAAATAAAGTGATTACAATCCAAGGCACTATTTGTGACCCTCCCACATATGCTCAACATGGAGTGTTACCTAAATAGATACAAAACAAGCTAATCATATGGCCTTAGAAAAGTATACCTAAATTAGGTTAACACCAAAAGTTTCCCTCTCAAATTTAATTCCCATTAGTTGAAGTATTTTAAATAATTTGATATAAAGTATAATTATTAATACTATCTTTTAGAAGTATCAAAGCTTACCAAGGAAAAATGACACACATAATATAATGTCATAAATTATAAAGTAAATGTTATAATATGATGGTCAAATTTGTTTAATTAATATTTTTAAAGTTATGGTCGATGGTAAAAATTAAATATTTGTCATAAATGGTCATGGTAATGTCAAAATAACACTATCATGGTAAATAGGTCACTTAGGTCAAGGTGGTCCCAAATAAATAATATTTTAATTATAATGATTCCAAAATATTTATGGCATATATTTTTTGAATATATTTGGTATAATATTAATAAAGGTCTTTGAAATATTAGGTTATGTCTAGGAAATACTTGGTTTTTTATTAGGAAAAATATAGGATCCTAATATTAGGTAAATTCTATTATTAGGTGATTAGGTGGAGATTTTATTTTGTAGGTTGTGCCATGTAAAAATTAATCTTACCTAAGAGTTTTTAGAGGTAATTCTTGTCTTATATTTATATGAAGTTGAAAGACCTGATATTATATAAAAGGATACACAACTTCCCTCTCACATACACACAAGGGAGATCTAGAATAAGGTACACATAAGGAGGAAATTAGGAATACAATAAGGAGAATCCTAAAGTATTAGAGTTAGAGTGTGACTGAACATATCTAGTTATTTGAATGTGAATTTTATACCAAAAACACTGTTGAAAGGGCTAGTAAGTGGTATCCATGTGGAGGTGGTAATACTTGGTGGAATCTATATTTAAATTTTGGGTGAGATGTACATGCATAATTCCAATAATATAATTATTTTTTACATTTTATTATTGTGTAAATTATTTGTAAAATTTTTCTTATTTTTCATATTGTGTTTACTAAGTTATCTCCAAAATCATGCCAACACAACCAATATGTTCATTGCTAAGAAAATCCTAACACAAAGAGTTCTTAGTGAAAGATTTATCGAGTGTTGGATTCAGTCAACATTTTGGCTCCATTGTCGAGATAATTACTTAGTGGTGATAGATTTTAAATTATTTTGAGGGTCAATGTATGGTTATTTCTTTGGTAAACTTCCATGAATGAGAGTTTATTATAGTTAGTGTAGTCTTACTATGGTAGTTTCATTTTAACCATTCATAGTGTACACCATAGTAATTTTAATTTTCACTATGGTCATTTAAATTTATTTTGTGAATTTTTTTAATATAGTAAATTTACTTTTTATACATGTCATTTTAGTTTTTAATATGAATAATGTTTACCATAGTAAATATAGTTTTCACCATAGTCATTGTAGTTTTTATTGTGGTCATTATAGTATTCACAATTGTTATAAAAGAAAAGGATAAAATAATAGAGGGGTGAAAAATCCAATCATATCCTCTTATATTGTTGTTTCAATAAATTGTTGTGGTCATTTTACCATAAAAGTTGTAGTGTTAAGCACCTGGGTTGTGTTTTATTGGATTTAATTTCAAGTTGACAACATTTTATTTTTATTTTTGGCAAGGTATAAATATCTTTCACAAAGGAGGCTCGGTAATATTTTTAATTTTTTAGAGCAATTTAATGAAAATTTTATTTCCTTCATTCAATACTTTAAAACATCTATTTTTAATAGCCTTATAAGAAAGGAACAATAGGCATAATTTACTCCCAAATTTATAGATGGTTTGAGACATTAAAAGCTAATGTTAAAATTTTATGGGATTTGAATCATGTTAGTTTTATTGAGTAATTTGGTGTACCAACAAAAATATTTGTATCTCATGATAAACATCACAAGGTTAGCCTAAGGATAAAAAAAGGAGATCTAAGATTACCATGCACATGTTTTGGAGATGAGAAGCAATTTGGACACTCAAATCTGAAAGTAAGGATTGTTAGAATGCTCAATGATTGTTATGGAGAACCCATTGTGAAATCACTTCATCTAAGGGATGAATCCAAAAATAAGATAATGGGTGAAGTATGATTGGATAGTGAAGCTTGAGTAAGAAATGGAAATCAATAGAATACAAAAAGAAAACATGGAGGAGGAACTAGAGAAATTTTATATTAAGTTCAAGGATATACCAATGGATTTAGCCCAAGAACCACAAAAATTAACAAAGACAACTTCTCTTTCTCATGTTACATCAAGTGAGTATGGTGATTTAATTAAGAAAATGGTTTGTTCTTAACAAATTTTTTAAATAAAAGTATTTGGGTTCCCAATGATCCAAAGGAAGAAATAAGGTTCCAAGAAGACTTTTAATGAAATTTCATAATATGAGTGTAGAGAGAAAGGACACTATAAGTCAAATTGTCCAAATAGAGCATCTAACTTTAAGATAAAATATAATGATAAGGGTAAATCCCTTGTTGATGTACTTGAATTTTTTGATAGGAATAAAAATGATAAATTATATGTGTTAATTAAAAAATAGCTAATAAAATATATACTTTGGATAATAGAGATTATAAACAAAATGAAAGAGGATAATAAAAAGAAACATAGAAAAATAAAGTTAGGTGTGCAAGATTTGTTAATCTTGTAGGGGAAGAAACATAATCTATTCTTGAAGACCTTTCCTAGTATAATTATACTATCACATACAATTAAATTTATTTTTTATATTTAATAAATAAGAAGATTTGTGAAGTGGACTCCATGATAGATAGAAAAAGGAGGTAGTTTTGGAGGTAGGGATGAATCCATTGTAGACACTAGAAAACTGCACACTTGCATTTTTTGGTGACTAAATGCCTTAGGACCCCCCTAAAGATCCCCTAAAAATTATTAACACTTAACCAACCCCTCTTAATCCAACCAAATCACTATTCTCATAGTCACATATTACTATTCAAAATTACTATTTGAAAGTACTATTCACTATCGCTATTCATTATGACTTGGCAAGTGACATGGATTAAAAGAGATGTGGCTTGATGTGGGACATCATACACCACCTGGGACCCTTTCCCAATGTGATTAATGACTTAATTTACTCATATCAAGCCCCCCCCTTGAAATATGGTTAATTTCCCCTTAAGGGGCCATCATTAAACATATATTTTGCCTTCACACATGAAATTTGCCTTCAAAAAAATATACCTACTTCTTATCCCAAATGGGAGACTCACCAACCCAAATGGGAATCCCACCAACCTCATCCTTGACTTATTTATGATACCACTTACAAACATTCACCACATTTCACTACTCCCATCTTTTCACATGATTCTTCACAACAAATGCTATAAATACCCCCCTCTCCTTCACCCAAGGTAAAGTGGGAAGTTATTATTTGGTTGTTAGCATCATGTTTCAAGTTTTTGAAAGAGGTCATCATCATCTTGGAGGATAAAATATAAAATCAATGAAGCTCTACCAAAATTTCCTCAAGCTCTATCAACTACAACATCTCCATCAACCATATTCGTCAAGCATGAAGGTAACATTTGTTTGCTTTCTTGTATTACATTTATTGGACTTATTCATTCCTTTAAATCACACCTTAAAACATTTTAATCTTCTCTTGTAATACCTTTAACTCCCTACGCTCTTATCCATTTTCTTATTTTTCCATTCACCCTTTACCTCCTTACCACCTTGACCATTTACCCCTTTTGCCTCTTTGCCATTTTGAACTCTTAACCTCATAATCCATTTTACCATTTATCTTCCCTATATTGAATATCATCTACCCATTTAAACATTTACCAACTCAATCAAAACCTTATAAATTCCTTTTAACTCTTGTCATAAACCAAACCAAAACCACTATTTGCCTTAACTAATTTTCACCATTAGTATAACCAAACTAGTTTTTTTATTTTGGTTAACTTAGCAAAGCATTCTCTTGTATTAAATATAGTTGTTTGTTGGTTTTAATTTCAGTTTTCTATAATTTAATGCAAGAATAAATTTATTATATCATCTCAACTAAATGTTTAAAGTAGGTGGATTGAGAGCCTCCTAGATAGCTTTCACATATAAGATCTAGCTCACACTAGGCAATTCACCCATCTACTTGTCTAACAAACAAGTTTCATTTAGTGTTTTCTCATTTACACATCATCCTCTCAATCAAAAGAGGATATCTCCACAATCACTTGGATACAATTCATGCAATTTAACATGTATTCATCCACACCCCTCTTAACTAGCTTCTTTTTTTCATACTTAGAAAAAAGCAAAAATTAGATAGAAACATTTTGGCATGCCCAATGGGACCCTTGAGTTTTCTTGGATTCATTATTTTTTATATGAAATTTAGTTAAATTCATGAAATTAAATTTATATTTAATTTCATTCATGAAAATTAATCATTCATCTCTTTAAAAATGCAAGTTTTAGCTTCTTTTATTTATAAAATCAAAAAAATATAAAAATTAGAATTTTTCATTTTTTTACTTGCATTTATAAACAAAATAAAAAGAGAATTCATCCTTGGATTAGGATTTAATTTTCATTCTACATTTAGGTGAATTTTACTTGTTCTTATTTTCATAAAAAGAAATCAATTTTTTCTCCTTTGGATCAAAATTAACTACATACATTATTTTCTTGATTGCTTAATTAGTTCACCTAGATTAATTAAAGTCAAAGAAAATTAGGCATAGTCCACAAATGTTACACAACTAGACCACTTGCACAAAACAAATATAAAAATCACTTAAGACAAGGCATGATTAGGATTTCACCACCTAGCAGATCACCTTACCCTCTCTTGATTATTATACTTGGATTTAATCATTGAGAGGATAGCCAACTTAGTTCTCTAGCTACATATAATCTTTGGTAATCATTATATTGGCTAAGCATCCACACTAGCTATGGGATTTTAACATGAGGGGATCAAGGCCCAAGTATCAAGACACATACTTGATCTAATATAAACTTCTCTTTGAGTGCCTAAACACAACCCAAAACAAAACATAGATTGTTTTTTAGGACTTATTCAAGCCAATTTTCCCTTCACACTTTTCTAAGGCATAAGCCAAAAGAGAGATTAAAAGGAATCCTAGGACTTAACATGATCTTAGTTAATATATTTTTTGCCTTGAATTTATTTGATTGCTCTTTTTTTGGAGGTGTGAGTTCATACCAATCCTTTACTTGTTTCCCACATGGTATTTACTAGAAAATAGTTGAAAAACCAACAAAATAAGAACCACTTCCATCCTCTACTTCATCCACGGAGTACTCATCTGATGTTAAAGGCTCACCTTTAATTTCCACTCCTCTTACCTTACCTAAGGTATTTTCCCAAGGTGATATAGACTTTTCCACTTTTATTTATAACAACTCCATTTCCCTTTAACATTACTTGCAAACTTCAAACCATTGCCTTCCTAATCTAGTTACTCCCAGTGACCCACCTTTGGGCATGCCTTCCCATCTCATGGTAAACCCTAAATATCCTCTTGTCACCTAAACATTCTCTTCAACTAACCCAACCCATGACCAAACACCACCCACACCATCAAACCATCCCACCAATGGACAAATACACCCAACTAGCACCAAAACATTAACCCATATACCATCCACCATAGGGAAAAAATTGATACTAGCTACATAACCTTTAACCACCATGGAAATACCTTATAATCATGCTAATACTACCCCTTCCATCACCACTAATGAGCTAGTCTCCACTCCATTCCAAAATTTGGCACTTTCCATACCTTCCACCTTACCACCTATAAGAACTTTGGTCACTTCCCACCTTCAACCAACTAACCCACTAATCACTTCAATTCCATACATAGAACCCCCAACATCAACCCTCTAACACATGCCCAGGACATCTTATCTATATATTCCTAACACACAAGGATACATACCTCCATCTTCCACCCAATCTTACATGACCTCACACACACACGTGACATCATCCCAACCATCCACTAGCTATTCCCATGTCACCAAGCCCCACTAAAGTGTGTCATATACCTATCCAACCTAGCAACACCAAAAATACTTGGTCAAGATGCTAATGGATAAAATGACTACCCTTGAGTTATCCATCTCAATATCACATAACCTTATCTTTTATGACCAAATTTGTAATGAACCCATACATCCATCTATCCTTCTTCAACCATGTACTCCATAATGGGAATTTGTAAAATTATCTAAATTACAAAGGAAGGAGGACCCTGAACAACATTTAAGAGCATTTAGGCATGCATGTTACTTGATTTCCCATGATGATGCTCTTCTCCTCCATACCCTTCATATGTCATTATCTAGAATATAATTATATTGGTATAGTGCCATCCTAAAACACTCCATCTTATCCTTCACTTAACTAGACCAAACTTTTTTGGATCACTTTTCAACCAATATATCCAATAATTTTTCTATTATAAACCTCTACTCCATTCAAAAATTTGAAGATGAATCTATTGTTGATTTCATGGCTCATTGGAGGAGCCTAATCAACCAAATTTCCTTTTAATTACCTCAACCTAATATTATAGATCTCTTTTCCTAGGTATGTGTAAAACATATATTATCTGCATTACGTGTCCAAAGCTTCTAGACATTCGATGAAGCTTTTACCATGGATCATAAACTAGAGAATAGAGCCATTGATGAGGAAAGATTAAATTTGAAGAAAAAGAACCCAAATTATAAACCCAATGAGCTCTCTTCTTCCAAACTACACAACTAAACCAATCCCAACATTAAAAGTAAAGTAACTACCAATGCCATTATCCTCAAAGCTTCACCACCACCATCTACCAACTAAAAAAACCCAAGGAACCAAACCTTTAACTCCCCTAATTATTCAAACTAAAACCAAAGTAATCAAACTTGGAACAATAATAATAAACTGACTCCACTTGGGGAGCCTTATACTTCTATTTTGGAAAATTTACTAAAATGCAATATCATCCAGCTTCCACCAATTGAACCACCCCAATAGTTTGATGCTTCTCACCCCATTCCAATGTTGGTATAATGAGAATGACCATTGCACTTTCCACCAAGTCATAGGAACATCAATAGGTGTAATACCTATAAATATCTTATCCAATCCTTCATTGACAAGGGGGATCTTACATTGAATAGTCTTAATGCAACATCAAACCAAGACCTCAACATATTTTGTAAGCCTTTCCATAATCATTCTCCTTCTACCACTCATCATGAAAATAAACTAAAACCAACTCATGAGGCACATACTATTAATGTTTTACTAATTAACCCATTGATGAATTAAATGTTACCTCAACTACCTCTTTCCCCATTCCCCTAATAGAAGAAAAATGACTGCCTTCTATTCCTTTAGATACCCGAATAAAGGAATCTACTTTAACCCTACCTCCATTAGAGGATACCACACCTACCTCACCTATCATAGAACCATCGACCCCCTCTTTGGAAGCTATCTCACAAGAGGAGATGACTTCATCCAACCAACCTCTAATTTCATAACCTTCAATGGTCAAGACAAAGGTAATGGAACCAAACTAGAAACTCTAAGCCATTCTTTGGAAGACCAACATAGCCCTTCTAAACTAACTAAAAACTCTACCAAACCAACCAAAAACTCCTCCAAATTAATCAACCCCTAAACACATAAACCCACCAAGATAACTAAAATGACCAAATCCCCTCCAAAACCAACAACTAAAACAACCAAAGAAGTAAAAACACCAAAAGGCCTAAAACCCTAAATTTTACCTCCCTCAACCTTGCTCTCTATTTTGGGTCCTCTCCCTCTACCTTGAATATGAAGTCCTTAATTTTTACCAAAACCCCACCACATTTTCTGGTCACACCTTCATACTTTTTGTCTAAGACACCTCTCTTCACTACACCAGTGATTCCTAAGTTACCTCTCTTACCATCCTCTACCTCTAGATCATTAACAATCTTTCATAAACTAAAACCATAAAAATGTACCACCTTACCTAAGACACCTATCACTAAACCCAAATCTAAACAACCTTCCACATCAATACCTAGATTAAGAACCACTAAATCTTTGCCACCTTTAGTTGAGTCCTATTCAACCATTCTATAGTGGTTATTAGAAACTTCTTCCTCGAACTTACCACCCATCAAACCCTTTGACCCTTCACATACCAAACCATCATGGTTCAATGATAACTTGATATGTGCATACCATAGGGCACCAAGACATGACTTAGAAAACTATAAAGCTTCCAAGCACTTGTTCATAGCCTATATGAAGATGATGATCTTTTATCAGACAAACCTTCTTCATCCCCATTACAAATCCAACCTCCAATTCAACCCATAAAATATTTAGTTGCACCCAAAAGTAAAGAGGAGTAACCAAAACAACTACCCAATCTAGAAAACCCCCTTATCCATATTATTCACATGGTTACCCAATCATGGGCCCAACAAAAGGATAAAATAAAGACTGAGGCATCCATTCTTTTGAATTAACCCTCCCCAAAATCCCAAGCAAATAATACCCAACCATCTTTATCTTCAAAAAAACCCAAGGTGTCTATCTTAGGTGCCTCCCCATCTAACCCTCCATATCATAACCCATATGCAATATCCATTCAGAAAGCTATCCTCAAGAAGCTTCACCAAACTCCAAAAAAAATGAGATTATATGAGTTAGTCTCTACCTCTCCCCATCACTACCAAGCACTCATAGAAGGATATAAATCCATCAAGGTCCAGCCCAATGAACCTCAACCTCTCATAGCCTTTATTGGGGCCCTTCAAACTTTCAACCTTATCACCTTCAAAATTTTAGCAATACCTTCTATTCATCTAGAGCATCTTGATCCCCCCTCTTCATTATGGCATACATTAATCAAACCTACATCAAAAGGGTGATGATTGATGGATGATCCAACATCAATATTATCTCCTCCCATAGCTATGAGTAGCTGCACTTACCCATAAATGTCATGTCTAAAAATATAGTGGTCCTTCATTCCTTTAATGATACCATGACTATTACCTTGGGCACAATTGTCCTCCATATCTATGTAGGCCCCTGTACCATTTCTAAATTTTTTTTATGTTGTGGAATGAGAATTACAATACAATAATTTACTCAAGCAACCTTGGATTCATGCCATGAGTTGTGTCCCTTCCACCTTACATTGATGTCTCAAATTTGAATATAAAGGGAAAGTTATGACTATCCAAGCTGACCCTAGTCCTTTCACATCTTAAAATATGACATATCAACCTAATGATGTCCTACTTCATCCACCTCACAACCATCTGCTAATGATAGAACCCCACAAACCAAAACCCATGACGCTTCCACACCACATGTTGATAAAGCTTCTACTATATCATTTATCCCTTCTTCCCATATTCCTATAGATAACCCCATGGTAACCATATTCCATCATCTTTCCTTTAGGTAATATATACTCTTAGCCTTGGATGCCTTATCTACTCCCCAAGAATATGGAAATCTTAGGCATGACCCTTCTTATGACCCTAAAATTAGAACCATCATCCCCTTCAAGATTCCTAACCATTAAATAAATTTTATTTATGGGGGGCTTGATTGATCACTTCTATCCCTCCCACTAATTTATCTATTTTACCATTTACCTCTAACATTTCCTATCTTACTAAACTAGAGTTCTCTAAGTAGTATCTTCATATATGTTCTTGGAAAGGATTTGGCCTTGGTTGCTATGAATAAGGGATTCATTAGTTACCCCATATCAAAAATTTGTAACCTCATGAGTCAATTGGCATTATGTATGAACCACCTAAATAACCCACCAATTAACCCAAACCCATTGCCACCATGGACAAAAATATCACATCCTCACCAACCCAACCACTTTCCCCACCTAAAGATCCTGACACCATCCCACCTAAATTTTTTTCCTAGTCAATACCATTAGTTTGGACCCTCTCATCTACCAAAATGGTGGCCAAACTAGATTCCTTTCACTCATGCACCTTGAAATGGTAGAAAATGATTCTCCTACCATCAACACCATCCAAAATCAAGATGATGATCCCATTCTTACCTACCTTAGTGTGGTGGATTCTTCTATCCACAAAACCCTTCCTCCTAAAGCCTCAACCATGTCAAATGATCCACCATGAATATCAACTTGGGCACCTTGGATAACCCCCACATTGTCAAATTGGTCCAATCACTGAATGTTGAGGAACTTCTAGACTTCTCATCATTCCTCAAATATTTTAGCATAGTATTCACTTGGTCTTATATTGATATTCCTAGGATTGACTCCACCATTACTACCCATAACATATTCACTCATCATGATGCCAAAATTATTAAATATAAATTTCAACACAGACATCCTTATATAACCCTTCTTGTCAAAGAATATCTTCAACATCTCCTCTCTATAAACTTCATTCAACCCATTGACTAGCCCTAATAAGTCTTGAATATTGTACCTATCACCAAAGTCATCGAGGGTCTCCACATTTGTGTGGAATTTTGTGACCTTAACCTCTCCTACCCCAAGGATGACTTTCCTCTACCTAGCATTGACTAGCTTATTCATCTCATAGTTGGATATGAGATGTTATCTCTCATGGATGGATTTTTGGGTTATAATCAGATCTTGATTGCTCTTCAATATCAACATAAAACTGCCTTTACTACCCCTTGCGGGATGTTTTTCTATAGAGTCATACCTTTTGCATTAAATAACATTGGTGCAACCAACCAACATGCCATGAATTATATCTTCCATGATATCATTCATAATATTGTAAAAGACTATGTGGGTGACCTTCTCAAAAAATCCAAAATCTAAACATATCATTTGACTATTCTTACAATCATATTTGAATGCCTCATCCATTATCATATTCATCTTAATCCCAAGAAATGCATTTTTGGGGTCCTTTTAGGAAATATTATTGGCTTTATCATCTCTCTTCATAGAATCGAAGTATACCCTACCAAATTAAGATAAATTTTGGGCATGTCTCCTCTAACCAACCTTAATCAGCTCTGTATCCTATAGGTAAAACTTTAATCCATTCACCATTTCATTTCCCAACTTTCAAATTGGTGCTAACCTTTACATAACCTTATAAATAAGGATGTCTCTTTTAAATGGAATAGTGATTGTCAAAAAGCCTTTGATTCATTCAAATAGTACCTTTTGTCACCACCTATCCTCAACTCTCTTAAGGATGACTACTCCTTTTACCTATATATCTCTGCCATTGACCATTCCCTAGGGGCAATGTTGGGTCACCGAGATGAAAAAGAAAAGATCAATCCATATACTACATTAGCTACATGCTTGTATAATACAAGACTTAGTATACACATATCAAGAAACTCTACTTAGCATTAACCTTCATGGCCACCAAACTCCACCACTACCTTCTTAACCATAAAAACTATGTCATCATTAATACTAACTTGCTTAAGTACATGAACTCTAAACCATACTAGAACTAGTGTATGGCTAAGTGACTCATCCTCTTAGCTAAATCTAACTTTGAATTCCTCTAATAAAAGTTGATTAAAGGGTAGGTAATTTCTAACCAATTGGTCTGTGTTCCTTTACCAAATAACCTACCACCTCCTCTTACCTTTCTAGATGAGTCTATCATAACTCTTTTTCAAGAAGATGGAATAACCTACCAAATTACCATGTTATTTGATGGTTTAAAGTGCCAATAAGGTGGGGGTGCTAGAGTTATTCTCATTCCCCTTGATGGTGAGCCCCTTCATGTCTCATTCAAACTTGATTTTAAATACACCAATAATATGGCTGAGTATAAAGCCTTAGTGATTGGTCTTTGAACTAATTTAACCTTAGGAATTAAGACAATCCATGTCTTTGGTGATTCTCATCTTGTGGTCAATCAGGTCCATGGATCTTATCAATGTAATAATGATGTCTTGAAAAAATATAAACTTTTAGTTGACAAACTCTTAACATCATTTGAACATTACCTAGTCTAATATGCTCCCTAATCGACTGATAAATTTATGGATACAATGGATTGCCTTGCTTCCTATATCCCTTCTTAGCCTTGTAATTCCAAAATATTTTTCACCGTTCATCATTTTACCACACCTTCTTATAATGAATTATACCTTCCTATCATTTGTGATGTGGAGGAATCCCCATCTGACATGTGGTATGACCAAATTTTCAACTACCTCAACATAGGCATGATTCCTCCCACACTCTCTAGGAATTCCCATAGAAAATTTCTTTAGAGTACATCTTGTTACACCATACTAGGGTGAATATTTTACAAACATGGTTTTGATGGTCTCCTTCTTCATTGCCTATGCAGCCATGAAGCTTCTCATGCCATCAAGGAAACACATGATGGAATATATGGTGGATACTTTAGCATCCTAGTGGTCACTAAACATATCCTTCACCTTAGATACTATTATCCCATGCTCAACCAAGACTATTGTGATTATGTAAAAAAGTGTGTAAAATGTCAACATCATGTTAGTTTACATCACACACCAGCTAATAGCCTTCAATATCTTAGGACTTCTAGCATTTATCTCATTGGGGACTCAATCTCATTAGGGAAATTAACCCTCATTATTCATATTTACATAGCTCCATCAGCACAACCATCAAATATTTCACCAAGTGGGTCGACTCTATCCCTCTTATCTCAACCAAAGTAGAGAATATTATTGACTTTATTAGCCATCATATCATTTGTTGCTTCTATGTTCCTCATAAGATCACCATTGATAATGGTAAATATTTCAAAAAATGGAAATTCCAAGGGCTATGTGATGCATTTAGCATTGAGTTAAGATTTTCCACACCTTATCATCCATAAGGAAATAGACAAGTGGAAGCCTCTAACAAAATGCTCGCCAAAGCTATCAGTGCTTCAGGTCAAGATTGGCATTTTCACGTTCCATTTATTTTATGGGTCTATCATACTAGAATTCAAGATTCTATAGGTGCTACCCATTTCTATTTAGTCTTCAGAATAGAGGTAATCTTACCTCTTGAAGTCCAAATCCCCTCTCTTTACATATCTTTGCAAGAGGTTATTTTTTAAGAAGATTTTCATTAGTACTATTTAGCTCAACTTGAGCTACTTGATGAGCATCATTTAACATCCCTCACCCACCTCTATATCTATCAAGAGCATATAAAATGCATTTATATCAGTGACCTCATCCTAAAGGAAAACCAACATGTGACCAATATGGAAAAGAGTAAATGAGGAAAGTTTACTTTCAATTGGATTAGACCCTACATCATTACCCATAAGTACAGATCAAGAGCTTATCAATTTTCCTCTCTCGAAGGCAAACTAGAAACTAAGCCTCTCAACACTTCACATCTACATCTATTTTTCTTTTAAAGAAGGATCAAGCTCACTCTTTTTGTCTAACTTAAGATTATCCCTTGGTTATTAGATTTTAACCTTCACCCATCTTTCTCCTATCCTTTTGAGGATAATTGATTACAACATAGAACCATATGATTAACCATCACAGTCATAGCCTAATCTTAAATGTGGGTACCAAAGCTCTACCCATAACATGGTTCTCATGGATATTTTTTGTCTCTAATAAGATGGAATATCATGGTTATTGTCTCTCAAAACCACACCTTTTCACATATCATTTAACTTCTTGTATTAAATTTTTACCCTCATAATGGTAAACCCATGAAATTAATTAAACTTGTCCATGCCCAAATACATTGCATCCAGACATAATTTGGATACCAAAATACTAATTGGGTCAATATCTTAAGCATTGTAGAATGTTTCCTCAAAGGAAAATTACCCAAAAATTAAATAAAAGTTCTCAAATTTAAGTTAGATTGTTACCTTTAAGGACAACTATCAAGAACATTAAATAAAGCCAATAAGATTAGATGACTCCCTTGAAGGATGGCTAAGTTCACTCTGTCAAAAGTAGAGCAATTTCTTGGAATCATCCTGCATCAATTAGCTTCCCATATACATCAAATAAATCAAAATACCCACTATCCCAACAAATTCTAAAGCTAAAATCAACTTTCAAGTAGTATAATAAGTTAGAAACTATAATCAATTTTCACATATAGACTTCTCGCATTGATCAGTCTATATCTAGCATATGACATGGACTTATTTGTTACCATTATTAGGCCACCTATAAAATGGGTAGACTAATTCACATGAGGTTATCATAAATATCACCAATTACCCTTCACACCACCTATTAATCATCTTCCCTTTAAACTATCTATAAATTAAGGGATTTAGAGCTTAATTAACACCCTGTGATCAAGAATTTTTGTAATCAACTAAAAATCATTCATGCATAGAATTTGAAGGGCTTATATTCATTAATCCAATCCTAATTTAGTTTTATTTTTGTTCCTTTTCAAAACCAAAGCATCATTCCCTATTCTTATCTCACTGTGCTTGGTTGATGTTTTCATCATGACTTTTACCATCCAGTGTTACAACAACAATAATCATTCTTTTTATATTAAGCAAAAATATAACAACCATAACAATATCACTCATAACCATAACCATAACCATAACATTCATATGTATCCACACAACCTTAATCATGATAACATTTGATCAGTGACATATAATGCATTCTGTACATATTTACAACAAACTATGCAATATTTTATTTAGGGTGTGAAGAGTCGTATGACACGTACATAGTCATCATATTACACATGCATTGCCTAAAGAACATGCATACATTATAGCATTAGATTAATTATCTAGTGACTCTAGATTTATGTTTAGCCATCCTTTTACTTGATTTCTCCTTGAACTAACATTTGTACCATTCCCTATCTCAAAAACTACTAAAGGGTATACTCTATTATCCTCTTCCACATTCATCCCCATAAGACAATAATCATATTACACTCTAGGTCTTTCACCCTGATCCCCTATCGCAACCATTACATCCCTCTACTTTGGTTGTTCTACTCGCATAGGTACCTCTATTTGTTGCCTTAGCACACATCCCCTTATTTAGTGAGAGTTCCCTCCATAGATAGGTTGATGATCATATTATCCACCCCTACATCTTTCTCAATAAAGTTCTCAATGTATTCACTACTATGGAGGTAAGATTTTAGGCTCAAGCTCAAACTAGGGTGCCTTTCCTCTTATTATTGATCTAACAATACTTCTATTATCACCATTACATGTTTTAGTATCTGACAGATCTATAAATTTACCATATTGATTATTTTGGGTCATGGGTTTCCTAATTATCTCCACCACTATTCTCATTATTCATCATCTTCAACTTTGTGTACTTATATGTAGTCTCTATGACCTATAAAACCAAAAAAAAACTCAATGATAGACATTCATCCTTATTATGATTCTTTAAATAGAATACCTAACCATTATTCCTCATTGACATGATTCTCCAATCCACTAAATGGGAAGGTCATGTGATGTCATTGATTCCCTTGAATAGTCTTCCCATGTGAAATGGTCATGTCTACTTACCTTTTCATAAGGACACATCACCCTCGATCTGATTGGTCATATTGATAAAGCCATTATGCACTATCATGATATATTTGTGTTGCCTTTATCATCTGAACTACATCCAATGTCATTTCTTACTTTGTCATCTCATGATCCTTATCATCTTGGGGGTCTTATACATCATTGTTACCTTTATCTTGGTATACATAAATTGGTTCCAACCATGGGCTATTGTAATGATCACACCTTCACAACTACCACTATTACTTGTGGTGATAACACCCAAATTATTGCTACTATAGAAACTCTTCCATCAGAGTTAGGTTACCATGAATTAATGACAAGACATCCACCTTCATATCCCCTCTACTCTAATTTTAATACCATCCCATTACCATAGGCTTTAAATATCAGACCCCAACCATTGTCAATGATTACTTGAACATGGTAGTATTTTCTTTTATTCTAGTTGAGAGTTCATCTATGGCAAAGGAGTGATCACCTTCTCTAATTGTATAACCAATATCCTAGACCACACAACTCCCTACTACCAGGGCCTGTTCT
>JARHVA010007677.1:457500-628028 GCA_037957365.1 Torreya grandis
TACCTCTTAAAAGACAAAGGGCACCCATTTTTGATTTCATATCCAAAATGGGAGACTCACCAACCCAAATGGGAATCCCACCAACCTCATCCTTCACTTATTTATGATCCCCAATTAGAAAAATTTGCCACATTTCACTATTCCCCTCTTTTTCCATGATTATTCACAATAAATGCTATAAATACTCCCCCTCTCCTTCACCCAAGGTTAAGTGGGAAGTTAGTCTTTGGTTCTTAACATCTTATTGCAAGTTTTTTAAAGAGGTCATCATTTTGGAGATCACCATCATCTTGGATGAGAAAATATCAAAGCAATGAAGCTCTGCCAAAATTACCTCAAGCTCCATCAATAAAAACATCTCCATCAACCATCTTCATCAAGCATGAAGGTAACATTTTTTTTCTTTCTTGTATTCCATTTATTTTATTTCTTGGCCTTATTTATTCCTTGACCTCAAACCTTTATTCCATTTTCTTATTCTCTTTTAATCCCTTTAAATACCTACCCTCTTATCCATTTACTTCTTTTTCCATTCACCCTTTACCTCCTTTTTACCACCTTGACCATTTACCCATTTTTCCTCTTTTCCATCTTGACCTCTTGACCTCATAAACCCTTTTACCATTTATCTTCCCTTTCTTGAATATCATTTACCCATTTAAACATTTACCAACTCAATCAAAAAATTATAATTTCCTTTTGAATCTTGTCATAAACCAAACCAAAACCACCATTTTGCCTCAACCAATTTTCAGCATTATTATAACCAGACTAGTTACTTTATTTTGGTTAACCTAGTAAAACATTTAATTCTCTTGTATTAAATTTAGTTGTTTATTAGTTTTCATTTTAGGTTTTTGTAATTTAATTCAAGAATACATTTATTTTATTATCTAAAATAAATGTGTAAATCAGGTGGATTGACATCCTCCTAGAAAGCTTTCACTTCTAAGATCTAGCTCATGCTAGGTAATCCACCCATCTACTTGTCTAAAAAACAAGTTTAATTTAGTGTTTTCTTATTTATAGGTCATCCTCCCAAGACAAAGAGGATCTCTCCACAATCACTTGGATCCAACATGTTCACTTTAATAGGTATTCTTCCACACCCTTCTTAACTAATTTCTTCTTTTCACAATTAGGAAAAAGTGAAAATTATAGAAACATCCATATGTTCCACAAGGTGAGGTATGTGCAATGACATTTATATTTCTAATGTTATAGTTTATGGCAGAGTTTTAGTTAATGTTTTGATTTAGTTTGTATTAAACATTTTGGGTTTTAAGATTGATCCTCCTTCCATATTAATGTTAAGATATTTAAATAAAGTAAAAATAAAACCATAAGGTGTTATTTCAAATGTATAAATCTATGTTATGGTTTTTTATCGATAGTTGAATTTCAAGTGATAAAGGATCACATTATTTCATACCCAATGTTTTTAGGAAGTCCATGTTTATGAATATTCCATGAAAATAATTATTCTAATGATGGGTTCATGACACTTGGTCATGGCAATGGAAAGGTGAAAATAAATATTATTCTTTAGGGTTAGATTTAAGGACTTGTGGAATCAGTCAATGATATTGATGATTAGACATGTTATGATCATTCTAGTAGTAGTGATGAAGTCATTAATAATTATGAGGGTGAAATGGTTGTCTTGTGAATAATCCTAACCTAACCTATTGATACACCCAAGTAGGTCATTGAAGAAGAGCTATAAATTTATCTTCAACAGCTAAAAATCATAGATTTTGTGGAGGAGAAAGAAAGAGAAGACTGTTTTAAACTCTTTCAAAGGTATATGCATATATTTACCCATGATATATATAACTTAACAAATTTAATTTTCTAGAACTATATATTTAATTAGTGGATAATACAAAACCAATAAATAAAATGCCTTATAGAATGAATCCCATTTTTCATAAATTTGTAAAAGAAGAGATAGTCAAGCTCTTTGATGTTTGATTTATCTTCCTAATAGAATGCTCTAAATGAGTCTCTTCCATTGTGGTTGAAAATAAAAATATTTGGAGATTGTATAATTGAGCTGACTATAGAAAGATAAAAAAGGTGACAAAGAATGATCACTACCCTTTAATGTTTATTATGGAATTCTATCCAGAAGGTACTTAGTATAACTAAACAATGGTAAATCATACTAATGTTACATCACAACCAAAATTTGGAAAATTCAAAGACCCTTATAATAAAAAATGTAAATAAAATCCCAAGCCTAAGGGTAATCAATTATCTTAACAAAATCATTTCCCCAAGTCACAATAAAGGCAAAGTAAATATCAATTTTGAGCAAGAGTCTTGCATTTAGTGTAGAAAAACTATGTTATGTCAAACATAAATATTTCAATAAAAATGACATATTTAGAAGAATAGATGTAGAAAATGTACATTCCCATTTCAAATACATGATAAAAACTTTATAAAACATTATGATCACCTATGTTTCAATGATCCTCTAAATATATGGCACTTGATGGATGACTAGTTGAACATCTTGACCAATGAAACACCACTTTTTTTTGGAAGATTTAGTCCTATAAGTTTTTATAGAAAAGGTATAGTTAAGATGAAGAATAAAATATATAAATAAAATTATCCATTTTCTAAAATTATTTATAAACTTCCTCTCCATATATCAAATCACACATTTAGTTGAAGGAAAAAAAACATTGATTTTACACCTACTAATGTTGTCATCAAAACTATAAAAGAATGGTACACTATTGTATACATTATTAAGGATGATAATCTAGAAAATTTACATGAATATGATAAATTGGTATTCACTTATCCACCATAAGTCATGTGTACACAAGTGAATGACCTATTATTAAGATAAAAATCCCACTCCAAAAACACTCATGAGATGGAGTGTTTACAAAGAAAAGAGTGGAAAATTTGATAGACTCTATTGCTCTATTTTAGGAATTATGTGACATAATAATATGGAATGAATATAGGTATTTTTTGGATTAAAGGCACTCATGGATTCCTAAACCTAATGAAATACCAATGGGGGAATTGACGATGTCTTAGATTGCAAAATGGATGAGGTAGATGGAAATGAATAAGTGAGGAAACTTTACATGGTTGAGGCAAAATGTATTTGGGTGAAAAGTGGAGGGGTGAAATAAGGAAGAAATGAGGAACCACTTGGGTGAATCTATGAAAGGATTGGAAATTGTGTGGCATTATTAGAGGTTGTTAGTGAGTTGAGAAGTGGGGCAAATGACTTGTGTTAGTGCCTATTATTGGTCATACCTTGGGATTGTATTTAAGATGTGACTGACATTGAACCTTAGATCCTATGTAGCCTAGTGATGATTTTTTTGGGATTAAACAACCTATTATAAAGATACCTAAGTATTAATTAGATGGGGCCAAGTTCCTAAGTCACTAGAGGTGGAAGAGGTGGAGACAGAAGATGAGAAGTAGGAGATCAAGGAAGAAAAGGAATAGAGATTCCATATAAAATCTTCTTAGGACATTGAGAGGAGTTACTTTGATGACTTATCCTAACTGACTAGATTCAAAGGGGGAAACATATGACCTAAGTTGGACCATCTTACACTTATTATTCTTATAGGTCCTGATTTAATCAATTACTTGTTAGTTATCTATCCTATTTAAATACACATCATCATCTTCCTTTGACTGGTGTCCATATTTTAGGTTGAGGTGAGATGAATATTTCTATAAGTGGGCCTTGATCATGATTTATGGGTCCCAATATCATGTAATAACTTTCCTTAAAGACAAATAGTCTTTCCTGGCTATTATCTTTTGTAAGGGAGGGATGGCATGGTACACATGGTATTGAATGGTAATTGGAAAAGGTAGGTAGTCCTTTTGATGGAGACCAATGAAAAACTTAAATAAGATTGCAACTAATTAGTATGTGATCTCCTACTTTTCCATGTGATCTAAGACATGATAGGGTAGGTGGAAGGGCTCTTTAAGAATGACCATGACTCAAATTATTGTATCCTCCCAACAATACCAATAGTTTCCAAGGAGATCAAGGGAATCCATAATTTATTGTTATAAAAGAGGCATGGGATCCTCTTTATTTTCATTTTACACCATTGGGTATAAAAAATCATAGATATCCCTAGATTATTCTTATACTAATGTGTGGAAAACTAAGCCTTTAAAAACCCATGCAAGAAAATTTGACAAATTGAAAGTGATCAACCCATAGACCACATCCATGAAATTATTTATATGAAAATATTTACCCACTTGGGTATCTAATATTACCTTAAACATGTTAAAATTAAGTACCCCTCCTAAGTAGAGGACTTGGCAACCCTCTAGGATCATGTAGAGTAGGGGTACTCATAAGATGTTGACATGTATATAGTCCAAGAATTTGAACAATCAGTTCATTAGAATCATACCAACATGGATATAATACTTGAAGATGTGGACAATATGTGCCTTAAGGTCCACCTTATTTACCCACTTGTAATCTAGGTTTTGAACCCAATTCTTCAAGACATTATTGATAACATTGGTGTCAGTCTAGGCCTTCACCATAGCTAAGTCATATAAGAGGGTTTATTATAAGAGATGTAATAGGCACTGAAGGTAGACCCTAAGATATTAAAAATCTAATGTATGGAGTTAAATAAACAAAACATGTCATGGATTTTATTCTACATCCATCTGAATGTGAGGATCAACTTATCATATTATTTTTGAGAATCTAGTGTTTAGATCCTAAATAATAAAGGTATAGAATAATAGGAAAAATCTAGCTTAATATGGAAAATATAAATTTTAATAGGTAATTATGTAATATAAATATAAATAAAATTATCTAATTTTAGAATGAAATGAAGGATTTTGAGGCTAAAAATAGAGGAGTGGGATTGAGACATTGCCAAGAATCTAAATCTACCATGTATTTATTGATTGTACAAGAGTGCTAGAAATATCATACCCTAGTGTTTATCACTATAGTCCTTCCTAGTGCTATTTTTTTAGGATACAATATTTCTAGATTTTATCTCCCTTGTCAATATGAGCCTATGTACCAAATTTTAGGGGCTAGAAGTCATCGAAGCTTAATGTAGATCTATTTCAATATTTAATACCTATATTCATCTACACACATGAAAATAATGAATACATAAAAATAAAAAGGGGGAAATCCTAGGTTAGGGGAAGAATGATCACATAATCAAGAACCCCTGTTATTCTTATTATTTCTTACATTAACCCTCAAGTTAGGGTCTCAAATTCGATATAGTTCTCCCTTAGGGAACATGCATAATCAACATGGATGATAGATGCAAGAATGAATTTCACCTATTCCCTTGCTTGATCAAGTGTGTAAGTCTATGTGTGATGTAAAGAAGTTGACCTATACTATTGACTGATTTTTATTATATCTAATGTGAAAAATTAGTAAGTGATAGATATAAAATGCCTTGTGTTGTCCTTTATATAGGAGACTCATTATTTTGAGTTTGGAAGATTTATTCACATTTGGCCAACATTGGAAAAATTAGAAGAAAAAAAAAGTGGGGTAAGACTCATCTTATAGGAGAAAGTGACCATTAGAATAAAATTTATACTTGGACAATAGCACCAAAAACTAGACACCCTAGGTTTCAACATGGTAGTCCTATTTTGGCCATGTTGTCTAGAAGGTCTGGGACCTAAGGGAAAGGAATAACCTTGAAAAGAGTGATCATGGTTAGTAAGGGTTAAGTCTATAAAGTTACAAAATATTTGGAATGGTCAAAGAGGTATCTATAATGTGAAACAAAACCAAGGTAAATTAGACAAAAAAACATGGCTAGATGTGAATAAGATTCATAATCTCTAGTCAGAATCTCCTATGATAGGAATTTGAAAATGCATGATATGTGTGGTTGCATGACCAATTCAGGGTGTATAAATTTATCCCCCTTTGAATCTAGTAGTGTAATTAAATGAAGTAATAGAGTAAAATAAAGAAAGAAGATGTGTACCTAAACTTACCTATATGGAGATAAGTGTACTAAAAAAAAGGATCCAACTTCTTAGCTACGGAAGTGGATGGAAAATTGAATAGTTCTTGGAGAAAGAAGGAATCCCTATAATAGATGCCCCCTGTACTGAATCTCAATAATTCCTAAAAAAATAAGGAATCCCTATAATATATGCCCCCTATACTGAATCTGAATAATGCCTAGAGAAAAAAAGAATCCTTAGAATATATGCCCCTATATTGAATCTGAATAGTGCCTAGAGAAATAAAGAATACCTATAATAGATGCCCCATGTAATGAATCTAAATAAGAGATGAGAAATGCTCAAAGGCCCAAAACTAATGTCTACCCTCTATCCCACATAAACTCATGTAATTTGGAATGTGTGTATAGAATGTGTATGATATGAAGAGCAAGATCTATCATGACCCCACTTTGAATACTATGAACTATAAATGAGAAGTGCTCAGAGGTCCAAAACCAATGTCTATCCTCTATCATACATAAAATCCTAGGTCTAAGTAATGATGTGGACCAAATATTACAGATGACCATATAGTATAACTTGGTGATAACTTAGGTATGCCTGGGTGATATCTAAAAAATTTAGTAAATGTGTAAGAATAAAATGGCCTATCTTTCCATTCCAATCTATATAATCCTAGATGATGAAGAACATGATCATTTGTGTCATGCCCCTAAATTTGGTATGTGAGTGATGCATATGGATAGTCTATAAATCTATATAACCACATGTGACATGATCTATTGTGCCATGTCCCATTTACAAAATTGGAGATCAGAATAATTTGCTATGCACTATGCCTATAATCTACTATCTAGTTGTGTAACTATGTCATGCCATTATGAAGTTGTATATATGAGACATGTAGTAATGTACATGCTCCTAAATCTAGTATATGGTTTAAATATATATCAAAATCACTATGAATCCATATGATCTTAAACACTGTATCTAAATAGTTTATGTATATATAGACTAAAGGTGTATCCCTCTGAATGTCTTGATTAATGTTGAGTGAGATAATGTAATTTGAATCACTGTATAATTTTTACCAATCTAAGTTGAGTAATGTTGATGATCTAGACTCTAGATGTGCAATAACCATATTGTGTCTATATATAGTAGTGGATAGGTATACTAGGTAATTTGTATAGGTAGTAGGAATGATGCCCTATTTTGGGGAAAGGAACAAGATTTATGATAGAGGAGGTTAAGCCAAAAGTAAAGACTAGTGGCATATGAATAAGAACTAGGTTGGTATGTATTGAATAGATTAATAGTCTATTTGTTTGATTAGTGAGAGTTAAATCACTAGGATTGGAAGGTGTATTTGTTTGGTTAAGATCAAAGCTTGTATCTAGGTATAGTAGAGATGTAGAAACATTCATGTTGTGGTATGCAAATAAGCTAGTAATAGATTGAATAGAGTGAAAGGTTGATTGATTGAATAGGCTGGGTTGTTTGAATGTTTTAAATGAATGTTTTGATTAATAAGTACCAATTTATATGTTGGGGTGTAAAAGAGGTATACAAATGTGTGTATGTTATAGTAGGCAAATGACATAGTGAGAGAGTAAGGGTTATGTGATGTTTAAGGTATCATCATATTGATTTCGTGGAACCAAATAGTTTATAAAATGGAAATATGGGGCTTAGGTGATTGGAAAAATAGTTCCTTTCCTTTAGAATATAAAATTTAGTTGATATAGGAATTTTGATTGACTTTGTATTCATTTGTGCAATCGAGTGTTTCATGCCTATGGAAGGGGTTAGTTATATTTTTGGCTTATTTTTTTGCAGTGGATGGCAATGGAGTGTCTATTGCTTAGAAGATGCATAGGGTGTTTCATAGCATTGAGATGTATGTTACTATGTTCTCATGGGGTAAGATAATGCTTGTCCATTTATATAAAGATTTACATAGGAGGCATTTAGTGGTGGTGTGGGTGAGGCCACTTTATTACATTGCAAGGCTTATGAGCACATAGTAGTTGTGTGATCGGTTAGATTATCAAGGGTGAGTTAAGCATATCCACATCCATTTGGAAAGAAATGGATGAGTAATTTGACTATCTAATATCCTATAAAAAATCACTATAGGAAGATGTTAGACAAATTGGTGGCCCAAGATATCATATTGAGGACCTATAGAGGAATCCTTAAATGGCTTGAGGATGAGGTGCAATTATAGTACATAAGGGTCAATTATTGGTTACATGATCATTGGGCTAGAGTATATAAGCACTTTTAGTATGAGCATGTGACTAGGTAGTTTGGAGTTAGATAGGATGTTCTTTCTATAGCATGGGCATGGTTGAGGAGTGCACGGTCACCATCAAGAGTAGGGGTTCATGTGAGACTTACTGTGGCTATGTTGGCACTATTACCTTTGGATGCACAAAATTTAGTTATCGATATTCTTGATGTAGATGATGTGGGATGCACTAAGGCATATACTACATGGTGGGCTAAGCATTGATGGGATCCATTATATCCTATGGATGGAGTGGATTTTTTTGCAAATAAGGAGCTTGAACTGATCTAGATGATGGGAGGTAATTAGTGATTATATTTGAATTATACCTTTATTTGTGTTTTAGTTAGGATTGGAAAGTGTATATCTAATGTAGTGTTGTACTTATGATGTGTGTAGGTGGGGTGGGAGGTGTACAGGATGAGGCACCTACTAGGTTGGCTAGGGGAGATGATGAGTTTTGGTAGACCATCACTGAGTCGACACTTTAAGAGCTCACATGACATGTTATTGATAATTTAGTATACGAGGGTTTGATAGAGTAAGTGATAGCTATAGCTAGCATATATGATCATTTATTTGATAGGGCTTCTATAGCTATAGATGTATACGTTAGGTTAGTAAGAGAGAGATATGAGCTTTAAGATGAGATGGATAGGCATAATATGCCCCCACCTAATTATGTTGTGGTGAGCACAAAGATTTTGGATGACTATATGGATATTTAGCAGCAATATGCAGACATGCATGAGGAGCATGGTCAGCTATTGGAGTAGGATAGTTAGTGCAAGAGGCACTTAAGATCTCAAAGAGGTGTAGGTTCATCGAGTGATAGATAGGATTATGGGACTATTACTGGAGGTGAGAGTGAGACTGAAAGTGAGTGAATGATGCCCATTCATGATTTATTGTACCTTAATATGGTGTATATGTATTTGAAAACCTAGTTATATATAGATTTTGGTTTGATTTTGGTTGTACTCATATGCATGTTATGGATTATAGAATATGTTAGTATAGTGATTGTAAGTGGTTGATTTAGAAATAATTGACCTAGTATTTATTTTGAATTTATATATGCTTGGTAAAATAACATATGGGATATGTGGTTTAATTATTTTGATATGTTTGGTAATGTTGTTTAGGTTTGATTTGTGATTATATGTAAAAAAAAATTGTTGGTTTTTATAATTTGTAAAATTGATTTGGATAAACTAAGTTGGGTCTAAATTTTGAAAATTATTTGGATAAGTTGATTAGGTTTTATAATGGTAAAATAGGATTTGGTAAGATTTGGATTTTGATAGGCTTGTATTTGGATGGAATAGTTGTTAGGAATTAGGAATGTTAGTTCTTAGTAGGGGATGTAAGATATCACTATGTGCATATTACTTCCCCAAGAGTGGCTCAAGAATGCAAAGGGTAGCTAGACTTTTGGCTCTATCATTTCCCTACTAAGTGAAGCTTATGAACTAAAACTAGTATGACTATATATTGTATTATTTTTGTTATATCACTATCTAAACCTTGTCAACCAATTGAACAAGTGCCCATACTACTCATGCTATGTAAGAATGTGCTATATATCTTATACTATCTACTGAGTGATAACTATTTTTATGTGTGAATATTTTGCCAAATTTAACTTTATTGGTCATGCAACTAAAATTGGATGCTATGGAGGAGGCTCATCTATTCATAATCATAGTGGATTGATACATAAAATAGCACCCTATGGCCTCTCCTATGATGCATATGAATAAAAATAGATTGATATGGAACTGTAACATGTGATGTGGGTTCATCTAATCTTAACCATAGTGGGTTTCTACATGAGATAGGACCTTGAAAATTTTCTTGTGGTGAATATTTCTCATGAGTGGCATTTTTTTATTGTGCTTTTGACTATACTAGATATGTATATGGAACTACACTATGTATTTCATGGACTATGTTTCTATATGTAGGTTGTTTTTATTGTACTAGTTTCAAAACCTTCTAATTGGTTAGAATAGGAGATCTTCTATGAGATTATATTCTAAAACCTACATTACACTCATGATGATTGACTAATGATTCCTATAAAATAATGTCTTAGGATGACTCAGTCATAGAGGAATGAGGTCTAGGGTTCCATAAAGGAGGAGATCTTTGTGCTCCCTATGTGAATGTTATGATACCATTATCAACACATCTAGTGATGCAATCTTTAAGTCCAAAATAGTCATTATCTCTATGTCCATGAATATGATGATAGTTACAAAAAGGCCAATGTTGGTTTCTATGTAACATACATGGATCTCATCGATGAGTAGAAGGTAATGTGATTAACCTCTTATCTAGCAGTGTTGACAATATGGTAGATGGGCTATCTCACTTTGAACCAAACTATAGTGGTGTTATTCTATTATTCTTTTTAGTGATAATTATAGGTGTGCTTCAGAAATTGGATCTTTGTTTTTAACTAGTTGCTTTTTTGGTTGTGGTTTCCTATCTTGTCTAGGACAAGGTGGATACTGAGTGCTAGGAGTTGTATCTAAAGATGTTGTTGTGAAATATAGAGTGATCTGATCAATTGAATCTACCTTAATTAATCCTAATTTATTTTCCAAATCTATAACTATATAACACAAATGTCTAAAACAAGACTTTATCTGATATAGTAAATACTTGAGGAGAGGTTGGTGAATTCTCTTGATAAAGATATGTTGAATCTCTAGATCTACTAGTTTATATATCAACCTTAAAATGTGAGCCTTAAATATTTAGATATACTCACTAATTGGCTCTAAAGAATTCTGATGTAATGTGCCAAGTTTCTCATAAGTAACATGAGGGCCTATGTTTATGATGTAATATCTAAGAAATGCCTCTTCTAAGTCATTATATATGTGCAATGAACCAATGGGGAGTAGATGAAAAAACTAATTTTATGCTTCCCCCACTAATGTCTATTGGAATAACTTGAGTAGAATCAATAGGCTTGAAGGTATATGAATGGATCTCCAATTCCATTAAAGTGATGTATTAATGGTATCTCAAAATGCTTAGGCAATGAAGCTTTAATGAATGTTTTCAGAATAGGGATACCATGAAGATCATTAGCATCCATCTAAGACTTATACACTTTATCTTCCAAGGTAAGGATATTTACTTGGTATTGGAATTCATCAACTACATGCATCAAAGATATGATCTCCTAGGATGGTACATTTGTATCTTAAAGTGGTTCATTTAATCTTTGAATTTGATCATTTACTTTAGCCATAGGAATGTTAAATTTAGTAACTAAATCATAAATAGGGGATGTGCTCAATTGAACGTTGGGAGTAGTGGTAGCTTGAACCTTAATAGAGGGGTGTGGGATACCATTCTCTTTAGGTGAAGGGTGATAATTGGGTTCTACCATCTTGAGGGGTGTCTTGGGGGACTCATTGGTATCTTTATTTTTTAGTGAATCACATTTGGAATACATAGAAGATGTAGTATTATTATTGACATGTGCATCATTTGAAATAGAATCATTTATAGAAGTAAGATCCATATTTTGACATTTATTTTGTTTGAGATAAGAAGTGAGAGAAGAGTTAGAAACATGAGATGCATATTATTCTTCACTATGTGCATAATTATCATCATCATTATCATATATGTAATATTAGTCATAATCACTCTCATTTTCATATTCATTGGTATGCTCATTATCATATTCATTATCACTTCCATCATTTCTAGGGAGAGGTGTAAGAGAAGAATTTAATTCCTTTCTAATATGCAATAAGTTATCATTTGAAATTTAAATATCATGTGCATATATGTTATCCATGGATGAAAGAGATCCATTATTTTCAAGTGCAATATGAGAAGTAAGAGTAAGAGAGATATCATTTGATCTATGATTTGGTAATTTGATTCTATTGCATTTATATTATTGATTTTTGTTTTTTTTGAGAGAGAGAGAGATTAGATTCACAAGGAGGAAAACTATCACCTATTAGAGTTTCATTTGAAATTTCATGACTAATTTGTTCATTTTGTGCATTGTGCATAGGAGAATGAGGTGGGAAGTATTTTTCGCATTTATCAAAAGTATTTTCTTTAGAAGAAGGGATGAAAGAGATAGGTTTGAGAGGATAAGATACATCTATATTTTATTCACTATCACTCTCATATGCATGATAATATTCCTCATTGTAACAATAGTAATTATCTTCATTGTAAATAAAATCATTTTCCACATTTTTAGCTAATATACAATGTTGTAAATTTGTCCACTAATTATCATAATTATGTGAAAAATTAAGAAATTTTTCTATGGGATGAGGGGGAAAAAGTGACATAGTGGCCATTTTATTTATTTCACCATAAAGAATGTGAAACGGTACTATTAAGAAAATAAATGCAATAATAACTACTAACATGGAAACTTTAAAAATAATTGTGACTATCTAAATAATTTGCAAAAAAATTGAAATTAATTTATAAAAATTGCAAGGATGAATTGTTTTAAGGTGGAGGACCTAGTTTAGGAATGTAGGGTTTTGGGATAGTTTTTTTTAGAAATTTTTAAAATTATGGCTCTAATTTAAATTCTAAAATTGATTTGAACAAGATAATTACAGAAAGATTAATACAAAAATCAAAAATTTTAAATTGAATTTTTGCATAGAATAACTATTAATTTAGAAAATTTTAAAATATTTTTAGCACAATAAATAATTTTTAAAAATTTTGAAATTAATTTTTAAAATTTGTAAGGGGGGGGGGGGGAGAGAAATTGGGGTTTGAAGACCTAGTTTAGAAATCTAGGGTTTTGAGATAGGGTTTTAGAATTTTTGAAAATTATGGCTATAATTTAAATTCTAAAAATATTTTTGAATGAAATAATTTCAAAAAAATTAGTATAAAGATTTAAAAAAATTAAATTAATTTTTGCATAAAATATGAAGGAAAAACCCTAAGGGTACCTAGGGTTTTAAGTTTATTTGAAGTAAGTCAAGTTCACCAAATGTTTTATTATTTTTGAGAATCTAGTGTTTAGATCCTAAATAATAAAAGTATAGAATAATATAAAAATTATAGGTTAATAGGGAAAAATATAGATTTTAATAGGTAATTATGGAAGATAAATAAAAATAAACTTATATGATTTCAGACTAAAATGAAGGATTTTGAGGCTGGAAATGGAGGAGCAAGATTGAGACACTATCAAGAATTTTAATCTGGTGTCTATTTTTTGATTGGATGAGAGTGCCATAAATAAGACACCTTGGTGTTTGGCATTATATTCCTTCCAAGCACTATTGTCATGAGGATCTAAGCTTTTTGGATTTTGCCTACCTAGTTAATATGAGCTTGCATACCAAATATTAGGGGATAGAAGTCATCAAAGCTCATTCTAGTTCTATTTCAATCTTCAATACTTGTATTCATCTACACATATAAATAATTAATACATAAAAAAAAATGGAAAAACTAGGTTAGTGGAAGAATGATCACATAACCAAGAACCCCTATTGTTCTGATTATTGCCTACATTAACCCTCAAGCTAGGGTCTCAATATGATGTAGTTCTCCCTTAGGTAACATGCCTAGTCAATGTGCATCATGATAGATGAAAGAATGAATTTTTCCTAGGCCCTTCCTTGATCAAGCATGCAAGTCTATGTGTGATGTAGAGAAGTTGAGCTATAATATTGACTAATTTTTATTATGTCTAATGTACCAAAGTAGTAAGTGCTAGATATAAAATGCCTTGTGTATTCCTTTATATAGGAGGATCATTATTTAAAATTTTGGAGCTTTATTCCCAATTGGTCAATATTGGAAAACTTAGGAATGAAGAAAAAAATGGGGTAAGACTCATCTAGAAGGAAAAAATGACCATTGGAATCAAATTTGTACTTGGAAAACAACATCAAAAACTAGAAACCCTGGGTTTTAATACTGTAGTCCTATTTGGACACTATTATCTAGAGGATCTAGGACCTAGGTGATAACATAAGCCTAGAAAAAGTGACCTAGTTTAGTAAGGGTTAAGTCTAGAAAGTTATGAAAGATTGGGAATAGTCAAAGAGGTATCTAGAATGTGAAACAAGACCAAGGCAAATCAAACAAAAAGACATGTTTAGATGCAAATAAGACATATTCTCTAGTCAAAGTCTCTTGTGATAGGATAGTGAAAAGACATGATATGTGTTTTTGCTTTACCAATTTAGGGCATATACATAAGGGAACATTTATGTCTTGGTCACAGTTATATGTAACCCACATTTCTCTCAATCTATAGGGCATCTTCAAATTTTATATTATCTTAATTTTCACTACTAGAATCCTTGGGTACCTAGTCAATAGCCTTGAATATCTCATTGTAATTATTTAACCGAGTCAATCCATCTAGTAAAATTGTATCATAGTAATTAGGCTCCACTTTGTGATTTAAGGATGAAGCATCCATGGTAATAGAATGAGGTTTTGTGATAAATGAAATATCCTTTTTAAGGGATATTTTCTAAAACACATAAAACTCTAAAAACCCATACTCAAAAACTACACTAATCCAAACTACAAAGATATGTTCTAAAAATATTGAAATACCCCAAAGTGGAATATTTACTAAAAATATATTTCACTCAAAAAATAATTTTTAAATCACCTATGACATAATAATTTTTAGATTTATGATCAAAAACTTATTACATACAACCCACATACAATATTGTTGCTAAAAAAATATTGAAATGCACACATATATAAAGCTATATAAGTCAATTTCCCAAAGACATATTCTTCATTAATAGAAAGATCACACATATAACAATAGTGTATGTAAACACATATTAATCTTAGTAAATTATTTGTACAACATATTTTACACTCTTAAAAATAGAGGACATGAAATATGACAAACTTATAAAAATGAAATAATGAGGTATGCTCCAATCAAATCAATGTTTGGATCTTGTATGAAACCAACATTAGCTAGTTAGGGAAGAATATTTCAACACTGAAGACTAGCACTCTTGTGAATAAATCTCCACTAAGATTTGAAGTTGAACCAATATTAAAGATCATAAAATAATTGGGGGTTATGTTTGAAAAATATGATCTTACAAAGGGAGAAGTGTCATACTTATAGAAATTAAAAAAGAGATGGATAAAGAGATGGAAAACCATAAGAGATAAAGAATTTCACCCAAGTTTGAAGTGTTATCACTATTCATAAATAGTGCATTTTACCACTCATATGTACAAGGGAAACTTTAATAGTTTTCTTTAACCAAAACCCATTTGCCTTCAATCCATACATGTGACCCTTAACGAAGAATAGTTGATCGTGCTCCCCACTTTCCCATGCATAAGATCATAAGTCAAAATATTACTTCAATCACATGTTTGAGTGGGTAGATGATAGCTTAAATCAATCTATCCTTCACATTCCTCCACTATTCCTCCATGTGGTCAAGTGGGAAAATTGTGTTCCACTTCTCACTCCTCCAATTTAAACATTAAAATATCATTATGTGGGAAAGGACAAATCACTAAAGACACTTCATCACTAATCCACCTCAATACTATGCCATGTCATCATGCACAACCACTCATGAATAGTGATTTATGAATAGTACCCATGAATAATAATTAGTGAATAGTGATTCATGAATAGTTTTCTCATTCCTAAAAGAAAGTAATATATGAGCTCCTTAAGATATTTTGAACATAAAGATACTGAATGAATTCCATTTTGACAATGCTATCACTCTTAAAGAAATCTGGATCTTCCAATAATGTTAGAAGGCTATAAGAAATGACATTACAATCCTCCCCACTCAAAGATTGTTTGTCCTCAAGCAATCACAACTCAAACCCTTATTGCTCCCTGATAGAATCCAAAGAATTTCTAGGATCCTAGACCAATCTAGGAAGTTTTAACATTTTATTGTTTATCAAACCATGATGAATGACACTTAAAAATGGAACCTTCTACAATTTTTCAACTATAAGTGCAATAATCTTTAGCAAATATGTGAAGAACTCTCCTGTCATCAAGTTTGCTCTCTTCTTTTTATACTAGATCACTCTCATAATTACTGATAAGATAAAAATATTATTTCTTTCCACTAGTAAATCCTATGATTGATAACCATAATCATGTGTAAAACTACTATCTTATACTAAACATATAATATCCTCAACAATTTCATTTATTCTATCATGAAAATATGAATTTGTTTTCTAACCCATGATGGAATATTTGGAGCTAGTAGATTTCATTATTTTAGCTACAAATGGATGAGGTAGAGGATGATGACTTCCCTTCAATGTTACCTTCTTAATTTTTTACTAAAATTTTAACTCCATAGTTTGATAGTTGTGATATATTTCTCCTAGTGAAAGTAACCACTAGACTCCAAGCACTATATCAGGCCCACCTAAAATGAAAACATAAAAATCATCACATATTGTGTGCTCATCAATGAGGATGTTGATATTACTGATCTTCTACTTACAAGGGATATTAAACCCATTAGCCACCACCACATCAAAGACTTCAAATTATTCTACATGTAAATTCATTTTTACCACTAATCCCTTATCAATGAAATTATAAGTGGCACAACCATTAATAATTAATTTGACTCTATACCCACACAAAATGCCTCAAAACCTAGAGGTATTTTTTTATGGGATGCCTAAAAGAGAAGTAAGTGTACCTTCTACTATGAGTTATTGTGTCTATGTAGGTTTCAACTCCTCATGCTTATTATGCTCACTATGGTTATCTAGCACATCACTTTTAGATGTTTTAGTATCCTCTTGTGGAATCACCTTAATGTAGTGTTTTTTTTCCTTTCCCTTACACCTATGTCCTAGTTCAAATGGATATTTGTGTGTAAAACACAACTTATTCCTCCACATTTCATCTCTAGTCTCATCTAGCATGTAAGGCCTCTTTGGAAATTTAGGAAGAAATTCAGGTGCCTTGTCTTGTTTCAAAAAAAAGGGCTCAACAAGAAACTTTGATGGAAAATTTGACTTGGGAGTAGAGAATTCCAAGTCCCATTCACTTTTGATAGCCTCCTATATGAAAGGTGGACTAAATTCCTTCACCCAACCTTATAATGGTTCCAACAATCCCCTAATAAATAAGATGATCAATCTTCTTTCAAAAACATATGTAACCATGATTGACAAACTCTAAAATTCTTAAATGTAGGCATCAAGCATGTCAAATTACCTCAAATGTGTTATCTATATAAAGAATAATACATGATCCCTCCTATCAAACCTATCTATCATCCTTCATTTGAAATATTTATATGTATCAATGAGCTTGTGTCCTTGGGTTATCAACCCAAAGTGCCACCAATTATGTACCTCACCTTCCAAGTGTAGATAAGTAAATTAGATGGCATCCATCTAGAACATGGGGTAAAAAATGAAATAGTTATCCAAATTTTATATCCATGCATGAGAAATTTATTTTCTTGAACATCAAAAGTGAAAGAGTCACCTTGCCCATCTTCCTCAAAAACTCATGGTTGTACCCACTATCTCTTCTAGGCTCATTTATTAACCTCAACTAAAAAAATCATTTAATGACATAGTTGATATTAATTTCTCATCCCAATATTGACACTCATGTATATAACACCAATGTTTTCTTCTATATCTAATGTTTATTTCCTTATGGCCTATTTTGATCTAAAAAAATAGGCATAAAGGGCTTAACTATGCATGCTTGAGTGGCTCTAGTGTGACTAGGCTCTTGAACATAGTTTCCCAAATTGTTTATGTCACCATTATATCCAACATAATAATTGGCATTGTTGTTCACCATAAGTTGTTGCAAGAGCTAGTGCACCTCCCACTAGTATTTAACCATATTATTGATGACATCCACAAGGTGGGATTCCTCTTAAGGCATCTCCCATGTTCTCCTCTACCCTCTCAGGTTTAGTTTTAGGGTTGGGGTCTCCTAGTGGATCACCATCTTTACTTCTCAAATTATATCTAAAATTAGATTTTATAGGCTCCATGAGTAAGACATAAATTCTATAAAGTTGATCTTTAAAATATTAGTTTCCAAACATGATGGAAAGATCACCAACTTTGATACCACTAAACTATCATTTTTAGGGGATATGTTTTAAAACTCAAAAACTCCATACTAAAACATTACACTAATCTAAACTACACAAATATGTTCTAATACTAATGAAATATCCCAAAGTGGAACATTTACTAAAAAACAAATTTTACTCAACAAATTTCTTTCTAAATCACCTATGACATAATAATTTTCATATTTATGACCAACAACTTGTTACATAAAATCCACATACAATATTGTTACTAAAAACATATTGAAATGCACACATATATAAATCTATATAACTCCATATTCCCAAAGACATATTATTCATTAATAAAATGGTCACACATATAACAATGGTGGATGTAAAAAAAAATTAATCTCAATACATTTTTCTTACAACAACAGATTTTACACTTACAAATAGAGGACATGAATTGTGATAAACTTATAAACATTATAAAATGAGTTATACTCGAATGAAATAAAATTTTGGATCCTATATGAAACTAACATAAGCTATCTAGGTTATAATATTTCACCACTAGAGACTATAAATCTTGTGAAGATCTCTCCTCCAAGATTTGAAGTTGAACCAATGTTCAAGATAATAAAATAAGGTGGGGTTTATGTTTGCAAAAGATGATCTGACAAAGGGATAAGTGTCATACTTATAGGAATACAAAAGAGAAATATAAAGAGAGGGAAAACCATGAGATATAATGAATTTTTCCCATGTTTGAATTGGTATCACTCTTTATCAATAGTGCATTTTTCCTCTCACATATGCAAGGGAATATTCAAGATTTGTATTGAACCAAAATGCATGTACCTTCAATCCTTACATGTGACCCTCAATTAAGAATAGTTGATCTTGTACCCCACTTTACCATGTGAAAGTTAATAAATAAAAACATTCATTCAATCACATTCTTGAATGGGTAGATGAGATCTTCAATAAATCTATGCTTCAAATGCCTCCACTATTCTTCTATGTGGCCAAGTGGGAAAATTGTGCCCCACTTCTCTCTCCTCCAATTTAAAAATTAAACAATCATTATTTGGGCCAAACCACATTATCAAAGACACTTCATCACTAATCCAACTCAATACTATTCCTTTTCATCATGCATAGTCACTCATGAATACTGATCCATGAATAATACCCATGAATAGTAACTAGTTAATAGTGATTTATGAATAGTGTTCTCATTCATAATAGAAATAAATATGTGAGATCCTTAAGATATTATAAACACAATGATATTTATTGAATTCACTTTTGACAATGATATCACTCTCCAAGAAATTTGGATCTTCCAAGAATGATGGAAGGCTATAAAAATGGACATTACAATAGAGTTTCAATTCAAGGGGAAAGGCACAAAAGGGTACTTGGTAGGATCAAAGAGTGAGGAATTAATTTATAAGAGTATGGGAGTGATAATCATTAACATGTTTCCTCATGATACTTATAAAAAAATCACCCTCTTATATTAGTGGCATTTGGTGGCTCACTCATTGTGTATTCAAGTTTGAGTTGGTGGCTCAATCTTCCCTTCTATTTCCCAATCTAGAGTTAAATTCAAAGCTCATAATCACTTGTTACCTTACAGATCCAATGATGGTGATGTTACATTTTAAATTATCTAATTGGGGCCTTGTTTCCCACTTTATTAATGTCTAAAGTGTGGTAGGCACACAAACACATCATCTCTAAAACATTTTTGGTGGCTCTTATTTTATTATGTATGCTTTATATTTATTAGCTTTAAAATTAATGGTCGACACCTAGACATGACCTAGGTCTCTACTTTTTATAATTTATAGGGGTGAGATGCTAGTTAGGGATGAATGCCTCTAGCTTCTCTTTTAGATCAATGAGACTAAAAAATCTAAAAATCACACTTCATGGTACTTTATGATTGTGTTATGCTCTCTTGAGATTTGACATATTTGTCAGATCAATTAGATTAATGTATCTAACATAAAGGTGAGCTCATTGGTTGGGTTGGGTAACATTTAAACTTTAGATTATATGGCATCATTCCATTTGGTTGGGTTATTTTGGGCTCTAACATCTCTATTAGGATTGGGAGACTAACCACTCTACTTTTCATCAACATGGCATCTTCTCATTAGGTCAAGCTCTATCAAACTCTAACATCTTGATCAGGATCAAGAGATTGACAACTCTAACTTCAGAGTGACATAATAATTGGAGTCATGATATATTTTTACTAGATATTACATGACATGTGCTCATTGTATTGGGATCTCCTATGCTTTGACATATTAGATTTCAATAGGAGACTAATAACTATGGCAATCAGGCCATGAGGCACTTCCTAATTATGTCAAGCTCTCCCAAGCTCTGACATCTCTATCAAACTAGGGAAAATGACACATATGATAATTAAGGGCATTGATTGGTCATGTTTTTTCATATTTTTACCTAGATAACAACTCTACATGTGACATTTTATCATTCCCTCATTTCCATATATGAAAATCCATGAAAGATGTCTAAGTGAAAATAAAAGAAGTGTGACTTAATTAAATTCTCACCTAACTACCAATTAATCCCTTCAAGGTGCCATGATAGACCCTAAGGTCTGATACTATAGGAGTTTGGGTCTCTATAAATTGAGCTTATAAAAACATTAAGTGAGAATAATACCAAAAAATGGTTAGTGCTTTAAATCTCTAAATTGAGAAAGTTTGTCCTAACCATGGAGTATCATCAGGACTTGGCATTATTCTTTTCAAAGAACTTTGATGTCCCAACTCAATTTAATAGGCTATTATAAATACACCACATGCTTAGGAAAATTAGGTCAAAATGGGATTTTAAAAACTCACTTTAGATGGAGCTAACCATAATGAGATAATGGGTTATATAACTTTGAATATTTTTTTTAAAGAGGGGTCCCCTATTTCTATGAGAAAGGGGGTGTGTTGGCCACAAAAAATGGTGATTATATTGAGGAAGTGGTGTTAAGAACTTAGAACTTAAACTATTAATCCTTCATTCATGTATAAAACATATACTACAAGATAAATATTTAGTCATATCATAAAAAGGAGGTGTTAAAGTCATGTATATCAAGTGACATACTAAGATTTTATCCCATAAAAAACAATCATTATGTAGGGAGTGAATTTTGTAGTAGGAATTTGAGTAAAATGGATTAAATCTTGCATTTTAAATCCTAAAATGTCCAACTACCTAAGAAACATCTAGATACATTAGAATCAAATGCAAATATATGAATACACAATTCAAAATAGCATTCTAATCCTAAACCTAATTGCTCCAAACCAAGATTAAACAAATAAAAAATAAGAGGATTGGATTGAGATTACCTTAGACTCCAAAATTTGACATTATGTTCTCATGATAAATGATGTTTATGATGGATTCAAGGATTTGATTAGCATAGAGATTTTATGAATTAATGATTTGGTTTCTAGTTGATATATGGACATAAAGATTTTAAGTTAATTTCCATGGAGGAATGGCTTATTTATTTAAAAAATGGAGGGAATAATCAATGGATAGATTGGTACATTGGGATCATTGGTTAGGAATTTTCCAAGGAATGTTTAATTCCTTGGATGCCTCTAAAATGGAGGCTTCTAGATGGGAAGGAAACGTTAGAGAGGATTGTAGAATCCTCTTAGGGATAAATTATTATTAGTTAGGGGAATATATATAGATTAGGTAGATTATTAGGGACTAGGGGTGTAATAGCGCCTAGGAATAGGCTTGGTAGGTGGGTAGGTGGGTCATGTGAATTTGAAATTCCCAAATAATGGATAAGTGGGGTTAGGATAAGATAATAAAAATTAAGAAATGATTAGAGGGATTAATAGATTATTGGGATAGGAAGAAGGTCTAAAATGATGAAATGTTGAGTGGGGGATATTATATAAATGATTATAAAGGGGATAACTTAGTAGGATTAATTATAATAATTAATTTGAGTAGATTTAGGTGCATACATTTTTATCCTCTTTAAAAGGTAATTGTGAGTGGATGAAGTGGAAGGAGTAAAGGCCTTTTAAATAAAAACCATTCCATGGATGAATGTTAGTAAATATGATGTTAGTAGATATTATGTGATGCCATTTTGAGGGGACATGTGAGGAAGAGTGAGATAGATGGCCACTCAAAAAAAGAAACAAGGGATGAGATGTGATGAATATATAAGAGGATGGGATGCAAGATGTGAGATAGATGATGAATAAAATGAATTTGACTTGATAAATGAGCTATAGATTAATGATGATTCCCTTGGAAAAGACACTTGCATAGGGACAAATTATTATTGTGGTATGATTATTGACATATCCTAAGGGGAAATCAAATCTAACATGATGATGATAAGATAAAAGGATGCAATATTTTGATGTATCCCAAGTAATGATGCATGAATGGGAGAGTTGTAGGCTAGGAGAAGAAAATGATTTGATAAGATTAATGATGGGTATAACTCAAAGTTAAATTCAACCAAGTTAATGAAGAGGATATGGGATAAGATATGATATGATATAATAACCAAAAGACCAAGGAAAATAATGGGATTGCATTGTATAATGTGATTAATAATAATGATGACACTAGAAAGTACATATACAAGGGATCAAGAGATGATAAACTAACCAATCAGTGATAATGGATGAGTGATGAAAGAATATATTAATGTTGTGATATGTCGAGCTCAATCAATAGGTGTAGGTGATTAAGGAAAAGATTAAGGATATGAGTGTGGGGATGGTGATACACTAATTGATTAATGATTGACATTATAGATCCAATATCTATAATACATGAGAATAATTAGGGACATAAGAGATGTGATGATACATGCAATAATGAATAACGGGAAAAGAGGTGAAAGTGTATGAATTATCTTTGGGGACTGAAAAGTGGCCAAGTGTTGCCTACATAGTCATAAAAGACCTTAGGATAATGTAGTTCTAATTTAGGGATAAATAAAAATTTATGGGGGAGAAGATGATGATGATTAGTGATTAGAGGTTATAAGATTAGATGTTAGTCAATGTAATGAAATTAATTCAAAAATAAAGTAGAATAGCAGAATTAGATCCAAATATGACTGTAATATATCTGAATATATGATAATAGACAAGCCACTTTGAGGGGGAAACCTCCACAAGCTTTAATAAGAACATATTTCATAATATGATGATAAAAAATTACCCACTAACTCTTATATATAGTCTATCTAGGCCATGGTTACTCCATATGCTAACCTACTAATCAAAAGGAAGCATAGAGAAATGTGGTATAGCATCAAAGAGGGATAAGTAAGCCATAATTCAGCTAATCCTATCCTCATACATGTGATAGGTTAAGGGCATAGCATGCCCTTCCCCTTCAAACCAATGTTGTCCTCAATATTGAACAACTGTGGATATTGTTGCAAAAAATCTCCACTTTCCCAAGTTCCATCTTCACTACTCTGGTTCTTCCACTTAATTAGATATTCCCTAATCTCTCTGGTTCTCAACCTCTTATTACATGTTTAGAGGATCTTATTTATTTCTAAAATGACTCGTCCTTCTTCATCTAGTTCTAGGAGCTCTATCTGGGCTGAAACTTTCTATCTAATGACCTTCTTCAAATAAGAAACATGAAATACTGGGTGTATGTGAGATGAATGAGGCAACTTGAGCTTGTAAGCCACACTTCCAATTTTTTTCAAAACCTGATAAGGGCCATAATACTTAGGAGCAAGTTTGTTAACCTTTTTTGTTGCTTCAAAGACATCTACTTGTAAGGTTGCAAATGAAAAAATACCCAGTCACCCACCTCAAAATTTTGCTCACTACAGTGTTGATTTACTTGTTGCTTCATCCTATTTTGTGCCAAGGCCAAATTCTCTCTCAAACTAGCCAAAACCTCTTGTTGATGCTGAATGTACTCCTCCACATATTGAACCTTGGTGTGCACCTTTAATGAAGAAGTGATGGAAGGTGGATGGTAACCATACAGTGCTAGAAATGGAGACATTTTAGAAGAGGTATGGAAAGATGTGTTATACCACCATTCTACAAGTGGTATCCATTTACCCCATTGTTTGTATTTATCTGATACAAAATAACAAAGATACCCCTCTAAACATTTGTTAACCACTTTAGTTTTTCCATCAGATTGGGGGTGGTAAGAAGAGTTATGAGTTAGCTGAGTACCCAAATCAGAAAATAGTTTAGTCTAGAAATTACTAGTGAAAATAGGATCATGATCACTTACAACTATTTTTGGGGTTCCATATAATTTGAGAACTACTTCCATAAAAATAGGTGCTATTGTACTTACTAAAAATGGGTGGGAGAGAGCACAAAAATGGGCATATTTTGTAAGCCTATCCATAATGACCAAGAGAACATTCTTACCTTCAGAACAAGGCAACCCTATGATGAACTCCATGGAAACCTCCTACGACCTTTGACCAGGAATTGCTAACAGTTATAACAAACCTGGGGTCTTAACTGTTTCACCTTTATTCTATTGGCATATCAAGCATTCTTCCACAAACTTTTGTACATCTCCCTTGAGTCCTTCCCAAAATAATTCTTTCTTAATTTTGTGATAAGTTGTCAAGAACCCTGAGTGTCCCCCAATTGGAGATGCATGAAACTCTGCAAGAATCTTATGCTTAAGCTCTAAATTTTTGCACAACTATAACTTACCCTTATACCATAGGAAATTACCTTTCCATTAAAATTTGTTAGAGGATAAATTACCTTATTGGAGATTCTGAATCAGAACTTGCATATCCTTGTCTTACTCCCATTCTAACCTAGCTTCATCCACCTAATCTACTTGCAACATGGACATTGCATAAATTAATGCTTCTGTGGATGTATCCCATCTAGATAGTGCATCTGATACTACATTATCTTTACCCTTCTTGTAGATGACTTCAAAATCATAACCCAACATTTTGGTTACCCATTTTTGTTGTTCCTTAGATGATAATATTTTCTCCAAAAAGTATTTGAGACTATCATGATCCATTTTCACCTTAAAGTGTCTACCCATCAGATAGGGCCTCCATTGTTTAACTACATGAAGAATAGCCATCATTTATTTCTCATAGACAAGTTTTTGTAGATTCTTACCTTTGAATTGATGACTTTAAAATGTAATGGGTCTTCCTTCCTACATTACTACTACCCCCAACCCAAATCTAGAAGTGTCAAATTCAATAGTGAATGTCTGTGAGAAGTCTGGAGTAGCCAAAATTGGAGTGGTGCACATAGATACTTTTAGTTTGTCAAATTCTTTGATGGCATCATCATTCCACTAGAAGGAATCCTTCTTTAGTAATGTAGTGAGTGGAGCCACTATGCTGCCATAACCTTTCAAAATTCTTTGATAGTAACCTATTAGTCCTATGAACCCTCGAAGGTTTTTGAGAGTCATAGCTTTGATCTTCTAGGGATTAACTTTGACACCTTCATGGGAAACAATGTGACCAAGGTACTCTACCTCTTGTACTCCAAAATTACATTTGGATGGCTTCACATAAATCTAATGCTTCTCCAAAAATATCAACACCTTTTTCACATGTTGTAGATGTACTTCCCATGTCTAACTATAAATCAATATGTCATCAAAGAAAACTAGCACAAACTTCCTTAAAAAAGGCCTAAAAATAGTGTTCATCAAGCTCTGAAAAGTAGATGGTGAATTTTTAAGACCAAAAGGCATTACCAAAAACTCATAATGGCCCTCATGCTTTATAAAAGTAGTTTTATGAACATCTTCATCCTTGATTCTAATTTAATGGTACCCCGAGCGAATATCCAATTTTGTGAAATAACTAGAACCATGCAACTCATTAAGTAAATAATCAATTACTAGAATAGGAAACTTATCTTTTATGGTGTACTTGTTGAGTTCCCTATAATCTAGGTACATCCTCCATGTGTCATCCTTCTTCCACACCATGACCACTGGTGATGAATATGCACTTTGGCTATGCTTGATGATCCCTGCCTCTAGCATCTCATGGACCATATTTTCAATTTCACTCTTTTTTTTATATGGATATCTATATGGTTTGATATTTGGTGGTTGACTCCCTAGAATTAGTTGAATGACATGATCATGTTCTATTTTTGGTGGTAGTCCTTTTGGCATGGCCCCAAAAATAGATGGGTTGTCCTCAAAAATCATTTGTAGTTCAATATGTGTAGATGCATGTGTGGGTTGAACTTATATGGAACATACTCATGCAATAATTCCCTCTACCCCCTTTTTTAGAATCTTGATCATCTGATGTGAACTAATCAATTGTGGATATTTTGCATGTAATCCACATAGTTTAATTTTCCTACCTTTAAAATGAAAGTTCATGAATAATTCTTGAAAGTTCATCTCAGTGGTACCTAAGGTTATGAGCCATTCAACTCCCAAAACAATGTCTATGCTACCCATGGGAATATAAAACATAGGAGAGTTGAGATTGTACCCACCCATAGTAAGCTTAATACTATGGCATTTGCTTGAATAATTAATTATGCCACCATCTACAATCATGACCTAAAATTTTGGTGCTAGGTAGATGAAATAGTTCAATCGAGTGGCCAAATCATGGTTGATGAAGTTATGTGTGCTCCCTGAATCAATCAAAAATATCACCTCCTATTTATTGAGGAAACCCACCACCTTAAGAGTTTGTGGAGTGCTAATACTTGCAAGTGCATGATAAAAGATTGTAGGTTGGGAATCTTTAGGTACCTCCTCTATCTCTTCTTCATCATCATTAGAGGCATCATCTGCTTCTTCATCTTCATTTGGTCCCTTAATGTAGAATAACTTCTTCTCAACACATCTATGTCCTTTACGCCACTTGTTGTCATAACCGAAACATAATCCTTTTGCATGATTTTCTTCAATTTTTTGAGGGATCAATGTGGTAGGTGGAAGAAATGTTGGTGACAATATGCTATGATATTTGAAGTGAGCGAATGGCTACTTCTTATTGGCTATGAATTTTTCTTCAGCTCTACGTACCATGATAATAGAATAAAAAATATTAAGTGGATTAAACATGTGTACCTCATGTTGAATGTGGTCCTTGAGTCCACCCAAAAATAGGTCATTCAAGTTCTCCTCAAAAATTGTATCCACACGTAAGGATAGGTTCTAAAAATGATGAATATAATCCTTGATAGATCTAGTTTGTCACAATTTTTCTAGTTGACTGAATTAATTCTCTATCACACTATTACCATAGTGTAATTGTAGCTCCTCTATAAAAAATGACCAGGTGACACTAAGAGTCATCTTTTTCTTTTGAGCACACAACCATCGATACCAAATGAATTGATCAAGTTCAAGATACAAGGATGCCATGGTAACCTTCTATCCACCTTAGATCTGATGCAAGTCAAAAAAATTATCCATTTGGTTGATCTAATTGAGTGGATATTTTCCATCAAATTTGTGCATATCCACCTTTGGTAATAGGTTCCTCTATGGTAATGTAGTTAGATTTGAAGTAGAATGGTTGGGAGAACCACCCTAGTGGGGTTGTTAAATAGTGATAGCTAGATGATTTGACTGATTATTTTTCAAATTTATTATGATATCTACCAAACTATCTTGTATGGATTTCATATTAAATTATATGCCTTGCACCTCACTTTGAATGCCTTGTGCACTATAGTCAAGCTGGCTCACTTTGTGATCTATGTCAAAGAACCCTAGTATAAAGGATCTAGTAAATCCCCCTTCTAAATCCATCTCTTGCTTGTTAGGAGTTTTAGCACCCTTTCCTCAGCCCCTAGTTTGTGGAACTGCCATAAAAGGGATTTATGATGTTGACCCTGATTGACACTTTTGACCCAACTTTGACCAAGCAATTTTGGAATTATTTTAGCATCAAATAAAAACATAAAAAGAACATAACCTATCCAAAAAAATTTAAGATTTCCAAAAATGTAAATAAATTATAAAAATTATTTGAATTGCGCACTATAGAGCAATTTTATGAAAAACCCTAAAATGGTGATAAAATTTGAAAAATAGATCCAAATGTTCTAAAATTTTGATGGAATCTTAATTTGATGATTTCACACCTCTCGTAAAAAAATTTTAGAGAAATTTTCAACCAATTTTTATATATATAAAAAGTTAAAAAAATTAGTGTTTCACCCATAAGATTGCCTAAATCATAGCTCTGATACCACTTACAATGAAATTACTTCAACAATAAGTAAAATAGAAAAAATAGATCCAAATATGACTGTAATATATTTGAATATATGATAATATACAAGCCACTTCAAGGGGGAAACCTCCACAAGCTTCAATAAGAACAGATTTCACAATATGATGATAAACAATTACCCACTGCCTCTTATATATAGTCTATCTAGGCCATGGTTACTCCATAGGCTGACCTACTAATAAAAAGAAAGCATAGATAAATGTGATATAGCATCAAAGAGGGATAATTAAGCCACAAGTTAGCTAATCCTATCCTCATACATGTGATAGGTTAGGGGCATAATAGTCAGATGAGTCAAGAGGATTAGATTAGTTTAGATAATTAGATAAATTATGAGGGAGTATATATTAAAGCCATCAACACTAAAATAAGGCTCATCATAGTCTAAACAAGCATTTAAATTTTTCACTTATCAGTATGCCCCATGATATAAGTATGACCAATAGGACATGGTGTTAAAGTGTATGGGAAAATAGAAAACTTTGAATTATTGAGAGAACTTATAAGCATTATTGTAGCTTTGGTGACCTCCTAGCATCCTCATTCATTTATGAATAGAAAAAAATGACACTATTATATGATAGATAAGACATTAAAAATGATGACTTAGATATGTAAGACATAGGACAAGATAACATATGACAAGTTAACTCAGATGTTTTTGGATCTTATGGATTATAAATATATATATATATATATATATGAAATATTGTAGTTTTTAGGTCTTTTGGAATATCTATATACACTATACAAATGGGGTTACTAGCAAATGGAACACCAAGCCTAGCAACTAGGAAAAGATAGATGGAATAATGGATGGTATGACAAAAGGATGAGGACTAAGAAAGAATAGACTAAGTATCACCAATGAACATATCATGAAATAAACGTATGTTTATTTACCCAAATTTTTATTAAAGGATATGCTAAGATGGTTCCATAAAATTTCTCAAGGCATCTAGCATTCCTTTATGAAGATCAAGATTGGGAAAAAGGAGGGACACAATAGGATGTATGATATGATGGCAGATGATAGGTAAGAACAATGGATGGAGGGGATGGACAAGGGATGGATTGAAAAGGGATATGAAATGGATAGATGTTTCCCCCAACTATTGAGTTAAAATGTGGACAATAGATTATTTTACCATGATCCCATAAAACTAGTTTTCATCATGGTACTTCCCCAAGGTTCTAGAAGACTGGTTTTTACCATTGGACAAATGATTTTTTATTTTATTTTGTTTTTTAACATTTTTATTTTTTTTAATTTTTTTACTTTTGTGACTTTTTATATTTTTTATTTTTTTAATTTTTTACCATCTTGACATAGATATGAGCTACGAGATGAAAGACATAAACATTTTTGTGATCTTCAACCAACACCTATTATGGAGATATATGATGCAAGAATCATGTTATTTATACTAGATGTATTGATGTCCATGTGACCTTTATTGATTCTTGATTATGACCCTACCAAATATCTAGGCCAAGTGTCTTCATCACCCTTATAAGATATAATACTTCCTAGCGAGGGTATGTGAGGTATGTATTTGATTAGATCTTGATGTTGATGGGGGACTAATGGACTAGGATGGATGGTAAGAATTGATGTGATTGTGGGAGTGTGAAGGAAGATGTGATGGGTATTATAGGAGTATGACTAATAGTCACATACATCATTAGAGATGTTAGCCATTCTGTATTTCATTGGTTTCATGTGATAAAAGACCATAAGAGATCCAAGATGCTTTGACCTTGTACTTCATCTTTGATCTGATTATTTAAAGGATTAGTGGCCATATTGATAGTACGTCTGATATGATTTTGATTTACATATTTTGTTTAACTCTAACTACACCTTTGTGCCTGATTGTGGGCTTCACCAAAGGATATTAATTTTTGACTTGATAGATGAATATTTGGACTTTGACATTCCCCTAGTGCTTGATTTTGGGCTTCACTAGGGAAATATGCTTTTGGCTTAGGCCAATTATTGAAATTTTCTTGACTTTGACTTATGGGATCAAAGATGATATTATTATGATTGAATTTTTGAATATAGTCTTAGAATTATATTTTTGTGGAACACATTATGTTTCTCAAGGAAGAGTCCAATGATTTATGTTCATGTTCATCCTTATGGAGGAAGGTGATTAAATGATCACTGATAGGAATATATAGGTCTATGATGGATGATGGTATGAGGAGGTCAATGAGTAGTGATGGAGTAGCATGTTCCTCATAGGGGTTTCTAGGAGACCCAATTTTTACATTGGATAAAATCTCCTAAAGATCAAAAAAGGATAATAAAGACTAGATATGGTAGGATCAGATTCAGTCTAACTATATTTGATAGATAAATCTTGCAAGAACTCTATTATCACTTCATCATCCTGATTGGGATCAAAATATATGCCTAGTGATTGATTCTCATCCAAATGAGAGGTATCTTTAAAAGGGTAGGCATAGTCATTATCTACTATAATATATATGAGGGATGATGTGTTTGATGAGGAATATGATATAACTACTAGTGTTTAACATGATCTTTATGTAGATAACACTTGTATTGAATCCAATGTTGACTCTATCATGATGCTATTAATACAAGAGTTATTGTTTGCAAGTGACCTCTTTATGTGAGGTTTTTGATATGGTAGATTAGGGGGACATGATGGAAGAACAATATATTGAACAAAAATAGCCCAGGAAAGGACTCATGAGAGATGGGAAGACTAGGATTATGGGGAATAAACCTATCTTCGATGGAATATCTATCAAAAATGGAGGGACCATGGAAAATAAATGTGGTGTCTTGACCTTAGCTTGGAAGGAGAAACGCTTGATCATGATAAATAATGGAATCTTAGCATTCTTCTTCTTGTTCACCTAATTCATCCTCTATTTCTATGTCACCATGGGCAATGAGGTCTTTGACATAATTTTAGAAATTACAACATTGATTATTGACATGCACCCAAGTTTGATGATACACACAATATTGGTTAATTTTATACCAAGAAAGATTAGGCTTGTTGGGATCAAGATGTTGTATGGGTGAATAAACCATCATATTAGTGGTAAAAATTTGATGGTATAGGGCCTATAAGGATATAAGAAGGAAGTATAGGGGTTCTCCTCACTTCTTGACTTGGTTATAAAAGCATTAAAATTTAGATAAGATGGGTGTTGACATGATTGGGTGGGTAGACTAGTAGTAGACAAGGTGGCTAGGATAGGATTCCCTTTGCTAGAGTAGGAAGGGGTAGATCACTAGCTATGACTAGTAGAAAGAGGATCTAAATGGGACTCACATGATTGGGTTTGGAATAGGGGTAATGATGCATATATGGGGTCAAAATATATTAGATGTGGGGTGTTCATCTCAAGGAGGAGGAAAATGAGCATATCCCTATTAGTGATGAGGCATTGCTCAATCAAGGTATTGACCAAATTTGTTTTAAATGCCATGGATAAATATGGGATAACGTATAGATGATGTGGATTTTCCAATCCTAATCAATAAGTGTAGGGGATTAAATTGAAATACTAAGGTGTGAAGATGGGATGTGTGGAATAAATTTGGATAAAGGCTTGCTTTATTCCTATCTCAATTTTGACTTAATGTTTGAGGTGATGTGATATTTGATCAAGTAAACCAAATTGGGATGTGAGATAGACCTTAATGATTGAGATTGGATTTGACTAAGTGATCTAAAATAAGATCTAAGATTAGATGAGGGGATAGACTGGTCTAAGAGAATGATTGTAATTATATTGATAAAATGAAGGCTATCTCAAGACTAAGATGATTAACTCAAATAAGATGAGATGATTTTATTTAATAAATGGGTATGATTGTGATTGTGATTCAAACTTGATTAGGCACAAGCAAGATAAATGATGAAGACCTTGATATGATAAAAATTTTGGCAAATGGAGATGAATACCAAAGTATGACTACAAATTTGATGCGATGATTGGTATAAATAAGGGGATGGATTGGATTAGATTATCATTAGGACTAGTTTGACAAGGTGACTAGGTAAGATAAGATTAAAAAAAGATTAGTTATGGATAAAGTGGATCTAAAACATGATTAGGATATGTAGGTGGTTGGGGTATGACCAATGATTGGTGGATATGACTAAACTAAGATGGGATGAAGATAAGAGGGTGATTTAATATAGGATGAGATAAGTAAAAGGATATAAAAAGATAATATGTACAAGAGGATGGTGATATAGATGTACAAGTTGTTAGAATTATAATTCAAAGATGTAAAAGATGATATGTATAAAATACCTAGATTTATGTGCATAAGTTTGTATGAAAGGTTGAATTGGCTTATAAATAACATAGGTCTAGCACAACACACACCAAATTAGGTAAAACACAAACCTAAGATTAATAAACTAATTATGGGTTTGTAACTTAATGACTACACTATCTAATAACTTCATGGGTGAGGTTGTAGACCAGTCACCCATTATAGAATCTCCCAAACCCTATCAACCCCATTTGCACTTGATGGCTACTTAGTAGCTGATCCTAACTTTAGAAGCAAGTTCCTTTTTATGGATGATGGTCTTATACTAGGATAAACAAGTTATTTAGGGGCATACCCAATATATATAAGGTATGATGGGTCCCAAGTATATGTAGGGTGTTGTCTAATGCCTAGTTCATAGAGTTAAATCTTCCCCTTCATGGATAGCCTTTGTGGGGTCAAAAATTTAGCTTAATAACAACTATCCCCAAAATTTATACTCTACTAGGACACAAAGTGAAAATTAGTGCATGGTGGTGAAATACATGGTCATTATCCCCCTAAGACTATGAAAAGTGTGTGGGTGTCAATTCCATGTCACATTTCCCCAAAAAAAATGGGAGGGCTTATGCGTGGTTTTTTATCATCTAGGAATCAATACAAGGATGCAAGGAGGACAACATACACCACTATAACCCTCAGATGACAAATAGGTAGACAAAAAAAATTAATTAACCTATTATTTAAGATTTGAAATATATACAAGATGAAAGAATATACAAGATAAAATTGTTAAATTGATTAAAGATATATATACAAGATGTAATATAAAATGATTCAAATGATTCAAAAAATTATTTTCAAAATGCCAAAAGGGGTCTTTGACATGTAGAATATAATAAAATGATTTGTTGTTTGAATGGAACTTTTAAAGAGGTAACCTACAAGATAAATTATTAGTATTTTTATTAATAATCTTGAGGAGAAACTTCAAGACATAACTTTAATGAGATAAAAAATAAGGTGTTAGACAAAAAAAAATAGCCTCTAGGTTCACCCCTATAAGAGATAAAATGTTAGTCTAACAATCCTTAAGAAAACACCCTAAAAATAATTATTTGGCTCTATAATTTATTTGGGTAAGTGGGACATGATGTGGGGTTCTAGGGGTGGTGGCCCCGAGTGGGGTCAAGGGTTATAGACCCTTATAGGGTTCAGGTGTGACATTCCTAGTGCACTTAATGTTGTAGTATAGTATGGGTTTTAGGGGTGGATCCCTTGATGATAAATGTAATTTGGTCCTTGTAGGGTGCTCAAAATGATTCAAAATTTAACAAAAATGACTATAAAATGCACTTAAAAAGATAAAATTAAAGGTAAAAATTAGTGCTAAATTACAACTTCAGACAATAATATCATAACTACTAATGTAATATCACAATTTATGAGTTAAAATTTTTCCACATGAAGTTAACTATGATGGTCAACTAGATAATTAAGAAAAACTAATACTGTTAGTGTAATATCATGACACATAAGGTAATATCGTGACTATGAGATTAACGATTTTATAAGAAAATTCAAATCTTCAAAATTCTATATTTTTGACCAAAATAGATGCTCAAATAGATTATGATAGGTTAACCTAATGCCTAAAATTCCTATTCATAGACAATCATGGAAAATGTAAAACTTTATCTATGTCAACAAATTTATAAAAAGGACATCAGGACAAGATTTTTATCAAAATGGACAAAATATGGAAAAATCTGTAGAATCAAAAGATGTTTTTCTAATTAGATTTGTCCTAAAAAAATTCATTATAAAATTTTAAGATATTAAACATTAAATAGACAACCTTAAAATGATCAAATCACAATATTTCTAATGTTAGTGAAATGTCTCTATTCTCAAGTCAATACCATGACCATGTGTCTAACAATTTTGTAGAAGATAGGAAAAAGCTGAAGGCTATGATGTTTTAATTTTAGAGGGATTATACCTTTGATGTTTTCTCCTATTAACAGTCACATAATAGGTTATAGATATTAAAAAACTCTTACAAAAATGTGAACAACAAAGATAATCTGTCAATCACCAATATGTCTTAAAAATTATTTACAAGATCTAATATAGTTAACTAGGCATTCAAAAGGGGAAAGTGTGATAAGTGATCTTCTTAAAAAATAAAAACTGACCAGATTGAAGTTTGAGTTAAGGTACCAAAATATAATGGCTACTATATTTGGACAAAATTACAATATCATGATTATAGTTGTAATATTGTGACTTGCAGGGTATTGTCGTGAATCTCCTACAAAAGTTATAATTTTATAGATGGGAAAAAACCTATCACATTCAAAAAACTATTATCCATTAAGGGTTGTATAATTAACACAAAGTCACTGATTAGCATTCAAAACCAAAATTTTTAATGCAAAAATGCAACTTGAAAATTATGGTATTACAGATGGGTAAAAATCCTGCCAAAGAAAATTGTTAGCAGTTATGTTGGATGATTAATGTTAAACCAAAATTCCTAGGGACAAAATCATGACTACAATGTCACAAATTTTAGAGAAATGTCAAGATTCACCTATGCATGAAGATATATTCAAAATATAACACTTTTTCTTAACTTAATTAGCCCTACAATCTAGTAAAAACACCACTTATAAGCAAAATGATTAAATTAGGAGGCATTGGTGTCCCACCGTGGTCACCAAAATGTAGTAGGAATTTGAGCACAATAGAATAAATCATGCAATTTAAACCCCAAAATGTCTAACTACCTATGTAAGATCTAGATCCATTAAAATCAAATGCAAATAAATGAATACACAATTAAAACCATTAGTCTAATCTTAAATCTAATTGATCCAAACCAAGATTAAATGGATCAAAAACAAAAGGATTAGATTGAGATTACCTTATACTTTAAAATTTGACATTATGTTGGCATGATCAAGGATGTTCATAATAGATTCAAGGATTAGATTAGCATGGTGATTTTTTGAATTCATGAGTTGGTTTGTAATTGATCATATGGACATGAAGATTTCAAGTTCATTTTCATGGAGGAATGGCTTGCATATATAGAAAATGGAGGGAAGAATCAGTGGCTAGATTTAAATCTTGGGCCATTCGGATCAATGGTTAGGAATTTTTCAAAGAATTTTTAATTTCTTGGAAGACTATAGAGTAAAGGTTTCTAGAGGGGAATGCAAAGTTAGATAGGATTCTAGAATCCTCTTAGAGATTAATTGAGACTAGGTATGGGATTAGATATGGATTAGGTGGGTGATTACAGACTAGGGGTGTAGGAGAGCCTATAAATAGGCTTAGTAGGTGGGTAGGTGTGTCATGTGAATTTAAAATTCTCAAATAATGTATAAGTGGGGTTAGGATAAGATAATGGGGATTAAGAAATGATTAGAGGGGTTAATAGATTAGTGAGATAGGAATAAATCTAGTAAAAGAGCAAATGTTGAGGGGGGATATTAGATAAATGATTAAAAAGGGTATAAATTAGTGGGATTAATTAGAATAATTAAGGCAAGTGGATTTATGTGTATATAAATTTCAGTTAGTTTTTTCAATTCTAGACTTCACTTAAGCAATTGAGTTCAAACTAGGCCTTATATTTACCATAAGGCATTAATGGTTATATGGCTTTGAGGGGAATGGTGTGGGCATTGAAATGCTACCAACTGGGTCTCTATGTGCCTAAAAAATATGCTTTTGGTCCCTTTAAAGGCCTCAATCCACTATTATCTATTCCTAAAAGCTTGCGATTGAGGTTTACTAAATAACACTTTCAAAAGAGACTCATAATTTAAATACTACATGTTTTTTAGTCTTTTTATGAGATTCCTTGTGAAGAGATTTGTCTTTCCTATCCATTAAGGGTTTAGGGATGAATCTAAAGGGTGGTAGGTTGATTCGAAATATATAAATACATATTCGATATAATATTGGTTTAGTGATCTCACCTTTTCTATAAGATGATATTATCAAGTGAAAATTGATGTCTCCTATTAGGATGCAAGTTATTTTAAAATCCATTTGTTTTGTCAATAATCATTGGCCTTTGAGATATATAATGTAAAATTCTTACTTACTATCTCTTATTTTACTGAATCAAGGGCTCAACTTTGGTATTCTATAACTCAACAATACCTCTTGATCTTTGGTCATGATTTAAAGTGGCTAATGACTTCTCTTCTCTGGGGCTCCCTTACAGTTGGGTTCATTTTCTTAATTTCAATTGAGGGTTAGTTCTAAGAAAAAAACATCACAAGAACACCAAAAAAATAAAACATAAATGAAAACATAACAAAAAGAAAATAAAACAAATAACTAAATTAAATTAGTCTAATGTGTGTGTGTGTGTGTGTGTGTGTGTGTGTGTGTGTGTGTGTGTGTGTGTCTGTTTGTGTTACCATGCTTTGTCAAGGTTATTCTAAAATTACGTTGGCTAGGTGATCCATAAACTGACACTTATTTTCATGCAAAAGAGTTTAGCTTTGAACCTTTAGTTAAATAACCCAATTTCATGAAACATTTACAAAAATGAAACTAAATTTGACCTTTTAGCTTATTTTAGCTATTTATGCATTTAATAGTGATTAATATAAAATATTAATAAAAATGAATAAAAAGAAAGAAAAAATAGAATCCACTCACAACAAGCACATGATAATCAAGTTCGATAATGCCTAGGTCTCTGAGTTCACTTATGGTACAAACTGATCCATTTCCTTGAAAAGTGAGTACATGGAAAATTCCTCATGATTTTCAAATGGATACTCTAATATTGCACAAAAATCAAACAATAGAGCTTCAAAAATTCCTAATAAACCCATGAACATACCTTCCACCTTAGTGTCACGTGAATGTAATCTTGCAAATCTATAGATTTCTACCAAACATCTTGAAAACAAAACTATAAAATAGTCTTACAAAAAATTCATAGGGATTTTAACATACCATTTAAATCATCTCAAATTCTAGGACATTTTCCTAGTTTACATTGAAGTCTAAAAATCTCTCTAAGTGCTTCAAAACTTAGGATATATGCAGACTAGTCTCTACATTAGCCATTACACAATATACAAAGCTTCACTTTGAGGCATCAAACAACCTCAAATATAAACACTTATAATATGGATAAAATCATCTCTAGCTCTGGATCTTGTATCTTGTCTCTTTGGCTCACATCTCTTGACTCTCCCTCTCTGTCTCTCGACTCTTGACTCTTGGCTCTTCAGCTCTAGCTCTTTGCTCTAGCTCTGGTTCTAGATCCTGGCTTTGGTTCTAAGCTCTTCAGATCTAATTAGAGATTTGAAATTTTTTTAATGAATTTAAATGCACCTTTGACCCCTTTATATACTTTTTATGGGTCCAATTTTTTTGATTGGGATGATTATCCATAATCTATTTTAATAAATTTCATAATTATTCCATAGCCAATTTTTATGGGGTGATAATTATTCACCAATATAATATGGAATATGTTTATACCAATTTAATAAGGTGTAATTTAAAAATATAATGACTTGGATAGAGCCATATTCCCATGTCACTTTATTGCCATGTCATCGGGTTTGACCATAACTTTAACCGGTCATAACTTGCACATATGAACTCAATTTTTCAAACCATAAAATGTGCCAAAAATATCTCAATGAGATATAAACCATGGAACTAGTTCATAAACATTCTAAGATCATAAATTTATCTAATTTTTACTAGTGTTGACCACCTATTGACCTACTTTGACTGAACTTTGACTAGTTGCATAAGGAGCAAATTAGCTCTATTTCTAGAGTTCCAAATACTGTAAAAAATATCTTGATGGGATATTTGTAATGGTGTAGTATTCAATATAATATGATACCTTTTTTGAATTGAAATTTAGATCAATCCTCCCCACTAGGAGCTTTTGGTCCTCTAAAAGTTGATACTTAACTAAAATTTTAGTTGATTTTAAAAGATACTCTAATGGGTCTATCAGTCTACTCAGGTTTCACAATTGTGCCTAGAACACTTAGAACAACCAATTGATAATATCTTATACAAATCCTTTACTACTACATATCCATCAATATCCTCTACATATAACTAAGATGTGATGACTTCCTCTACTGCCTGACTTCATAAGAGCCTCTACATAAATAAGCCTAGTGATCTCCTCTGCTACTGCTAAATGGTCTTCTAAAATATATCAAGTATAGAACCTAATCATATAATAGAGATAATAGTGGAAAATTATGATTCATAACTCAAAACTATAAAAATCCTAAAATAAGGCATGAGTTATACTGAATCTTACAACTACCAATAAGGTCACAATATATCAAACTATCTGCCCATTGTCACATCCTGTAAGTGGTGAACTACCAAACACTGAACTAATAATACTACAGGGCAAGTTTGTCAATGTAAACAAAATACAATATTAGTTGTGACTGTTTCATAATACAATACCCCAATGGGTCTTATCAATGCATCCAATCACATACATGCCATAAATAAATGCATTCCAAAATAACAGTTAAGTATGAAACTGAACACTGCCAAATTCCATCAACTTGTGCAACTGCTATCAAATCTCCCAAGCTAATTAATGAGTTAAATTCCATATTAATTCAATAGGAAACTCATAAATATAAAACTATATATTCCAAAAATAGATCTTTTCAAAACATAAGTGTGAGAATAATAAACCTGTATCAAAGTGTTCCCATTATAGTAGCTCCAAAAATGCATATATCAAAGTATGGGTGAAATTAATTTGTCAACATACAACAAGGATCCCAAAATTAAATGCATTATCAATCCACTTATCATGATATCATGAAATTCAAAAATTATGTACTAACCCTTTTTATTAGATTCTTCTATTTAAGGTATTTACTTTCCTTGGTGGATTTATTGACATCTACATGGGTTGATTGAAAAAAAACTTTATTAATAACCTTATCAACAAGTTTACAGCCCATCTTCTTCTTACCATTACCAAGATGGTGGGATGGTTGAAGTTTCCAACACTTCTCAACCTGATGTCCACTCACATGGCAATGAGTGCAAACATCCCTCTTCTTAAGTGAGGTCACTCATTTTCCATTTCTCACTTTACCAATACAAGAATGGTCTTTAGCGGCTACCAATTGATTCAATAAAGATTTTCTTTTCCAACAATATGTAGCATAATGGTTATTCAATCTACAAAATATATAAGGAAATTAATGAATCATCTTCTAAATATCAAAACTAAATTTATTATATATCAAAAATGAATTAGAAGTCTTAGAACTCACATTATTATTGGTGATTTTTCTAGTGTAAGAATGAGGAGGTGGAATTTCAATACCTCTTTTACCTAATTTCTTACACTACTCATCATTCCTTTGCAAAGAGGAATTTTGCTCTGCTAGTGGTATTAGATCTTGGCTATTAGAAGCTTGTCCTCTTTTAGCAATGAAGGAACTCTCTCCAATATCCACATTCTAACTAATATAACCCAATCTTTCATGGTGATATCTATTATCTACCTATATCAGGTTAGTAATACCTTGGCCATTCTTACCATGGTCCCTTCCATCAAATCCTATTTTCAATAATAGTTTAGATCAAATGACCTTAGTGTGTTTTTCAAAAATACAAAAGCAACATTTAAAGCTAAAGGGAAGGAATCACTAGATGATCAACTTATAATACACTCATCAATCATAGTTTTTGCATCTATAATGGAAGGCAATTCATGAAGACAATGTTTCTCTTCATCTTGCATCTATGCCAAGAGCTCATTCTTTGCTTGCAACTCTGAGTTTAAATGGGTAATATCCTCTTCCAAGGAGTAAAAATGAGCTCTCAAGAAAGCATTCTCTTCTTGGATATACTAATCAATTACTTCAAGCTCATTAAGCCTCTTTTTTTTCAAGGATTTTCCCATGGCTTCATATTCCCTTTAAACAACCTAATTCCACAAATTAAAAATGGAATATCAATAGGCCCAAAACTTTTCAATAATACTAGAAACCAATTGATATCAAATACACACAATTAGAAGATAACCCAACATACTAACTACTCTGATACCAAACCTAATCTATAAATCGGCACTTATTTCTATACAAAAGAGTTTACTTTTGATCCTTTAGTCAAATCACATAATTTACTAAAACATTAATGAAAATGAAACTAAATTTGACCTTTTATCTTATTTTATCTATTTATACATTGAATAGTGACTAATAAACAAGATTAATCAAAATGAAAAAAAATAATGCAAAAATAGAATCCACTCATGATAAGCATGTGATAATAGAGTTTGGCAATGCCTACATATCCAGGTTCACTTATAGTAAAAACTAATCTATTTCCTTTAAAAGTGAGTACATGGTCAATTCCTCATGATTTTCAAATGGATACTCTAATATTGCACACAACTCAAATAATAGAGCTTCATAAATTTCTGATAAACCCATGAAGAGACCTTCCACCTTACTACCATGCAAATGTAATCTCACAATTATGTGGATTTCCACCAAAGATCTTGAAAATATAATTATAAAATGGCCTTAAAAAATAGTAATAGGGATTTCAACATATAATTGAAATCATCACATATTTTAGGACATTTTCCTAGTTCACATCCAAGTCTGAAAAGATCTCTAAGTCCTTCAAAACTTAGGATATATGCAGACTAGTCTCTATATTGGCCATTACACAACCTGCAAAGCTTCACTTTGAGGCATCAATTGACCTAAAATATATAAAATAATCATATGTATGGAATCATCTCTAGATCTATCTCTCAATTGTTAGTTCTTCAAATCTTGACTCTCAACTCCTTGTCTCTGGCTCTCAACTCTCGGCCCTTCAGCTCTGGCTCTGGCTCTAACTCTCAGATTTTTGACTATGATGAGAGATTTGAAAAAAAATTTAACTAATTTAAATTAACCTTTGACCCCTTTATATACTTTTTATGGGTGCACTTTTTCTAGCTGGGATGATTATACATAATCTATTTTAATAAATTTCATAATTATCTCATACCCAATTTTAATGGGATTTTAAATTATCCATTACATTTTGAAAATATGGGGTGATAATTATTCCCTAATATATGATGTAATATGTTTATCCCTATTTAATAAGGTGTAATTAACAAATATTAATGACTTGGGTCAAGCCATATTTCCATGTCATTGGGTTTGATCATAACTTTGACTGGTCATAACTTACACATACAAAATTTGTTTTTCAAACCATAAAATGTGCCAAAAATATCACAACAAGATCTACAACATGAAATTTGTTCATAAACATTCCAATATCATCAATTTTTATAGTTTTGACTAGTGTTGACCACTTATTGACCTACTTTGACTAATTTTATGAGTAAATGAGCTCTATTTTTATAGTTCCATATACTATCAAAAATATCTTAACAGGCTCTTCATAACGGTGTAGGATTCAATCTAATCTTAGACCTTTTCTAAATTGACCTTAAAATCAATGGGATAATTAAGAATTAGTTCTTTAGGAAGTATGTACATCAAAATTAGTAAGTCATTACACTCGAGGTTTTTGAGGTGAAAGGCATTATGGACAAAGATCTCAGCTATCTAATATGGGCCAGTATAGGGGGGATCAAACTTAGAGTGTTGGAATTTATTTTCATGAGCCTTGTCCCATATTAATAATAGATTAGTGATTATAATTTTTTTAACATTATCCCTTTTATCAAACCAGTGTTTGATAGTACCTTGGTGTCTACTAAATCTCAATAGAGCTTCATATTTGGGATTCCTATAACTAAATTATGTCTAGAAGCCTAAAGTTTACTTTATCATCTGGTTTCATGAATTATTACATGAACTTATACTTAAGCAATTTTAGCATGATTGGTATAATCAGATCTAATCAATAAACTAAAATAAAAGGAGAGTTATTTAGGTCTTATTTATACCTAATGTGATCAACCCATGAAGCAAACTTTAGTAACAAATGCCATTCCCAAGATTTGTATTCTATAAAATTCTTGATGGCATCTATTATATTTTTATTGGTTGGTTTTGCCAACCCATTTAATTGTAGATAGTGATTAGATGAGAACCTAAGATTAATTCCATTATTGTAGGCCCACTATAAATTTCATAGATTAGAAGGTGAAACTATTGTCAAATACCAAGGACACCAAGACCCTAAACTAGGTGGTTATGTTATTCTCCATAAACTTGATAACCTCAACAATAGTGCTTTTCTTCATTACATCTACCTCAATCCACCTCATGCCATAATCTATGGCCATGATAACAAATTTATGGTTAGCTAATGAATTTGGGTTGATGACCCCAATGAAATCCATACCCCATTAGGCAAATGGTGTTGTTTCCACCATGGGATGAATTGGCATTGGTGCATGATTTTCTCTCTTGGTGAAGGTTTGGCATTGATGGAAAATGTAGACATGCAAATATACATTGTTAAACAAGGTAGACTAGTAGTATCTCACCCAGAGGTATTTATGCATGATGGCATTCACTACATGATGACCATCTCCTTGTTTTTCATGGAAAATTACCATTAATTCCTTTCCTTCATCCTGGGATAAGCATTTAAGGTATAATACATGATTATTTATAAAGAGAATTCTTTTCCTCAACATGTAATGTTTAACCGTTAATCAGATATATCTCTTTTTTGTTTGGCTAGGAGATGAATCTATGTAGAGTAGGTAATATATTATTGGGGCATACTAGTCTAGCTATAATGCTCTATCTTAGTCTAATTAATGCATAGTTATCTTTGGGACTATTTTAGTTATCATTTGGGTAAGACCATGTCCTTTGAGAAACTTCGAAGGTTTAATCTCCAAGTCATACTCTTATAACTTTGTCATCCATTAGCATTAGTGTTCACCTAATTCATTATGCCCCATCATTTGCTGGATGGCCATGTTTAGGATAATTTAATTTACCTTATTCCTAAGAATATAGTGCATGAACATTTTCACAACTTTAATCAAGGCTTAGGAATGTTTATCTAGAGTTTAATATCTCAGTTCCACATCTTTGAGATTAGTGCTTATGAAATTAATAGGATGTTCCTCTTTGTCTAATCTCTTCGTGGGTAGATAACGATGGTGTGTTTAGAAGAAAAGGGGTGAATGTATAAATCTTGTGTATAGTTTGGGTTGACAAGTAATAGGGCTTACATAATGGTGTTTTTTATATCTTAAAAATACATTTTTGATTATGTCTCCCACTCCACTTTTGCATCATGTTTCAACATAGCATTCATGGGTTTTATAATTTTGACAAATCTAAAAATGAACTTATGAATAAAGTTAATTTTCCTAAATAAGGATTTCAATTATTTCCTTTTATTAGGTAAAGGTAATTTATAAATCACATCAACTATTCATGGATCAATATCAATATCTTCTTTTGTAATGATATTATCGAGAAGTTTACCTTTGAGGACACTGAACACACTCTTCTTTAGATTTATGGAAATACCATACTTATTGCATCTTTAAAATACTTTCTCCAAGTGGTGCTTTTGATTTAACTTATATTTTGAAAAAATAGTGAAGTCATTCATATAAATTATTATACACTTATCTTTTAGTCCCTAAAAATCAAAATCCATTGCACATTGAAATTTATCTCTAGTGTTGATTAATCCAAAGGGCATTTGTGTATAGGTGAATGTGCCCCATTTTGTGGTGAATGCAATTTTGACTAGGTCTTCATAATTAATCAAGACCTAGTTTCATCCTTAAAATCTATCTAGGAAGGACATTATTTAGGATTGACTCACCATTTGTATTACTTCATCGATGGAGGGTAATCATGTTTTTTCTTTATTTGAGGCTCGATTCAAGTTTTGGAAGTCTAAAAATAGGCTTATCTCTTCATTATTCTTTCACACAGGTACTAGGTTGTCCACCTAGGCAGAATGATGAACCATGAATAATATCCCAACAAATAGTAGCTTATGGACCTCTTTATTTATCAAAGTCTCCATTAATGGGTTTACTATCCTCTATTTCTATCTAAATGGTTTTTGTATTAGTTTGAGTGGAATGGTGTGAATAATCACTATTGGGTAAAAAACCTTTAGGTTTACATAGGTCTAGACAATTGCATCCTTGTATCTTAGAAATAGATTTTGTAAATATTCTAGTTCAAAGTCTATTTATTTACGACCTACATTGATAGTCTTTGGGTTTTTCATAGGGCTAAGGTTGATGGTTAGACACTTTTGGTTCTCGAACTTGGGTTTCCTTGTATGGAATGTGGGGTATAAAGTATCAAACACTCTTTATAATTAATTCATCCCTTTTGAGATATGATTCTCATGAATATTTACGATCACATACTTATCTAGATTAATTTTGGGGTTATCTCTATCTACCTTGTCAATGATTTGTGTTTCAAATACCCCCATGCTATTAAGATACTAGATAATCTACTAGTCATATTCAAAGACTTAGAAGTTTATCACATTTTTGAGGATATAATGACAAGGTACAAGTTTTAAAGAGAAATATTAAAACTCAATGTCATATAGGGAGGTTAAGTTTGTTTTTTTAGATGTCAATGAGTCAACAACTTGGTTGTCTTCCCTAGGGACAGGGATGATGTTGAACACACTAAACATTTTAGTTAAGTCCTAAGCCATGTGTTTATACCTATTGAGGTATGATAGATTACATTAAAATTTAATCTTTATTTGGTTGACCACTAGTTCAAAGTCTCTAAATAATCTTAATTCATTTTCCTTGTGTTTCAATGTAAATTACTATCTTAGGATTAGTGCTTCATACTCTGTTAGAATGTTTTTGTAGAGAAACTACAACCTATATAATTCTAGTTATTTCCTCTCTTTAGAATCTATTATAAGAACACTAACTCCAATACCTTGTTTGGACTGATCCCTCTCTATGTAAAGGGGCCATAGGCCTATTAAGTTTGGGTGATTATTAGCTTTGTCTTCATCTAGTTTCATGCTTAACATATAGATTTCTAAGTCTAAGGCTACTAGGTTCACTCTCTTAATCATTATATTGTACTTAGTTATCATGTGTTTCCTATATCTCTCCCTATCTACCTTGATTTAATTAGCTACACCTCTTCAACATAACCACATGTGATAGAAATATGTGACCATATACCCATTTAAGGAATTAGACTAGTCTCTATTAAGGAATATGCCATATGCTTTAGGAATCTCTACTACTTGGATGTATATGAAATGTTTGACCCTAAGCTTAGATTTCAATTGTATTTGGACATTTAGAAGCTCACCTACCACTTTAAGATCTGATTTTTCTAGTTGAAAAACTACCTTATATGACTTAATAGGGACTAATTCTAACTTCTCACATATGTCAATTTTCATTATGTTTATTTAGGATCTTAAATCCAATAGGAATCTATATAGTATATTCTTAAATTAACTGATGGTTAAGAGGAAGGGAGGTAATTCACCTTGTTCTTATGAATGAGCACATTGATATGAACTACTTTTGAATTCATGTGGGTTGGCTGAGTCAATTTCTAAGTCAAGGATTTTAATAGAAGGAATCAATGATCTAAGCAAGTTAATGAAGCTTGATGTAGGATTTAATATTCTTCATGTCTTCCACTATAATATGACATCCTTTTCTATAGACCGATGGGGATTTTGCATGTGTTTTGGGTTCTTGTGTTTTTTGAAGTGGTGGTGCATTCCTAAAACATTGGTCTAGTGGGTTTGCACCATTGTTTAGGGGAGTTGAGGTAGTGAAGGGTTTTTGTGGTTGACTATTCCTTAGGGCATAGTTATTCCTTTATAAATATTTAAATATATACACCACACCAATACCCTCTTTTGGCTCATTTACTTCTTGGTTAGGTAACTTTATGATATCCAACACCATGGTAGTACTATGGGATTTAACCATAATAGATGATTCTAGGTGATTAGGGAACACATCATACTCTTCCATGTCCTTTTGAAATATATCAAATGTGTAATATAACTTTCTATATTCAATTTTTCTATGAGCGGTTGTGTTATACACTCAACACTAGGTAAGTAGGGATATTTTGAGGATATTAACTTGTATAAACTTATTGGGTGGGGGTTTTAGCTGAATATGGAGATGATTGTAGTTTCTATTTGGTTTTTAATATGTAAATTTCTTGATATAACTCTTCGCATTAGATTTTATCATATACCTTTGTAACCCAATGAATTCATTTCTAATTTTTTTCACCATTCTTTGAATGACATCCAACTCATTCTTTGTGGACTCATGGGATATGGTTTGGGTGTTGTTAGTCATTTACAATGTCACCTAGTATTTAAACTAAGGGGTTATCTCATGGTTTGCTAGGTTGAGAAAAACCAAATGTTGGTTTGGAGTATCATGACTTAGAGGGAGTTGATTGTTAATGGGGAGTCATTGAGGCACTTGGATATTTTGATTAACATTAGGCAAGAAGATCAATACATGCATATGTGGCAACACATTAGGAATGGGTGCCATAATTTGACTTCAAGGGTTCAATTGCCTATCCACCTTGATGTATTTTGTATAATCTAGGTGTAAGTCTACTATGCCTACCTCTTGACTAAAAAATATGTTCATGTAAAGGTCTAAAGCATTGGTATACATCTTGAACACTAGTTGGGGGTTGGGTTGGTAGAGAATAATGATTTGGATATACATCTTCTAAAATAAAGCATTGAATTTCCTGATGGGATCATTGGGTTCTCATTTAATATTGGTAAACAAATAGTAGCTGACACTAGGGTTGATAACTTGCTTAAAATAGGCCATAAAGGCAGAACTAAATTAGTCCCAATTACTGATTGAGTTTGTGGGGAGGTTAAGGAACTAGTTGTAGGTTGTGTTTATCAACATCAAGGGGAAAATATTGAAAGCTACATCCTAATGTTCTACATTCATAAGCCTTATGGAGTTTTTTTAGGAGTTCACATGTTCTTTAATAATTCATCCTACATTAGGAGTGAAGTAGGGAATATATATTTGTGGATCTCTAGATAAATCATGAATAGATCTATGGGAATTAATGTCCCACCCAAGTAAATAGGCTACTAAGAGAGCCATTTTGGGTGGTCTATTTTGGAGATACTGAGAGGATGAGCTAGTGAAAAGTACTATAGGTATAATTCTAGGTCTCATGTCAAATTTTAATGGTGAAACCACTAGTTGTCCATGACAGGACCTATTTCTAGTGATAGGTGAATTAGAATCTAGGGTGCTTCATAGATTATTAATAGTTAGTACATTACCATTAATAGTCATGGGCTTAAATAAATAAACATTCAATTTATAAATTATTAAAAGTGCCCTCCTTATAACACTATTTATTTTTAGGCCTAAACTTTGTGCCAAAAGCACTCATGAGATCAAATGTTTTAAAAGATAAGAGTGGAAACAATGATGGATTCTCATCATCCATTTTATTATTAATGTGAGATCAACATAGGGCATGAATATAGGTATTTTTTGGATGTGAGATGCTCACAGATACTTGAACCTGAGGAATGACTAATGGTGGCACTAGGAGAGTCCTAGGTTAGGGAATGGATGAGGTATATTAGAATAAATAAGGGGGGATACTATGCATAGTTGAGGCTAGAGGTATTTGGATGAAACTTTTAAAGAGTGAAATGGGAAAGAGAAGAGGCACCATCTAAGTTAATTATTGAAAGGATGGTAAATCATGTGGTTCCATGAGAGGATGCTTGTGAGTGGGAAAAATTGTGGGAAAGGACCTATTCTAGTGCTTATTATTTTCCCACCCTAAGATTATCTCCAAGTTGTCATTCACATCAAACCTTAGAACTTGTGCAATTTAGAGATGCATTTCTTGGGATTGATCCACCTATTTTTTATCTACCCATGTCTGAATGAATTAGGGCCAAGTTTCTTGAGTCACTATAAGTGGAGGAGGTAGAGGCATAGGATAATAAGTGGGAACTCAAGGAGGAGGAGGTGTCAGGATCCCTTATAAAATCCTCCTAAAAACCTAGGGAGGAATTGAGTTGATGTCCTTTCCTTATTGAGTGGATGTGTAGGTGAAATAGATGGCTTGAGTTAGACCTTCTTACCCTTATTCTTCTTATGGGTCTCAATTCAAGTAAGCACTTCTTGGTCATCCACTAAGTTTAAATATAGCTTGTCATCCTCCTCTAGTTGATGGCCATAATTGAGGTTGAGATGAGATAAAAATTTATCCAAATGGGCTTGAATCATTCCCCATAAGTCTCAATCATGTGGTTCACCTCTCCCTAACACCAAATAGTCTCACCCAACCACTATATTTTGTAAGGGAGGGAAGGCTTATTACACATGGTGTCGAATGGTAATTTAAATAGGTAAGTAGGCCTTTTGATGACAACCAATACAAAACCCAAAGACACCTTCCACCAATTGGTACATGATCTCCTACTCTACCAAGTAATTTAGGACATTGTAGGGTAGGTGAAGGGGATATTTAATAATTCTCATAACTCAAATTATAATATATTCCTATCAATACTAGTTGTCTCCAATAGAAGCAAGGGAGTCCTTGATTTCTTTTCATAAATAGGGCATAAGATCTTATTGATTACATTGTATGCCATTGGGTATAAAAATTAATAGATAGACTTAATATTATTGTTATAGTGATGCTCATACATATTGTATAATATTACATGAACCATTGAGCCTCTAAGAACCCATGTAGGAAAAGTAGACAACTTAAAAGTGAGCATCCCATAGACTGCATCCACATGATAAGTCATCATATATAAATATTTACTTTCCTGGGCATATTCTATTACCTTAACCATGTTAAAATTAACTACCCCTCTCGTGTTGGGGACTTGGGAGCCATCTAGGATCATGTTGAGTAGGGGCATCCACAAGATGTTAATGTGTATGCAGTATAAGAATTTTAATTATTGGCTTGGTAGAATCATACTAGTGTAGATATCCTCCCTAAAGGTGAAAACTTTGTATGAATTAGGATCCACCTTATTTACCCACATGACATTTGGGTTATTAACCCAATTCTTTAAAACATTGTTGATTGTGTTGGTGTTAGTCTAGGATCTCACCAAAGCCAAGGTATATGAGAGGGTACACTCCAATATATTGTAATAGGCCTTGAAGGTGACCCTTTGGATGTTAGTAATATGATGTTGGGAGTTAACTTATCAAACCTATCATGGATGTTGTCTAGCATCCATCCAGTTGTGAGGAGTAGCTTTATGAAAAAGATGACCTAAGGGAACACTTTTATCTTGTTTATGGATATATACAACCCACATTTTTCATAATCCCATAGAGCATATTTGAATTCAATATTATCTTCATTTTCACTACCAGAATCCTTGGGTACCTAGTTAATAGCCTTGAATATCTCATTGTAATGCTTGAATGGATTCAAGTCATCTAGGAAAAGTGTATCATGGTATTTGGGCTCAAATTTAGGATTTAAAAATGAGGCAACCATGGAAATATAATAATATTTTGTGATAGATTTTATATCAAAGGGGAAAGACACACATGGTACTTCGTAGGAGCATAAAGAAAGGAATTGATTTATAAGATTCTAAGAGTGATAAATGTTAATAAGTTTCCTTGATATATTTATAAAAAATCATATTCACCCTCTTACATTAATGGAATTTTATATCTCACTCAATGTGAATTCAAGTTTGATTTGGTGGCTCATTTTTTCCCTTTATTTTCCAATCTAGAGTTAAATTCAAAGCTCATGATCATGTGTCACCTAGTACATCTAATTATGGTGATACACCATTTTAAATTGTCTAGTGATGGCCCAGTTTCTAACTTCATTAATGTCTATATTATGTGAGGTACATGATCACATCATCTCTAAATATTCTTGAGCAACTCCTTCTTTATGCCATGTGTCTTATGTTTATTAACTTTTATAATAATGGTCAACATCTAGGCACACCCTAGTGCTTTGTTTTTGTATAATTGGAAGGGATAAGATGCCATTTGGGGACCCACGTTGTCCATCGATTAGATTTTATAATTCCACTTATACATCATTATAACCATATTATGGACTTTATTGCCCCACTTGCCACTGTGTTCAAATCTTCTACATGGCACTATATGATACATTGAGATCTCCTAGGATCTTACATCTCTATTAGATCAGGGAGACTAATAACTAACAATCAGGTCATATGACACTTTTTGATTGTGTTTTTCTCTCTTGGGATCTAACATCTCTATCAGATCATGGAGATTAATGAGTTTAACATATGGTTGAGATCATTGGTTTGGTATGGGCACATCTAACCTTCAAGGTACATGGTATCCTTCCATTCGATTAAGATTTCCTAGAATATGACATTTCTATCAAGATTGAGAGATTGACCACTCTACATTTGGTTGATGTGGCATCTTCTCATTGGTTCAGACTCTCTTAGGCTATGACATCTATATCAAGATTTAAATACTAATCACTTTGACTTTGGAGTGACATGATAAGTTAGAGACCTAACAACTTCTGACCAACTACCACATGGCATGTGCTTATTATGTTGGGATTTATCAGGCTCTAACATATTGATTATTGATAAGAGACTGACATCTTATAAATCAAGCCATGTGGTTTTTCCAAGTTATGTCAGGCTCTCCTAGGCTCAAATATATCTATCATATGAGTGAGACTAATGCATTTGAAAATTGAGGGATGTTTATTAGTCATGTTTTTTATCCTTTAACATGGACAAAAAATTTCCATGTGACATCATTTCGTTCCCTCATTTCCATCTGTGAAAATCCAGGAAAGATGACTATGTGAAAATAAAAGAATCATAACTTAATTAAATGCTCACCTAGCAACCAACTAATCCTTTTAAGGAGCCACATCAGACCCCAAGGTTTGATACTCTAGGAATCTAAGACTTTAAGAATTTGAGACTAGTAAATTTAAGTGAGAATAATCTTGAGAAAGGGTTGGTGCATTAAATCTCTAAAGCAATAAAGTTTGTCTTAATCATAGAGTATCATCAAGACTTGATGTTATTACTTTTAAATACCTTTAAGGTTCCAAACTTGTGTTAATAGATTATCAAAAATACACCAAATGCTTGGAAAAATCATTGTGAAATGGGATTTCAGAGACTCACTTTAGATGAAGCTAATTATAATGATATAACGGGTTTGAGAACTCTAAATCACATTATTTTAAAGAGGGGTCCTCAATTTTAATGAAAAATGTTATGTGTTGGATACAACATGACCTGAGTAAACTTTTAGATGAGAATTTTGGTTAACTCAATTGTCTCTTATTGTAAGATCTCAATAATCATCACATGTTTATGGTTTGTAAGTTTCTTTCAAAAATGCCATTTGTCCAAGTTTTGAACATGGAAAATAATACATGGATCATTTTAAAAAGAATTTTTTTAAGGACAAGTGATATATTATAGGTGGCTAATATTGATTTTGTCTTTTCCCTATGTATTCTTTAGAAACATAAATGTGTGACTTGATTATCTCTCTGTTATAAATTGGGTCTATTGTTTGAAAAATAAAAGTGAAGTCTTTGATCACTTTAAATTTTTCAAGGACCTTGTTGAAAAGATATTAGAGAGTAAAATTTAAAGTCTCAAAATAGATAATGGTGGAGATTTTATGAACAATAAAATGATTAACTTTTGTGAATATGTAGGCATATAACTTTAAAATACTATACCGTATACCCATCAACAAAATGGTATAGATAAGCATAAAAAATACATAATAAAATAAAATACTAGTTGCATGGTTAATTTCAAATAAGTTCCTCCATAATATTGGGTAGAGGTAATTTAATGTGCAAATTACATCAAAAATCACACTTCCCACTTTGCAATGTAAAATATGAATCCAAAATAAAAATGGTCTAGTGTCAAATAAGATGTTTTTAACCAATTTTATTTTATGGAATGCATATGCACCCATTCTAGATGAAAAGTGTAAATAAGTGGAAATGAATGGCTCTCCTTGTATTTTTGTCAGCAAATGTGAAGATGTGAAGGCATATCATCTTCTTATTCTGAGCACTAATAAAGTGATTTATAGGTTGGATGTGTTATTTGATGAGCAATCCAAGGATTTCAAGCCATTGCCTTATACAAAGTTGTAAAAAACTTATGAGGTCTCTTATGAAGACCACTATATTTTATATGACTTCCATTCTAAGAGTTACTATAGTTAAGATAATGAGCCATAAAGGGGACAACTAGAAGTTCTATCACCAATGCAAGAATAAATTCAAAATGCACCTCCAAAACCAACATAGCCTGTAAGTCCTCATCCATTACCTTTTATATGCAATCAAAAATGCATGAAGTCTAAAAATCAATCTTAACTCATAGAAGATAGATCCTAGTTACACTTATGATTTGGGATGCATTAGATAATTGGGAACATGACCAATATGTGGATCGACTAGACCCAATGAGGGGATTTTTTATCATAAAATAAATACTAGGGAGGTGTTGACCAGTTTTTCCCAACATGCCAAAAATTGGTCCCCTTCTATCCCTATTATTCTAGGCCATTTCATTTGGCAAAGTAGAAATCTGAAGGAGAGTCCAAGGGCGACGACCACGTGAACGTTAATTTTAAAGCAGTAAAGTAGCCATTATTTTTGAACTACCTTAGCACCAAATCATGGAAAGAGCCCAAGGAATGCAGCGACCTGCCAAGAGATCACCCCCAAGGGATGAAAGAGTAGGAAGAAGACAAATGTAGAAAAGACAAAGCATTCAAGTGGTGAAGGGAAGGTGAGTTATTGCAGATGAGCAGTGTGACCTGTTTTTCTCTAGTTGGCATTTATGAGGGGACAAACTATAGTCTGTTTGCAGGAAAGAGGCGTGGCCATGCTCTTACATTAATGTTTGAATGCCAAAGTCAATTTTGGTGATGGTATAGCATGGTTCCAATAGGCCTCTTCTGAAGGATGACATCAGTAACAGTGGTTTCCTCTTCCCAAGATTTAGAATGCACATGGGCCACTTGCAAAAATGAGCACCAAAAAAATATTTCCTAAGAAGCACCAAGTTCTCTTCCTCTTTATATATATTGTAAACTTCTCTTTTAAGAAAAGGGATCTGCTCTCAGCCTTAAGGCAAAAATATGCCCAAAAATATCTCAGGCTTGTAAGGTAGAGCTCTGCCAAAAATTTACCTTGAATTGAAACATATCATTTTTACCTCCACTCTGAGTTTTGCATCTTTAGTATGTGTCTATGCATTTGATTCTATGTTAAGTCATTTTCTTAAACACTTTTAAAAAATTATTTTATCATGTATGGTGTAATTTTTTAGTTTTCCTTTTACAGGTCTGTCAGAAGTGTCCATAGAGGAGTGTAGGTGAAGCAGATAAGCTGCTGCAGTGTGTCTCAGAATGCCTCTAGTAGTTATTTCCTCCTTGTATCTCCATGGACACCTGACCCACTAATGCAGAAGGTCTTCTCACTTCAGATGAAGTGTATAGGTGCTCCTTTTTGGTGAAAAGTGTATATTTAGGTTGGGTGGATCACATTTTCTAGTGTATCACCTTTTCTTCTTTTTAGTCTTAGGTTCTATTTTCAACATCTCCTTCTCTCTTTTCATCCCCCCTTTTTTTACATTTTATTTGTTAGCAGTAGGAGAAACTAAGGCCTAAATGATACATCAGAGGGAGCTAGCCCTCATCTAGAGACTCTCCCCTCTAGCTTTGCTAGTCCCACAGGTGATAGGGGAGTTCCATTATTGCATGAAGATGGTAGGAGCTCAGCCTCCTACCAAGGGTGCAATCTTCTGCATCAATATTTTTTGGCATGCCTAGTGGGACCAACTAGGACAAGTTGTGTCCAAAGAGTTAAATAATTTTTGGTGTGTTCTTCAACCAACCAGCCTTTGGAGGCTTTTGCATCAATACCAATGGTGACTCTGAGTTGAATCAGCTGGTTAAGCAGCCTAGTGCCATCAAAAATCACTTTTTGTATGTATAATTCCTTTGCACAAAATCATGGGTCTTGTTTTCCTCCATGTGACTATGATCAGACTCAAAATTTTAAAAGAATCACCTCAAGTAGCCCTCCTAGTTGCCCTGCAATGATAAGGGAAATGGCCCTACAGTTTGAGAAGCAGATAATGGAGATTGACAGACTGGAGGAGTAGTACAGATATTAGTAGGAGCTTATGTATAAAGAGGAGTGTTTGTTTAGGCAAGCACATGCCTTGCAATCCATGGAGGAAGAGGTAGCAAAATGGAGAAATCCATTTATCCAAGGTAGTCAGCCTTACACTCCCTCTCCTATCTTAAAGAAAGCCCCCTATTTTGCACCAAATCCTTTCTATCAGATAACACTTGCTCACTCTAGCTCATCTAATGCCTCTACTCTAAATCTCGTATGCTAGGCTTTCCAACATCAAAGGGCATCAGAGAAACCCCCCATGGAAATCAATCTTCTCAATTCCTTATATTGTGAATCTTCCATTAGGGGGAATGCCACGAGCCAACACATTCCCCTTCTAGAGACTCTTTTGGTGTATCAATAGTCTTTCCTAGCATTCCTTAACCTCCCCAAATTTTTCATCATGATATGCAAATTTTGAGTTGGAGGAAGGAATGCCAGGAACCAGTCTAGAGCTTTAAAGAGGATAATGCTGGTGACCTCCAAGAAAGACTCTTTAGGATAATCTAGCCAAGCAAATTGAAGATTTAGAGGCTAGGATGAGTTTTCTCTATGAAAGAGAGATAAAACTTCCAGACCTTGCAGAGGAGCCCCAAGACCTTGGAGAAAACAAAGTTGTTACCTATTCACAAGAGCAAAATTCTAATTTTGAGATCCTGAACTGGGGGAAAATAGTAGAATCATGGGGTAGGAAGGAGGATAAGCAAGGTTTTTCTCAAAACCTTGAAGAAGTTGAAGCTACTCCTGCTCATGATAATGTTGATGACCTCTAGGAAAAGCTCTTCTAAGAAGATCTGGCTAGGAGAATTGCAGAGTTGGAATATAAAGAGATATTCCTCAGCCAATGTGTGATGGATAGTTCAGACCCAACGACACATTCCATGTCTGAACACACCTCACTTACACATTTCCAAGAGAAATATTAAGCCGCACCTGATATAGATGAAGTGTTGACCAAGTGGAAGGAGGAGAATCATTTGATTCTAGCTCAAGCACTGCCTCCTCTTCCACACAGTTTTCCCACTTCACCCCTTCTCAAAGAGGAACCTATTTTGTAATAGGCAGGTGAGGAGTAGAAGATCCAATCTATATTTTTCCAGGGGGCTATCATGAGTGACAATGAAGAAGAAATCATCATTGAGGCTTTTTGTGAAGGCATCATTAGTAATGGAGAAGACTCAGGTCATGTATACATGCAGATGTTCTATCAATATGAGGAGGAACAAACGCATAGTGAGCTCTCTCACCCCTTGTTCAATGAACTTCCTTATTACTTCAATGAGGAAGATGACTACACTGAAGAGCCTAAGTTGGAGGAGGAAAAGGAGAGGTCTATCTTCGTAGAGGAAGGCCTTGAAGAAGAAAGCTTCGATTAAAGAGGCAATGTTCTATGGGATGAGCAATCATTTTATGAGTCCATTTTAGACATCACCATAGTCACCCTTCTTTAAGAAGGCCAACAGGGAGTAGAGGATGAGTCTGACAGAGTCTTCAATGAAGCAGAAGGAAACAGGTCAGACCATGATGCACTACAAGGGAGCTATACATGTCAAAGGGCTTATGGTGATGAGCCAACAACCATAGATTTCTTGGTGAAGAGAACTAGTATGAGGGATCAACATTCAACAAGCTTCCAAGGACAAGTAGAGTACACATATGTCAGAAGCATGTTCAAATCTGATTCACTCAGATACTAGCCAATGTAGGTGATAGGCAAGAACAGCAGGTCACCAACTCTCTTTTTTATTTAGCTACTTGCTTGGCACCATAAGTCTTCTTGCCAAGAAGGGGACTTAAGAAGTTTTCCCTTTGAGCTAGGAGGGAGGCAATTATTCCTGGTTAGTTGTATATAGTAGTTTGTTTTCAGTTGTCTTTCTTGTTTTCCCTAAGTGCAATTTGCACATGTAGTGTTTTTAGCCTTGTGTGTTTCCCTTTGCGTGTGGGGTAAAAAGATTCATGTTTGATTCTTAGATCTTTTAGGGCTGTTGCTAATTTTTGTTCAAGCTGCATCTGACTCCATGCCCAATGGACTGCAAGGCAATTGGTCTTTAAGCATAGTAGGCATGTTTCCCCTGGGAGTCACCAATTTGTTGACCATTTTTGCCCAACAAGCCAAAAATCAGTTCCCTTCTATCCTTGCTATTCTAGGCCATTTCATTTGGCAAAGAAGAAAGCCGAAGGAGAGTCTAAGGGTGACGGCCACGTGAACCTCAATTTTAAAGCAGTAAAGTAGCCATTGATTTTGAACTACCTTAGCACCAAATCATGGAAAAAGCCCAAGGAATGTAATGACCCACCAAGAGATCACCCTCAAGGGCTAAAAGAGTAGGAAGAAGACAAATGCAAAAAAGACAACATTTAAGTGGCGAAGGGAAGGTGAGTTATTGCAGATGATCGGCGTGACCTATTTTTCTTCAATTGGCATTTATGAGGGGAAAAATTGTAGTTTTTTTGTAGGAAAGAAGTGTAGCCATGCTCTTTCACTAACGTTTGAATGCCAAAGTCAATTTTGGTGATGGTACAACATGGTTCTAGTAGGCCTCTTCTGAAGGATGACATTAGTAATAGTGGTTTCCTCTTCCTAAGATTCAAAATGCATATGGGCCACTTGTAGAAATGAGCACCAAAAAAATCTTTCCCAGGAAGCACCAATTTGTCTTTCACTTTCTATATATTGTAAACTTCTCTTTTGAGAAAAGGGATCCACTCTCAGCCTTAAGGCAAAAATCTGCCCAAAAATCTCTCGGGCTTGTAAGGCAGAGCTCTGCTAGAAATTTACCTTGAATCGAAACATATCATTTTTACCTCCACTCTAAGTTTTGCATCTTTAGTGTGTCTATGCATTTGATTCTATGTTAAGTCATTTTCTTAAATACTTTTGCAAAATGATTTCAGCATGTCTGGTGCAATTTTTGAGTTTTCCTTTTACAGGTCTATCAAAAGTGTCCATAGAGGAGTGTAGGTGAAGTGAATAGGCTACTGCAGTGTGTCTCAAAATGCCTCTAGTAGTTATTTCCTCCCTGTATCTCCATGGATCCCTGACCCACTGATGCAAAATGTCTTCTCACTTCAGATGAAGTGTATAGGTGCTCCTTTTTGGTGAAAAGTGTATATTCGGGCTGGGTGGATCACATTTTCTAGTGTATCACCTTTTCTTCTTTTTAGGCTTAGGTTCTATTTTCAGCATCTCCTCCATTTTCATCCCGCCCCCCTTTTTTTACATTTTATTTGTTAGAATTAGGAGAAACTAGGGCCTAACTAATACATCAGATGGAGCTAGCCCTCATATAGAGACTCTCCCCTCCATTTTCACCGGTCCCATAGGTGAGAGGGGAGTTTCCATTGTTGCATGAAGAAGGAAAGAACTCGGCCTCCTACCAAGGGTGCAATCTTTTGCATCAACAAGAGGGTTTCAAAGCCTCAAGTCAATCACAATCATGAAACAATTCTAACTAATCCCTATGTTTTCATATTCACTATACTAATAACAAGTAAAGCAGAGACATCTAATCTAGTGCTCACCAAATATTGTAACACAAAGTGGGGGTAATAAATGACAAAAGTAAACATACATAATAGACATATAATCACATCAATGTATACAAAATCCTAATTCTTGGAAGAGAAGTACAAATTCATATCTATCTACTCTTACAAAAGAGGAACAAAGTTAGGAATACTTACCTTTGAAGATGAACCTGAAGACAAACCTACTAAGCCTCAATCTCTCCCTTCACCAAGGTGATTCGTAAGAGGCTATTGTGGTATATAAGGATGATAAGAATCAATTAGCCCTAGGTTACATAACCTAACAATGAATCCAAAAGACTTATTCACAAGAAAAGATTCATATTTCCAAAGAAATTAAGAAACCCTAAGCTTTCTCCTCAAGTATAATGGTAGATAAGCATATGCATAATAACTCTTACTTTTTATTCTCTTATTTAACTAATGGAAAAATGATCTTGTATATATAGATGGATTTAAACCTAATCCCTTCCAAAAGTTTTAGCTGATAGGGTTGACCTAGTTAACCTATTACTATTATGGACAACAGTTTACTAGGTCATAGGCTAGGTCTACCAAGAGCCGACCTAGACCATAAATGAATTTCACCCATAAGAGTATAAGGTCGAGCCAATCAACCTAGTACTGTAAATAGTTAAAAGAGGTTTTAGGTTAGGAAAAGAGGAATGGAAGGTGGTAAAATATTGGAGGATTATACAAGAGAGAAGAACAAGATTAGGGAAATGGTTTTTAGGAGATAAGTGTGTAGATAACAAGTGGCAAAAGGGACAACAATCTTGTGAAACACCAATGGTCTACCCACCCCTTTCCTAGTACACCCTTTAAGGTGTGTACTCAAAGAGATTGAGAATCAATGGGTTCTTTCAAGATAAATAGCATCAATAATTGTTAAAAGTTTGAAAATATTATGTATATACAAACTCCCAACTCGAAGCTCATCACATGTCATGTAAGTGTAACACAAGATGCTTCTTCAAGAATAAAACAAGACAACACATAATGTTGATGCTAAGTAAAATGTATTAAGGAGAAAATAAGATAAATGAAAAGATAGAATTTGAAAATACATACCTTTACTTACCTTAGTGTTTTAGATAAAGAAGGATATTATGAGAGAAGTGAAGGCATCCAATGTAGGGAACATTATGCAAACATGTAGAGATTATTAAAAAAAGAGTGAAAAATAATTTTTGTTGGAATATAGGCATATAGTAGTGTAAAATATTATATATGACATCATGATTCCATAAATTTTTACATTTTTAAAAATGGGTGAGTAAAAACAAATATATGATCAAAATAAGGAATTTGACAATAAATATTTGAAAGGTAAAGAATTGTGAATAGTACCTTTAAATAGGGTGAAAAATAAAGTCATTTTATTTTTCTTTAACTTATTTTGAGAGAAAAATAGAGCTCTAAGAGACCAACTGAATGATAAAAGAGTCAAGATGGTGAACAAATGATAGTTGAGATGAGGAGGGTGCCTAGGGGCTATAACATGTCCAACACAAGTAGGCAACTTAGAATTTTAGACTTGTTTTGAGTATTTTATTAAAATTTAAGTGTTTTATTGAAATTTATAATTTAGAGGAATTCTAGGAACCAAAATAAACCCTAGATAGTTGTTAATGCTACTAGAGGCCAAATGGGGAAATGGGCTGAAAGGAATCAGAGTAATAAATGTTAATGGCATTTATTATAGTCAAGTTAAAGAGTCAACAATCTAAACCAACTAAGCTGACCCAGTCGATATATTAGGTTGAAAATCAACTTTTGACACTTTCAACTTAGTAGGTATGGGTCAACTCAATTTATTTAGGTAAAGTGATGACTTAATACCCCTTTGATAACTTAATTAATCCATTCTAATGACTTAATAATAAGGGGGAAATGTAAGGGTCAACTTAGTAGAGTAAGTCCACAATGTCTACCTAGTACTATTTGGTCAACTTAGTATGTGACTGTGTGGTCAATATAGTACTAAAATGAGGGAAATTGGCTAAAATTGTACATGGAATGCCTAGTTTGACCTAGTGAGTACTAAAATGGCAAAGTAGGATAAAATAGGTAAAATTGGTCAAAAATGGATACATTCAATCAACTTAGGTTCATTTTTGTTAAAATTTAAAAAGAATGTATTTTAATTATAATTGACATGGAGATCTAATACGTATTTTTTTATTTGATGGTTTTAGAGGCATCTTAGATTTTTTAGATTAGTGGATGTTTCTTGGTTACTAGATCTATTAGATTAATTGACAATGGAGTACCAAGCTAGGTTATTCACACTAGGTTTAGGATGTATCATGGATATGTGTCAAGTACCATTCAGTGAACATTTAGTAGTCATGTTCCTAGTAGTCTAGGAAAACTTGATTAATACCTTTAGGTGGGTGGTGGATGGGGATAACATGAAGGTGGGTATCACATAAGAGGATGTCCATGCTATATTTAGACTTTTGATAAGAGGGACACTTGTGATCATAGGGATGCTAAATGGGTAAGAGGAGAGATGAGCATTAGCTCAATGGGTAACTTGATTGAATAGGATATATCCAAGGCTAAGGGTGAGCATATTTGACATCTATATAACTCATATTTTAGATATTCAAAAGGTGGTGATAATAATTATGATAACATAAATGTTGTGTCACAAGTTGGATGGCAAGGTACCACTATATGCGATAGCCTTGTACTAGTTGATATTGGAGTAGGGGAACTCTATGACTTGGGTTATATCATATGGGTTTAGCTCAAGAATGATACATATGGGATGATTTATAGAGGTGAGAATACCATGGGTTTAGTGAAATTACAAAGTTCCTTGATATATGAGAGGTTTCTAATATACAAATTAGTTGGGTTACCCCATGTGGTTGATGATTAGTTGTCATGGGTACTAAGATGGAGACAAGATCATGTAGAATAAGTTGTACCCCATATGATAGTGCTATAAATATTCATATGCATAGATATCATATGGTAATCATATTCGCACATCATGATAGTTTGGCTAAGTTGGAGGATGGTGGCAGTAGAGTTATCACAATCATAGATCATAGGCCGCTACCCTTGGTGGAGAGAGCCACATCTAGTAGTATGATTACTAGGGTAGTTTAGACTCCCTCACCTAGTGTCTCTAGTAGTGGTACCCACATTTTGGGCTAGACATGTGAGAGATTCAATAGGGAGAGGAAGAGAGGGACTATTAGTTGTGAGACCAAAGATTAGATCACAATGTGAGAGACCATGGATAGGTCGAGAATGATGGATAGCAGATATAAAGGAGATGGATGTGGATGTAAGATTACCATAAGTACCATGTTGACACCATAGCAAGAGAAGTGATGACCACATTCATTTCACCATTGATGGAAATTCTAATGATGAGAGAGAGCATATATGGTGGTCATTTAAAATGACTTGTCAATTAGCCCAAGACAGAGCTAGTCCATAAAGGTACCACTAAGGTGAGGCTTGAGATGGACATGAGTTATGACTTGAGGGTTTGCATTGGTTAGAAGGCATCCCATAGATGAGGTACTAAGAGGAGGAGATAATGGATAGATTATGTTTGGTGGTCTAGACTATGTGGAAATTATGATAAAAGACATCTAGATAGGTAATAAATGGTTGAATTTTACTCAAGTTATAAAAATAAAGTACTAGTTATGTAATAATGATTGATAGATTATAGATAGATAGATTTGGAAATATATTTTTGATCTAACATATATTTGATGTGAATTTAATAGATCTTATGGAGGAGGAGGAGACCATATGGGGATTCCTATTAAGGGAAGCACTCCATGATATCTTAGATGAGGCATTGACATCATGTGACCCTACCATATTAGATGATCCCATGGTACCATCTACCACAACTCAAGTGAGTTATTTTAGATTTGTAGGAGTGGCTTGAGGTGATTACAGGTGTGAGGAGATGAGCTACATCCACTAGTATGGGTGGGATTGAGAGCAACACAAGCTTCATAGGTAATATCTTAAGAGAGAGATGCACATTTGGCTACCATGATGCAATTAGGATAGGTATAATATGAGGTTGCCAACCTACAAGGGTAGATGATAAGATTTAGATCTCAGACATCCTCTTTATAGCATACTATTTAGAAAGGAATATCTAAGGCATCTATGGGCAACATGGCTAGGCCATGAGATAGACATGATAGAGCCTATTCATAGAGATGGAGTGATGTATTTTTTCTATTTATATCAAAAACACATGATATATATATATATATATATATATATATATAGATATTTTCTATGTTGATAGTTGGATGTTGATATTATATGTTTGTATTATGGTTGTGGTTGTGGATACATGGATATATTTCTTGTTACCACATGCATTTTTGTTTTTATTTATATGTTATAGGAAATATATGTGCTGTGTTTTCTTTTCTATCATTATGTAGGACAGACTCATGGTTAAAAAAATAGGTGAAAAGGACTTGTTAAAATATAATTAATCAAAAATAAATGTACTACACATTATTTTATGTTGGGAAATGTGTAATAGCAAGAAAATGACTAAGTATAAGAAACTAAAATAATGGTAATCAAGAGGGAAAAAAATGTTTTTAAACTATGAAAGAGCTATGGAACCAAATTAAAACAATTAAAACACACTAAATCATGTTGATAAGTATGAAAATAATGTAGTAAAATGGAAAGTAGGTGAAAGAACAATGGTATAAAAACAAATAAATTAAGTCAATCTATCATACTAAATCATGATGGGAAGTATAAATGAGAAATAAAAATTGGCAAAATGGGTCTTAAGTTGATCAAACTAATTCAAGTTGGGAAGTATGAAAAACTAAAGAAAAGTAGTTGGTTTATTACATGCACCCAAAAAATAAGAAGATAAAATATGAAATATTAACTAAGTAATCATAAAAAATACTAAATCAAGATGGGAATCATGTCAATGACATGTATCTCATAATCAATCACATAGTATATCATATTTGACAAATGTAATTTTGTTGTGACTTGGATATTGGAATATTTTATGAGGAATGTTAGGTCCTATACATGGTATTACATTGTAACTCAAATAAATAACACAAATGAGGTGAAAATAATGTGAAAATATAGTAATGGTAAGTTGAAAATGTGGTAATTTGTGAGGAAGGCCATGTCGTATCCATGGTCTTCAAATGCAACTCACAAATGGTATCCCTAGGGGATTGATAAATGAACAAAACAATATTTCTCAATGGGAAAATATTAGGATTGTAAGGAGTGAAAAAGGGAATGTGAAAATCATAACATAGGCATCTTATGAGAATAAATTATGAGACATGAGACATACCAAGGACATGAGAATACGCTAAGTGACTAGTGACCATCAATATAGAGAGGATTCTTATTTTATATTAGCATAAAGATATGCATGAAAATATGTGTGCTACCAAAATTAGCTCATGTAGGTAGTTTTGTACAATAAAATTAAAATAGACCTACCTTCCAATGATGTGTTCCTCATTCCTTGTGACCCATTATAGAGTTATCTATCTACTACAAATATTGGTTACTTACACAAGAAAGTAGGTATCACTAAAATATATTTTTTATTATCCTTTTCTAATCTACTAGCATACGACACCCTAATGGACCTTGGCTCTATCATGAGGCCAACTATGGATTTTGAACATCAACTAGAAAAAGGAGATGTTCTTATAATCATGTCTTTTAGTGTGATTTAACTTTTGAGAATTTAAAATTTTTCCTTTTAGATCATTGCCTTTTATTATGATTTGCATTTTGAATGTTTTTATGGATTTTTTAAGATTCCTCCTCCATATAGACTTGGAATGACCATTCATGAGAGATAGAGTGATACACATAACTAAACTTTAGGCTTTGGCTAAAGGAATATAAGTAACCAATGATAAGATTGACTAGGACACTTAGGCTTAACTATGAACCAACATATTATCTCAAGTCTCAACCATGTATATATTTATTTTGTGAAAGGGAATAAAAGGGAAGAAAAGGAGATCCAAAGTGGATAGGTAAAATCAGATTATAATGAGATGAATTATTTGCTAACTGATCACATGGTAAAGAAGGAATCACTAAAGGGAGCAAGGTTTATATAACCAAGTCATAATAAAAATTATCCATGTGTATGGATATAAGAGAGCAAATAATAATGAAAAAGAACAAGGGAGCTATAAGAAATGAACTCACAAATAAAAAGAAGGAAATGATAAATAAGAAATACATAAGAGAACATAATGATATCATAAGCAATATAAAGTGTGAAACCAAAGTCATAATGTAAGATAGATAAGTATTTGACATAATGTCAAATGATATAACAAATAGATAAAGATAATCTTGGATCACACGTCCAATCCAAATGAAAATGTAAGACCACCATGTATGTGTGCATAAGTATTGATATATATGTCCACACTAATTATCCATAACATTTGATAAGTCTCTAGAAAGTTGAATGCAAACTATAGCTAATGTCTCATCAATCTTCAATGAAAGTTGGGAAAATAATTCATAGTGAATAGCCTCAATAGAAAATGTAGAAATGATTTAAGGATAATGTTAATGAGGGATATCATGAAAGATATGCTCATGTGAATTCATGGTAAATGTTTATAAAATAGATGAAGGGGTAATCGGTGGTGAAGGAGCCATAGGTGAGGGACTCACAAGTGGAGAAGAATACACAGATAAGGGAGGGTCCATGGGTAAAGGATTCATAGGTAGAATAACATGAGGTGAAGAAGGGACCACAAGAGGAGATGGAGCCATAGGAGGTGTAACTATGGAGGAAGAAGGGGGATATTTATTATGAGAATAACCTATGGGAGAAATGGTAGAAGGCACATGAATGGTTGGGAAATGATCTTTAAGATGCTACTAAAGGGTGTAGAAATGACTAGTGTGATGTGTGATATATTGGTACCGGAGATACTATACCTTTCTAGACTTAGGAATATACTTAGGTAATACTTTTGAGGGAGGGATAGTCTTTTCTATGGGATGAAGGGTAGTAAGATGTAAAGTGTCAATACATTATCACAACTTATGATAATGTATGGGTGAATGGTTATTTGTGTCATAAAAGCAACAAATACACATGTGAGTAGTCTTGGGAGGTGTACTCACATTAGAATGTGTAATAGAAGTGGAAGGAGCTTGGTATAAGGAATAATCTCTATTATAATGATTGAAAATTTTACAAATGTCATAATAAGGCTAATCATCCCATTTGGTAGATGAAGGAGCCATCTATGGTAAAGGGAGTAAACCATAACCAAGATAAGGTAGAGCTTATGGAAATATTGGATAAGGCTCAATTATAGGAGTAATAGGATTGAAATTAGGAATAGACATAGCTAAAATGGGTGTAGGAATGGGATCTAAACTAGGATCTAGTAAGGGAGGGGTGGAGTCTACAAAAGGTTGAATGAGAGTCACACACATCTCAAGGATAAGTAGGCTATAGCGGTCATGGTACCTAACAATGTGATATGAGACAACCAAATCATGATCCATAAGCATACTCCTATGAGGTTATTCAAAAATTTGAGGTGTCCACGCTATCTTTACCCTGTGATAAAGAGGAAAAATACTAAAATTAGGAATGATATACAATATAACATGAGAATATATATGAAAATACTAAAGAAAAGATGAATGATAATGAATAATCTTAGCATCTTGAGCCTCAAATAGACCTCCTAAGAATGGATCATCTAAGGTATAACCATCATCATAATCAATTTTATGAAGATCAATAGTGAAATTAGGGATGACCTTGCCATTTGATGAGGTGTGATAAATAAAATATTGAGTCTTGGTTATAACAAGGGTGATGTCATCATAAGGTGGTTGATGAGAATGAGGTTGTAAAGAAGTGACAAGCTAAGAGATTATATGAGTTGAGAGATAATAATTTTTCATTTTGAGATTTATCTCATCAAGTTCATCATCATTAAAATCTAGGAGTTTAGGGGTAATATTCTTAATGAGTTTAGGATGACCATTATAACCTTGAGTAGAATTTATGGGAAAGGTACATCATTGAGATTCATGAAATGGAATGCTTGGAAAGGGTTCAAGGTTAGGAAACTTGAATACACCCCATTCTTAGAATTATTTAAAATTCTAAGGTTTAGTGTCACCTTGAATCTTATATATGGCTCCATTATGAGGAAATTTGACACGTTGGCAAGAAAAAGAGGTAACTACTCTCTTATGATAAGTCTATAGCCTACCAATTAGGATATTGTAAGATAAAGGAAATTTAAATATCATCACCTTCACATGAATGGTGTAAAGTTGGATGATAATAGGGAGCCACACATAACCTAAAAGAGGCATTTGCCTTCAATCATAGCCTTGACATGTGTTGCATGTGGATTTAAGATTGAATTTAGAATATCTAAGGGTTTTAATAGAATTTATAGAGGAAATACAATTGTCATAACCCTCATTAGTCAAGGCATGCTTGACTTGAATATCACCAATTTAAAAACTAATAAATAGTGAAGGATCATCCACACAAAGTATGATCTCATCAAGGTTAACAGAAGCAATAGGGAATTTGAGGGAAAGAGAAGTGTCAATTATTTCATCATGTATGGACATCTCTTTGCATTATTTCAAAATGATATCATCAGATTCATATAGTTGCTTCATGTCCTACTAGGGGAGGATGAGGGATGTTAATTTTGAATAAAATTTACATAAGATGGTTATAATGGTGTGGATAGGTCCTCATAATCTAGAGAAATGGGATTTGGGATGGTATATTAGTGAATTTTGTGATAGGATCCCATTAATTGTAATGCATAAGAAGATTATTAGAAAGAGGTACATGTTGAAGGAGGTATTTGGAAGGAGAAGCTAAAGTACATGTAAATTTATGTTGGTAAGAGGTAGAAGGTTTGTTAGGAGGACAAGTTTGTATATTATGTTGAGAATATGGATAAGTTGATGTTGGTTGGGTTTGATAATTGTTAAAATAAGTGGTAATAAAATATTGAGTATCATTGGTGATAGGTAAAGAAGATGGAGGGATGTTATAAATAGAATGGGAAGTGTTATCCAAGGGAGGAGTTGGAAATGATTCATCAAAATATATAAGTTCATCTTTCCCCAACTCATTTAAGTGATTTGGAGAAGAATTTTAGAAAATAAAAAATGTGTCAGACAATAGAGCAATGTATATGGGTTGAGGATCAACAAGAACAACTACCCTTCACATGTTAGTCATATTAACCACATTCTCTTTAGGAGTTGGGTTAATAAGACTTTTGACATTATTGGTAGAAGGGGTGGGATTGTCTTGGGCATCTTGGTGATTGGGAAGAGGATCTATGTAGATGGACAAATGAGCATTAGCTTAATTCAAATTTTAAGATTTAGTTTATGTTTCATGGGATTTGAAATCAATGTCATAGGCTTATTGGTGTTGATGAATGATAGAATCATGGTCATAGTTGGGACTAAGAAGGAAGTCCATAGACAAATTATGAATCTACCTATAGGTCTCATGAGAATGACTGGAAATAGCATGACGTCAACAAGATTTATTGGGATCATATCAAGATTTAATAGGATGAGTAGGATCAAGTTCTCATGGAAGAGGCCTTAGTAGACATTATAATAATTATACTGAGGATAAAGGTTTATGAACATTTATGTTATTAGTTGAATAAATTTTAGGATTGATGAAGTGACTAAGAGGGGAATCTTGTTCCAAAGTTTCTTTAGGAAAAATATCTTGAATAGTGTGAATGGTATCATAAGAGTCTGTGACACCATCATTGGTAGCTTGATTATTCTTATTCCTAAGTAAAAGTTGAGTACCCATAAAAGGTTAGGATGGATTGAATTTATGAATAAGGAAATCTTGACATTTAGCTTGGTCAATATACTCCTCAAAAATATGTGGAGATAGAGTCTAGACCCGATATTGTAACATGGGAAAAAGTTAATTGGTAAAGATATGGAAGAGGTTGTCATCTAACATATTATGTTTACATTTGTTAGACTAGGTCTTGAATAATTTAATGAAATATTGGGTAGTTTTAGTCTCAATTTTCTTATAATTTATAAAATGGACCAAGGTATTCTTAGGAAGATCATTAGTTTGGAACTCTTGGACTAGAACATTTACTAAATCTTCCAAACTAGTAATATAATGAGTTTTAAGTTTGTTGTACCAATCTAAAGAATCGCACATGAGAGTTTTGGCTAATAACTTGGTAGTGGAAAAATTATTTAGTTTGAACCATTTATTTAGATTTCTAAATGTTTTTAGATGAAGATTAGGATTAGTTGACCCATTATAATAAATGGTAGGGGTGATACATAATATATTGATATTATAAATTTGAGATGTAAGAGGATCATTTTGAAGATGATTGATTGTCTTACTGAAAAGAGGAGGTTGAGGGATAATATTATTATGGGAATCCCAAAGAGGGGGTGGCAGAACATTTTTACTATGTGTTCCCCATGGCATATTTTAAAGTTGGGTTTGAAGATGGATAAGGTGATTTTGCATTTTCATCATTTGATTTACATTGTTATCTTGGAAAGCATTCATTTGATTAAGAGTTTGTAATAATAGTTGATGGGTTTGAGTTACATTGTTTGTAGTATTTGAAGCATTAGAATTGGTAGTAGTGGCTTGGGTACCACTCTGGGTGTTAGTAAGAGCTTGAGAAACATTGTTAATAATTGAGACACTAGTGGTATAATGACAAAATATGGAATCGTAAAGGGAGGAGAACAATTAGTACTAGAGGCATGATTACCATGGGTAGAAATGATGCACTAGTGGATGAATTAAGAAGAGTGTGTCTTGAAAGAGGCCCAATAGATGTATAACATACCATGTTAGTAGAGATATTAGGAATATAGGTAGAGGAAGTCAAAGAGGAAGAAGTCATTGTATAAAAAGAGGTCAAAATAGATGGAAGAGGTTGAGAAGCAAACAAGCTAGTATCCCTAAATCCATGTGAGAATGTGGGAGAAGGTGAATGAGGCCCCTCATCTTGACCACTTATCATGATTTGGTAAATGGTATAAATACATATTTTTTGATGTTTAGGAAACTCAAAAATGAATAAGAGTATTTATGGTGTAGACTCTAATTTAGTTTGATGTTCAAATGAGAAGAGAGGATTACAAAGTGAAGAGGAATGAGGAAGGTTCTAATAGTTTGTTGTGAAAGTGGCTATATGAACATTGATTTTATTTAGGATAGGAGACACAAGATACTTATGGAATAACCTATTAGGGTTGGTAAGACTCATCATATCTATTAAATTCAACTTAGTATTGTCTTCAAATAGGAATTTCCTAATGAAGGAGGGAGATTAGGAAAGATAATGGTGGTGCAAAATAAATGAAATATAAAGGAATATATAAGAGTATAGATTCAATTAGATAAATGTAGTACTAATAATAGGGTCTAAAATTTGATAAAATAATGATACAAAGTTGATAGGGTTGACTTACTACTTTAGCTTGGGATAGATATTAGTCAGATAAGGATATAGAGTTGATAGTGTTGACTTAGAGCTAGAAAAAAATACTGTGTCAATCAAATCAACTCAGTACTATAGGTAGGGGACATAGATAGTCTATAAGAGACTGTATTTAATAAAATGACAATATACTAAAATAGAGATAAAAATTTGTAATATAATTTAAAATCAAGAAATGTAAGTAAAAACACAACCAATTTGGTCAATGAGGATGATCCAATTGAGGCACAAATCACAAAACCTTGCACTAACACTGGTTAATACAAGTATTTACAATACAACATATAATAAATAAAGAATAATTAGTCAACTTGAAATTAAATTCTAAGTGGTCATCCTGAATGTTAGATTATTAGAGTATTATTTTAAATATGATAGAGAAGTTAGCTGAAAGAAGGGAACTAAAAATCAATCTATGGATGGTTTGAGGATGTTTAGGCTAAAATTGATCTATGTTAGCAATGGTACTAGCTTGGTATTAGGGACTACCCCCTCACTTCATAATCCTATAACGATAAGGGTGTTGGGTGATTTTTTGATATATATTATTAAACATGTGTTTATGCTTGGCCAAAAAACCAAGTCAGCTTCCCCTTTGGTGATGAAATCCAAGTAGGTAGGCCTTAGGTAGATAATTTTTTAAACACATTTTGAGATTATGTGATTTGATAGTGTGTGAAAGAAAGAGAAAAATAGTGAAACTAAATGGTATATTGAAAAACCACCTAATTAGATGATGTGATCTAATCTAAGTATACAAATAGCTGAAAGTAAAAGTGTGAAGAAATTACTAGCATATAAATGTTAATTCTAATTTAAAACATAGCACAATGTCGATCAAGATGATAGTGTATGCAAACATTATAGAACAAAGTTGATAGTGTCACTACTATAATGTCAAATTAGGGGTCTTTAAGAACTATGTCAAAAATGTTGACCTAGTCTTTTAGATAGAATATAGAATTAGGTCGACCAGATCAAACTAGTTTGTTTTATGATGGTAGCTTTTTAGACTACAAATTGTACAAAATAAAACTATAATAAATAACTCAAATGAAAGAGAAAGAGAGAAATGAACCTTGGTGTGTTGGAAGATGTTAAAGAATGTGAGATTATTATTAAAGTGCATTGAATGTTACTTTTAAATTCTACCAGTTGTGTCAACTGGGTTGACCTAGTTCTATAATTCCCTATTTACAAAAACCTATGAGGTTGACTATACCATTCTGGTCAATCTAGCATGTTTTCTAGAAGCTACATGGAATACTATACAAGCCTATGTTTTCTAGAAGTCTGTAAGAGTAATGTGTCAACTTGTTTGACCTAGTATTCTATATCTTATGAAGACCTACACAAATAAAATAGATTCATTTTGTATGTGATTGTATTAAACCTGTGCACAAAAGTTAGAAACTATACCAGCCCTATCGACCTATATCAAAAATATATAAAAATAATAAATAAAATGATATAAATTAGAAAAAATGAAAGAAAACCTACATAATTTATATTTACATTAGCTTCATTAGAATGTATGCAATCATAAATTCATCAAGTCTATAAATCAATCTTAACTTGGCGAAGATATATCCTACTTACACTTCCAATTGGGGATATATTAGATAATTAAGAGCATGACCAATATTTGGATCCACTAGATCTAATTAGGGGATCTCTTATCACAACAAAAATACCAGGGAGGGTTCCAAATCATCTGGTCAAGCACAATCATGCAATAACCCTAAGTAAACCCTATGTTTTCATATTCACTATACTAATAATAAGTAAAGAAAATAAATCTAATCTAGTGCTCATCAATTATTATGACATAAAGTGGGGGTAATAAACAACAAAAGTAAACATGCATAAAAAATATATACTCACATAAATTTATATGGAATCCTAATGCATGGAAGAGAAGTAAAAATGCTTATCTATCTACTCTTACAAAGGAGGAACAAAGTTAGGAATACTTACCTTTGATGACAAAACCCACTGAGCCTCAATATCTCCCTTGGAAAAGGTTCTTTTCAAGAGATTATTTTGGTATGTAAGGATGAAAAGGATAAATTAGATCTAGGCTACATAACCTATCAATGCATCCAAAAGACTTCTCCACAAGACAAGATTCATATCTCCAAATAAAGTATGAAACCCTAAGCTTACTTCTCAAGTAGAATGATGGATAAGTAGATGTGAAATAACTCTTACTTCTTATTCTCTTCTCTAAATAATGGATAAATAATCTTGTATATATAGGTGGATTTAACCCTAAGCCCTTCCAAAAAATTTAGGCCAAAGGGTCAGCCTAATCAACCTAGTATTGTTATGGACTAAAATTCACTACGTCACAAGCTAGGTCAGCCAAGATCTAACCTGGACCCTAAATGAATTTCACCCATAAGAGTACAAGGTCAGCCCAGTTGAGCTAATACTTTAAATAGTCAAAATGGGTTTTAGGTTAGAAAAAGTGAAATAAAATGTGTTAAAAGACTAGAGGAGTCTACAAGAGAGAAGAACAAGCTTAGGGAAATGGTTTTTAGGAGATAATTATGTATATAATAAATGGTAAAATGGATAACAATCCTATAAATCACCAATGTTATGCCCACCCTTTTCCCAGTACATCCCTTAAGGCATACACTCAGAGAAATTGAGACTTGATGGGTTCCTTCAAGATAGAAAACGTTAGTAATTGATAAAAGTTTGAAAACATTATGTGTATACACCTTCTACCCAGTTGAAATAAAATTATGAGGTCTCTTATGAAGAATAAGATAATTTATGACTTTAATTCTGAAATTTACTATAGTTAAGATAATGACCCATAAAGGGGACAACTAGAAGCTCCATCACAAGTGCAAGAATAAATTTAGAATGCACATGCATAACCAACATAGCCTCTACCAATTCTTTTTTGGACACATCATAATGAGTTACGTGGATTGGCATGGGATCGAAGAGATCCATGCATGATGAGATCAAAAAATACATATGGTGTTACACATTTATCTGAGCTAGCAATAAAACAAGATCCAAAGACTTATCATCAATATTCTAAGCATCTTGAATGGTAGGAATCTATGGTAGAAGAAGTTATTTAATTAAATAATAATAAAACTTTGGATTTAGTTCCACATATGAAATGAATAAAACTAGTGAGGTGAAAGTGGGTGTATGTACTATTCAATAGATGGGTCCATTGATAGATACAAATCCCAAGTTTTATCAAAAGGGTTTTCACTAGTTGAAGGTGTTGACTACCATGAATCCTTTCCTCTCATTTATAAGATGAATTTTAACAAACTAGTACTCTCCTTTGATAAAATAGATGGATGTGAATTCCATCAGATGGACATTAAAAGTGATTTATTACATGGATACTTGTCAAAATACAACGACATGTTCTAACCTCCCTAGTCTATATGTAATGAGAAATGTAACTTTTTGTACAATTTGAAAATGTCTCTGTATGGTTTAAAACAAGTTTCTCAAGCTTAACATGAAAATATGGACACTTTATAGCTCCACAATCTACACCAAGAAAGTAGATGGGAAAATTTTGATTTTGGTCATATATGTCAACAACTTAATTATCACAAGGAGTTATAACAAGTGGATTATTGATTTAAAATATCTTATAATGAATTATTTCATGATGAATAATATGGGCTTATCGAATGGTTTCCTTAGTCTTCATATTTCAAATTATAAGAAAGGAATTTATGTTAATCAATCTAAGAATGCTCAAGACATACTCAATCGATTCAACATGAAATAATGCAAGTCTACACTGGCCCCTTATCAATATGGATTCAATATTTATGAAAAAAAACCTTCTCATTTAGTTGATGTTAAACTCTATATGAAATTAGTGGGAATTATTTTGTACTTGACTCATTCTTGTCTTAATATTTCACTTTCTATGAAATTGGTATCACACTACTATCACTAACCCCATGAAAACCATTGACAAGAAATAAAATAAATTATAATGTATATTTAAAATATAAATAAATATGGGATAAATTATAATTCAGGAGGAAAAACCTTAATTTTTTGTTACACTTTTGGTGTGAACACAAATTTTTCAGCTAATAAAAATTTATTGGGTAGGAGATCCAAATAATTAAAAATGAACTAAAGGATACATCTATAATCTTGGGGAAAGTTCCATGAGTTGGTATTGAAAGAATCAGGATACTATTACTTTGTCTTCTACATAAGCTTCATAAAGTGGAGTTGACACTATCATCCATGACTCAATTTGGATTCAATATTTTTTTAGAATTTGGATTTCCCCATACCCAAACAAAAACACTTTGTTGTGATAGTCAAATTGTTATTCACATTTTTATAACCTAGTGGAGCACACAAGAACATTGATATCCACATGAATTATATTCATAAATTGATACAAGACAAGGTGATCTTAAATTTTATTGAATATATGATCAAGGAAGAAACATATTCTCAAAAACCTTACTTCATGTCAAAAAAATTTAGTTTAAGGAAATTTTGGGAGTGAAAGAAGTTTTCTTCATGAGGGGATAATTCCATCATTCCTATATCATTTCATTCATTTAAGTACATATCAATGAGGGATGCTAGTGTATTTAATTACTTATACAATATTATATGGTTTTAATATTTATTTTTAATTCATGGGTGGTAAGTAATTGGTGTATACTTATACATAACCTATTATTAGAGAATAATATCAATTAAGTAAATATAATTAACCTCTGCTAATAATAATTTTATCTTCTTTTATTTTTAAGTAATCACAAGAACCATAACCCTAACCTTAGCCTTAATTTTTTATCTATTTAATAACATAGAGGGGTAGTGGGTGAAACATATTGAGGATGAGAGTTATTGTTATAATTTAATAATTAGGCTAGTTGTATTAATTAAAATAGGTAGATATACTACTAGGATGACTTTGTGTTAGGTTGTCTTTAAGCTTTGATATATTTATTTATGCATGTATTATGGGTGTTCATATTGTGGTAGATAACCTGATTATGGATGTTATCTAAATAATTTAATATAACCTATAGCTTCATGATATTGCCACTACAAATTATTGTGCCACATGTGCACTAAATATTCTCTAGAAAATCATAAATTTCATTAAAAATAAATCTAAAAAATATAAAAAGGTATTTAGAGAAACACAAAGATAAAACCAAGGTTTTGAAATGTATTGGACTCTGTGACATCAAGGATAGTCTATCATGAAACGTGCAGGAAATATTACTAATAGATTCATTAAGTTCATTAAAGAAAACCTAAGAACAAATAAGGACCCTGTGGCTCTATCATCCTATGATTCAATAATTTTTTTCCACTTTTTCCATCAATATTTCAAAGGGTCTCACCATTAACAATAGTTTGCGTAGTATAAAATATTGACATGCAAAAAAATATAAAAATCAAAGTCTTCTTATGATATTATATGGAGTTTCTCTATCTTTTTGTATTACACCAAAACATAAAAATGTATCTAGATCTAAGCAGAGATAAAATAAAAAGTTTCAATGTTGTGGTATTTGTGACAATAATGCCAACATGCAAATAATCTCAATGGATTCAAAAAATTAATTGCATATATACTAAGAATAAAATAGGGACCCTGTGTCTCCATCACTAGTGGCCCTAAGATTATTGATACTCTAAAATATCATGACATTTTTATGGTAATATTCTAAATCACTTCACAAAATTAACTAAAAATATCTAAGAAGGTTATCTAGGTCAACACAAAGATAAAACAAATATTTCAAAAAGTTGTGGCCTCTATGATTTTAAGGACAACAAATTGTGACATGTGTGTCCACAATTCTCAATGGATTCATGGAGTTTGCTAAAAACAACCTAATAATAAAATTTGGACCCCATGGATTTGTTAGCCTATGGCCCTGTGATAATTGCCACACATGTTTATGTGATATTACATAGGATCTCACTATAACTAGGTGACCGTGATAAACCAAACAAGAAGATATTTGGGTCTAAAAAAAACATCTACTCTAAGATTTTGTGTCTTCTACAACACCAAGGTTGTTAGATTGAAACAACCATTTAATTAATATTTTCAACCATATTACTAGTGAGAAGCCATAAAATGGAATTGAAAGTTCATTTTACAAATAGAAATTACCATTCTCATAAACATTGAATAAATAAAGTGGGTATAATGCACTATGAAAACCAAAATAAACCATAGAATCGATAGACATGAAGGACACTAACAATGGCCACTAAAAATATGACCTTCTATGATTTAGAGTAAAATTGCATTTAATATTTTCTAGGTTGTGTAATCCATAATCCAATCACAACAAGGATATTTTACACTAAAGGGGGCAAAAAAAATCCAAGCCCTTGAACATTTTCTACTATAAATAAAAAAAAAATTGAAACTATGTAAACCATTGAACTCAACTTTTTTAATCTTTGTAAAATTAAATCCTTTTATAGAAAGAATCTTATTACCTCTTAGATTTATCTTTTAGATTTTTCTAATGTGAGTGAGACTTGAGATGAATTAATCACATAAATTTGTCCCAATTATCCAACAATACTTTTTCATTTTAGCCAAAGACTAGTAGGCCTATTATTCTTGAAAATTCCAACACAATTATTTATAAAAAAACTATAATCTAGACAAAAAAAATCATATAGCAATTCTTGTTTGGATAAAGGGGAATTAACTCTTTTTTATTAATAAATAATAGATATATACTATTAGGAAATTATTTTCTAAACTATAAAATGCAAGATAAATAAGATTAAAAATAAATAAACCAAACTATAATTTTTATATTTGACAAGTACCATATCATAATTGAATAATGGAAAATCACTAAAGAAACCTTGAAAAATATATAATCTTTGTCATTTTATATATGAAACATTAGAAAAATGTATAAATTTTTTAGCAATGTTGCTGCCGAGATATTAATAAAATGACAAAGATTGGATTGAACTTGAGGTAATATATAACTCTCCTCTTTGATGTCATAATGATTTGAAAGATTTTGAAAATAATGCATTGAAAGATTTGAGATAAATAAGAAAGAATTTATATCAAAGATATAATAAAACACTATAAGTAAATTTTGATGTAAAATTAGTTTACAAGTCTAATTGCTTACTACATTCACTCATAAAAAAAATCTTGAATTTAGATAAAGAAATTTCAATTGGTGTCTCACTTATAAGCACCCATCTTATGAGTTATTGTCATTTTGATTTTTGACTTACTAATTTTTTTGGGTTGTTGCCAATTTGTTATTTTTATTTCCTGTTGGTAGATTTTGATCTGATATTAGTTTTTGCTAGCAACTTATTTTTAGATTAATTACCATATATGACATGAAATCATTATTTTTAAAATTTATCATTAATTTGTTTATCAATAAATAAACTATTTTAAATAATAAGTATTTACATTGTATCATTATAGTATTTTAGTAATGTTAATTTTAATCCAAGATGGAAATAATTAGTTCAAATATACATGAAAACAATGGTGAACACACAAAGAAAAAAATAGAATTCTAAAATATTCAAACATCATAAAAATGCTTCTAAAATAATTTATTTTACTTTGATTGATTTCTTGATCTTGATTGATTAAAAAAATTAAAAATTCATCATTATAAAGAGGTCTTATTTGTTATTTTTAGAAACCCATTAGCTAGAATAACAACCAACCATAGGATACAAAAAATATTAAATGATAACTTCAAGAATTAGAATTATTTTATGAGGGTGGATAAATTATAATTTCCAACACTCACCTTAATTTATTCTACTACCTATTACTATATCCATTACTCCTAAATGTTTTTTTTAATGCTCAAAGTTATCCTTTATTAGTGCCTTCATGAAGATATCTATTAACTAATCTTTAGATCTATAGAATGCTAATTTGATTTCACCATCTTCAGCCAATTCTATTATCAAATGATAATAGATCTAAATATTCTTGTTTCATCAATGTAACATATAATTCTTTCTCAATGTTATATAACATATTTTATCATAATATATTATTATACCATCTCCTTGTTCCTTGTTCAGATTAGTTAGAATTTGTATTGGCCAAATAGCCTGACATGTTTTTGTATTTGTTGTAATATAGTCAAATTCTACTATAGAAAGAGAAACAATTGGTTATTTCTTAAAATTCTATGAAACGGCTCATGAACCCATGTGAAACACATATCCTAATGTGATTTTCCTGTCATCCACACTACCTACCCAATCACTATCTTTATAGCCAACTAAATCAAAATAACTTGATGTAGTATATAGGATGCCATAGTTCTTAGTTTTATTGGCATACCTCAAAATTCTCTTATTTTCCAATGTGTATCTTTATGTGTCTCCATTAATATAAAAAACAAACTTACTGCATAAACTAGATTAGGTCTAGATGTTGTCAAATATATGAGACTATCTAACATGATATGAAATAAGGTTAAATTCATATCATTGTTAAAATATTCCTTACTCAATTTAAGACCACTAGTATTTGGTATTGGTGTAGTTTTGTTGTTCAACATTTTGAACCTCTTCAAGGTTTGTGAAGCATATTTGGACTGAGAGATGAATATTCCATGATCCATATGTTTTACTTATATACCAAGAAGGTGCCTTAACAAAACTAAATTTATCATTTCAAATTTAATTTTCATTTCTTATTTAAACTCAAAAATGAAAGGATCATCATTTAATATAAAAATTATATCATCTACATATAATACAAAAATAAAATCTTACCATAGATTGCCTTGATGTAAAGTGTGGGATCACTATTGCTTTTGTTGAAGCCATTGGTAGTAAAGTATGAATTAATTATATTGTACCATGTTTTTAGTGCTTGATTAAGCCCATAGGGTGATTTTTTGATCCTATGCATCTTGTTTTCTTTTCTTGAGACTTCATATTCATGTGGTTCATAAACATAGGCTTATTATTTAAGTACTCCATTAAGGAAGGCAAATTTCATGTCTATTTTATACATCTTTCACTTGTGTGGGGAAGATATTACTAATAAACCTACACATTTTCCATTATTACAACATGAGTATAAGTATCATCATAATCTCTTCCATGTTGTTGTGTGTAGCCCTTAACAACCAAACCTAGTTTATGTCTATCAATTTTCCCTTATGTTGTTCTCTTATTATTATAAACCCACTTAATTCATATCACGTGTTTATCCTTTGGAATTTAAGCCAAATTCCATGTTTTGTTTCATTCAATTACAACTATTTCCTCATCCATGGCCTTAAACCATTTTTCTTCTTTCACTGCTTCTTCAAAGCATGTAGGATCATATTGAGAAAATAAAGAAAATTTTTAATTTTAATGAAGATAATGATACCTTTTATTATTAGATACATCTCTTAAGCTTCTTGTCTTTCTAGGCATTAGATAAATGAGATTTGGATCTAAACTATTACTAGAGTTTCATGACCGAGGAGTATGTTGTGAAGTTGATGGAGATGAAGATTTACCAAGTTGATTTATGATTGGTTCAATTCTATTATCTTAATTTTCATATTATAATCATCCATAGGTACCACTACAAATATACCATAGGTAGATTCCATAGTTCTATCACATGATTCATTCTCAATGAATTCAACATATGTGTTAATTATAGTATTCTTTCTAATAGGGTTGTATAAGTTATATGCTTTAATATCTTCACTATATGTAATGAATATACACTTTTCTCTTTTATCATCAAATTTATGTCTCTTTTCCTATGAAACATGTGCATATGCCACATGCCCAAATATTTTTAGGTTCTCAACACATTTTATATTTATCCATGCTTCTTTTAGAGTCCTATTTAGAATAACATTTATGCGACACCTATTTAACAAATACACTTTTGTTTCTATAACTTCACCCCAATATTATTTTGAAAGTCCCTTATGTTTCAACATGTTTGCATCCATCTTCTGGATGGTCATGTTCTTTATTTTTGCCACTCCATTTTGTTGTGGAGTGTATCTAGTTGTGAATTATTTTTCAATGCCTTAACTTTTCAAAAAATTATAAATTCTTTAAATAAACTCTCTCCCTCTATTTGATCTCAAGGCTTTGATGAAATGTTCACTCTATTTCTCAACCAATGCCTTAAACCACTTGAATTTCTCAAAAGTCTTAGATTTATTATTTAATAAATAAATCCAAGTCTTCTTAATGTAACCATGTATGAAGGTTAATAAAAATACATTCTTAGAGTGGGTGAGATTTTTCATTAGGCCACACAAACCTGAGTGCACCAACTCCAATGGTGATTTTTCCCTCCTATACATCCCTAGTTGAAAGGGGTACCTATGTTGTTTTACTAAGATACATGCTTCACATTTTCTTTTAGGTTATACTATTTTTGGTAGACCTATAACAATATTCTTATTAAATAAGATATCTAACCTAAACTAACTTAAATCACCATACCTCAAATGTCAGAGCCTTGATGTATCTTTTATGATATTTTAGTATTTTTTAAAATCTTTATAGGATCAATTTACATCTTGAGAGGAAACATGTAGGTCCTTATCATTTGAATTGTAGCTATCTTTTTCATGCTTCCTTATCAAATATTGTGCACTCGAGACTATATATTTTTAGACAAACTATCTAATACTAGATATATTGTGTTTTAAATTTGGAATATAGTAGACATACTAGATTTCTCTTCTTTCACCTTATTGGTGTAGATAATGAGCATCCCTCTACCAAAAATGGGAACTTCTTAATTATTCCTTATAATCTCAAACTAAATGTTTTTTCCAATGGAGGCAAACAAGTTCTCATTACTACTCATGTGCTTTCTACAAGCACTATAAAAATATCAAACCTTATTATTTCTCTACTCAAAAACATTAGATACAATTAACATGTTTGGAAAATGTTTAGATTCACTTACATTCTCATTATCTACATTTGAAATTTTCCTTGAATGATCATGTTTCTTATTTATACATTCACTATCAAAATGACCATACTTGTGATAATAATATCACTAAACATTATGCTTATCATACCCTTGGTTTGAAGTACTACTCCTCTTCTTGTTTTAGAAATCTATTTATGAACTACTTGATCTTTCTTGATTGTTTGATTTTGTTCTTCCATAGTAGTTTCTTCCTCTTTCTCTACCTCTAAAGCTTATACGTTATTATCTCTTTCTCTCCCATACCTCTAATATTATCCTAAGACTTGAAGTCTTACTCTAATGAAAAAGGACTAGATCTATTCAATTGTTGCTTGTAGGTTTATAGGAAACCCATTTATTCAACCATTGTCATCCTTGAAATGCCTTTATCCTCATACATTGCAATGATAATTGGATCATATTTGAAAGGAAAAATCCTATGGAATTTTTGAGTAATAATTTGATATTATATAGATTCACCATTAATTATTAATTGATTGATTAAAATATAAATTCTTGTATGAAAATTAAAATTGGACTCAACATCATTCATTTCTATTGTCTCAAATTCTCTAATAAGAAATTGAAGTTTGACTAACCATACCTTGTCAATGCCTCTATAAGAGTTTAAAAGGATATCCAATGCCTCCTTTTAGTATTTATTTATTGTAATTATTTGATATATGGCTTTTGTTATTGTTGTCTCAATCAAATTCAATGATTTTGCATTTTCCTTCCTGCTCTCCTTTTTCTAGGTATTTTAAGCATTTGTCAACATGTTGGATGTTGTTTGGTCAGTACCATTATTGTTTTCATTTTGTTTTCCCATAAATCATAATTCTGACCAAAAAATGTTGGTGGATGATACCAACTCATTCCATATACTATAGCCATGCTTCTCCAAACTTGGTAATGTAGGTTCACTTTGGATCTTAGTTAGGACACTCCTTTGCTATGGTTTTCTCATATATGCAATTTGGTTTGTATTTATATAATATTCATAGGATATGAACCTTATATTCACCACAATAAAACTCCCTTGATAATGATCACATTTTTGTTTATTCAAATAGTCAATCAATTATTATGCACATTCTTTTGACTATATATTTTCTATGACACAATTTATTTATTTTTAATTCAAAGTTTGATCCTTATTTTTAATCTAGCACTCCAAATGTTGATTGTATTAATTATCTTCATTTTTATTTCCAATAATTTTTATCCTAGCATTCTTAATGCATAATATTTCCAAATCAAATATATCAATAAGATAAAATGAAGAAAAAATATTAACTGTTACTCTTTTGTCTTATATGTTATTGTAAATAAGGATCTCTCTTTGTTTTGTATTATCTAGTCCTTGGATTCTATTGAAATACACCTATTTTAATCTTCAACCATGATCTCCTTCTCATCTTCACCTTACTTATACCTTTCTCTGTCTTCCAACAACTCAACTCTCCTCCTAGGATCTCTTACCTACATTATGTTCAACACTAGCTCTAATACCAAACTAACAAAAGTATGAATACATAAAGAGAAAAATAATGAAATCTTATAGAATTAAAATACCAAAAAGATTTTTCTCTAATTCTTGATTTAAATTTTATTGATTTCTTGATCTTGCTTTATTAAAAACATCTTACAAATTCCTAATTATAAAGAGGTCTTATTGTCTTATTTTAGAAACCCACTAGCTAGACTAACAACCAAAAATAAATTTTTCCCTACAAAAAATATTAAATGAAAAATTCAAGCATTAAAATTATTTAATGAGGATAGACAACTTAAATTTTCCAAAAAATTTGTTCTTTCTATTTTTGTTGGCAAATTTTGACCTAATGCTAGTTTTTGCTAGAAACTTGTTGCTAGACTGACTACAATTTAGGACATGAAATTATTAATTTTCAAAATTTTGATTCATTTTTATGTGATTAAATAAATTCTTTTTAATAATATATATATTTACATTGTATCATTATAGTTGTTTAATATTGTCAAATTTACTCCAAGATGGCAACAATCAGTTCTAATATACCAAAAAATAATGGAGAACATCATATGTAGTATTCTATACAACAAATTCAATAAGATTGAGTGATAAAAATATCATTTAACATGAGATAAAATAATATATATCTTGTAAACAAAATCATTTATAAACAACATCAATCATCTAGTAAGGTTGCTTAGTCAAACAAGTAAGATTCATAAAGAAATGTAATCTTAATATACTTGAGAATCATGTTTACACTTTTCATCCATTTATCTGTAAATAAATGATTGACTTTGCAACTTTCAATTTAGTTTCAAGAATAATATATTTTGATAATTCCACCACCAAAAATTAAATCTACCTTTAGCAATACTCTCTTTACTTATAGATATCCATAATATGCATGTAAGACTTGTGGATGAAATTTTGTCATCTCTCAACCATTTTATTCTAGTGAACTAGCTATCCTTATCTCCAATAAAAATTATTTATTTCTATAAGATTCTGGTAAAAAAATTCCAACCATACTATTTTTGATAATCCTTGTATTATTTTACAAAACACTTTCATCTATTTTTTTGGTTGCAAATTTTCTAAATTGTAAATTGAAATTGGCAGTAAAGAAAATGATATTTACTTGTATAATTTAATAAAATGGAAAAAATTTAATTTCAAAACATAAATGAAGCTACTCACCATTTCGTTTATTTTTGTAGATTTGAATAGATAATCAAAATTGAGAAACATGTCAATTGAATCCAAAATGAAATTATTAACATTATCCACATAGATCCATGAGACTATTGGAATATTAATCCACTTTTTAGACTATAGCTCTGTGGTATACCACCCTAGAATGTTAATAATATTTCCTATGTTGGAGTTTTAGCTTCTCCATGGAAAATAATAGAGATCATTAGGTTCCATAACACCATCCATAATAGTTATTATAAAATTTTGTAGTTAAAAAAAGTGATCTTAGGATTCTAGATAACCCATACATAACTTGAACACGATGGAATTTTAAAAACTTGACACTTATCTCAAAACAAAATTGGTGGCTAGGGAAATTAAAGGGTGGTGTTACTTGGTGTTGATGTGCATTTGATTTTATAGAAGAGGATGAGTGAGGAAGTAGTAGGGAAGTGATGGATTAAATACAACTTCTCTAAAAATCACCACATCCTCAACTTATTTTAACACCAAACCCTTAATTGACCTTATTTCTCTTAAAATGTAGTTCTTTTTAGCTTGCATCACACCAAATATCCCCAAATTTATCATCATTGGTTGTCTTGTGCTATTTTAGAAAGAGAATTTGGTGAAATCATAAATAACAAGGGTAATATTGACATGTGAGAAATTTTACCAAAATTTTAAGATCTGAGAAAAGCATAAAGATCTTACACTGACCAATTTGAGTGGATAAATTCCTTAAAAAGAACCATAAATTTTGCTCTACATTTCTCAACTGGTTGAAAATTCTATTTAGGAAATCTTTTTCTATTGTCAAACTTTGAGGATCCTCATAAAAGAAGAAGGATATACCTTGATTTATCAAGTCCTAATATACCTACCTAAGAATGCTTTTCTATTTGCCATTGTGACATTTAAATAAATCTTTAGCTAAATAGTCATTTCTTCCTCTATTGTTTTTTTCAAAAACATTGCTATGTTAGTTCCTTTTTACAAGAATTTAGGACCTTGAATTTGACACCTTGAATTTGATGCTTACAATAATTAAAAGTATTATGTAGAGAAATATAAAATGATATATATGAGAGGTATTTATTATATGTAGTGTTAAAATATTTAATCTTGACCTCCCTCACCTACATCCTACCTCCAATAGTGAAGGATTCAACAAACATCATTTAATTTACAACGTTAAAATTTTGAATTATTTTTACAAATAACTGGACTGAATAGGAAAATATGTGCCATGTGGAGAAAAATAGTTAGAATAAAGAAGATGATAAAGTGACATAATATAATAATGGAAGTAAATGTCACAATAATTAAGGTAGATAAAAGAGTATAAGATAAAAAAGTGCAATAGTAGATAAGATCAATACAGAGCATGTGAACATGTACAACAAAGCAGAATATTGATAAAAATCAAAGATGTAACATAGGAGAAGACAAGGTCAAATTCAACAACATAAATAATCAAGGATAATATAAGTTGAGAACATTTTTTTAATTTTATTCCAACAATTTGATAATAGGGTAAACAATAATAGATGTGACAAGAAAAGTGCGTAATCAATTTAAAATAATAGATTTTTAAAATCAATATTAACATATTAAATTATGTGAGTTTTATATCAACTCTATCTCTAATTTTTTTACTTATATTGTATTAATTTTTTATTTCCTTATTCTTTGGTTCTATAATTTATGAGTAGTATTACATTTTGAATTTTATGCAAATAACTTGTATCAAAACCTTAATCTCTATATTTTATTGGTTTTAAGAGTATTACCAAATCTATAGCATGGTTGAAATAGATATTAAGAGTTTTTATCACTCACCAACATTTGATGGAAAAATATATGATGCTTGGTTAAGAAGATGAAGATTAAAAATGGTTGTGAATGACTTGTGTGAATTACTAGTCAGTGGATTCACATATGTGTGTAATGAACTATTATACCAAAACCTTGAGGAATTAGTGAAATTCACATATCAAGAACATAAAATCCCACCATTTTTTGAATCCTAGACTCTTGGTTGTATTTCCACCTATACACCATGATCCTCACATGTATGAGCCATAAATGAACACTACAATGTTGACATAGCCACCCACTTCATGACTTAAACTATGGTGGAGGCTATGATACCAAATGTAATCAACCATTATACCAAAACCTTAATGTATTAGTGAAATCCACAAATTATGATCATAATAATGTGACTTACCAACCCACCTACAATGCATTAAAAATATCCAAAAAACCTAGCTAAAGGAGAGAAAGGGGAAGGATGCAAAATCCTTTAATTTGATTGAACCAAAAATGGTAGAAACCATATACCCTAGAATATTAGTAGCTTACCACTCAAAGGTGACATGGTAAATTATTCAAAAATCCTACAAAGGCACTAAAAATGTAAGGTTATTCAAACTCCAATTGCTTAGGATAAATTTTGAAACCTTTAAAGGAATGATGGAGAGTCCATTTCAAATTTTCATACAAGAGTTTCTATGTTAACAAACTAGTTAAGAATTAATGGAGAAGCTATGTAATATCATGGGATTGTGAATAATATCCTTAGGAGTATACCCTTAATATTTGACCTGATTGTTATTGTTATTGAAGAAGCTAAAGAAGTTTCAAATATGTTAGTGGATGAGTTGATAGGTTCGCTACAAACCATGAGAAATGTATGAATAGATGTATTACTTATTCCCTAGATCAATATTTTAAAGCTTAGACCAATATTAGAGGTAGGGTAAAGGAGGATATAATAGAGGTATAAATTTTATAGGTAAAGGAAGAAGATGAAGCTAGTTTGGAAGAGTAAGCTCAAACGACCAAGAAGTACAAATCAACTCATAATCAGAATCCTAAGATAAGAAGAGGAGTAGTAACTCAAACTAAAGGTATGATAAAATCAATGCTTATTTCTGATACTATCACAAGTATGGCCATTTTTTATTGAATGTAGAAAGAGGTAGTGTGACCTATGAAGGAAAAGTGAAAATGTAGATAATGAGAAGGTAAGTGAATATGAACATTTTATAAACATGTTCATTATGTGTAACATTGTTGAGCAAAGAAATGTTAGGGTTTAGTATTTGGACAATGCTTGTAGTAACCACATGAGTTGTAATGATAACCTATTTTCCTCTATTGACAAGAATATTCAATCCAAAATTAAGATGGGTAATAATGAAAAAGTTTCAATTGTGGGTAGAGGGACTGTCATCATTTGCACCAAGAAAGGTGAAATAAGATCAATCTAGGGTTTCTAATATGATGTAAATCTAAAACATATTTTTTTAACAATAAATAACTAGTATAAAAAAGATATAGAGTCTTAATAGAGAATGGAGAGTGAATGATATTTGACAAGGAAGAGCTCAAGAACAAGATAGCTAAAGTTTAAATGATAAAGAACTACATGTTTCCCCTTAAGATGTAAATTGATTTTTATACACAATTTGTATTTTCTCCTCCTAATCACATGAATATTACAAAAATAATATAACATAACCTTCAATATCATCATCAAAAACCCATCTATACTTTGGAATTTAAGGTATAGACACCTATGTTATTATGGATTAAATCTCTTATTTAAGAAATATATTGTTAGGGGACTACCACAATTGTAGAACTTGATAAAATTATGTGATGCATGCATCTTAGGAAAACAACACAGACAACCCTTTCAATTAGGGATGTTGAGGAGGTAAAAAATACCATTGGAGTCAGTGCACTCATATTTATGTGGCCCAATGAAAACTTCCACCCATTATAAAAATGAATACTTATTGACCTTCATACATGATTATAGTAGGAATATTTGGATTTATTTCATAAAACATAAATATGAAACTTTCAAAAAAATCAAGTGGACACTTCATCAAGGTTATGATAATAGATAGAGGAAGAGAGTATGTATTTAAATAATTTATGAATCTTTGTAAGAATGAAGGAATTAAAAATTAATTCACTACTAGGTATACTCCGTAGAAAAACAAAGTGGTTGGAAGGAATAATAGAATCATTTAGGAGATGGTTTCAATCATGTTGAAGGCTAGGGGATTTTTAAATGAATCTAGGGGTGAGGTTGTAATAACAATAATATACTTGTTAAATAGATGTCTCATAAATACCATATGAGATGACTACACAAGAAGCATGGACAAATAGATAATATAGTGTGGATCACCTAAGAATATTTTGTTGTGTGCCATACATATTTGTGCCAAAGGAGAAGAGGCAAAAACTTGATGATAAAGTAAAAACTTGCATCTCCACTAGTTATAGTGAAATATATATAAATCATATAGACTATACAACCTTGTTACCAAGATGATTTTGATCAGCAAGGACATTGAATTAATTGAGAATGAATCATGGGATGGCACTATTAGCACTACCTTGATTATCTCAATAATGGTCCACATGAATAATGTAAAAACAAAAAATGAAGAGATAAATTCTAGCAAACCAATTGAAGTAGTCATAAATCTATAAGGTAAAACTTTGGTAACACTTCCATCTACATCAATTTTGAAATCTACTCCTTATTCAATTAGCTATAGTAGTAGTTCAAATCCAATCCTTACTTCTCTAATTCCAAGAAAGACAAAGAGTTTGATGGATATTTATGATAATACAAGATATGATGATCTTGATAAAAATTTAAACTTTGCTATATTCTGTCAAAGTGATCCAACATGTTTTTAAGAATCAATGAAATAATAGAAGTGTTATAAGGCCATGGATGAGTAAATAGATTCAATAGAAATAAAAAGACATAAGAACTATCTTCATTACCTAAGGGTAAATAAGTGCTCAAAGTTTAGTGGGTTTATATGACCAAACACACAGCATAAGTTAAAATTAAGAGGCATAAAACAATGTTGGTTGTTAAGGAGTAAAAACAATAGCCTAGAATATATTATTATAAGACATATGCTCTTGTTGCAAGAATGGAAATAATGTGGATTACCTTAGCAATAACTTCCCAACACTAGTGAAAGGTATATCAAATGGATTTTAAGTCTTCGTTATTGAATGGAGTTATGAAATAAGAAGTATATATTTATTAAACACCTAGATATGGAGTCTTAGGACAAGAATATATGGTGTATAGGCTAAATAAATCACTCTATGGGATTAATCAAACACCAAGGACATGGTGTAAGAGAATTGATTCATATTCGATTAGCAAATACTTTAATAAAAATAATAATGAGAACACACTTAATGATGAAGCCAGCCTGATACCAAATGATTTATGTACACTAAACAGTCTCAGCTTTCTTATTTTGGCTTGTATGGGTCTACCAATCCCTCAAGATCAAATCATTATGTATCAAGCTGTACTAACATCTGATACAGGCCTATACCTCCATTTAAGAACCAACCTACCTCAGCTGACCTTATTATCAAAAAACAAGTTTCTAGATATTCAACCCGAAGAGCACTGTAAAATACTCACAAGCCTACCAACAAGCCGTAAAATCTCTCTCAGTTAGAATGACCTAGAATATTATCATGGATTTATTGTGTAAATAGCACAACATTGAAATTGTGTCTGTATCATCATCCCTCCCAAAGTTAACATCTAAGATGAAGTTGAAATAATGAAGCCATCTCAATCATAATTATAGCAGCTTCGTACCTTTGTTTCAGACTTTACCACCAGCTCTGTCAATGGCATCATTCTCTTCTTGAATAAGAGATCCTCGCTTTCTCTCTCTCCTCTATATTTCTTCACCTGATTCTTGCATTTTCTCTTTGTTGCAGTCTTGCCTTTTTTTACATACTGCTGCTCATTCTTCCTCTCTCCTTGCTAAGAGGCTCTCCTTCTGTCCCTCCTTTTATGTACCTCTCATGCCCCCTTGCATATCTTGCTTTGTTGGTTTTAAAGAATCTTCTTCTTAACCTCCACGCCAAACTTGGGCTTAAGCAAAATAAAATATAGTTTTTAATTTGTAACAATTTACCAAAGTTGAAAATATTTTAACCACTCCTCCATTATTCCCTCAACAGCCCAACAATTATTGTTTTCACTTTTACTTTTTACAATTACTCCTTAATTTAACATTATAGAGGAAAATACAATAAATTCAAATTTCAATTTAATCATAACCATGTCTTGTGTAGATGCTCCTACATCATACTCTCCCTCTAGAAACAATTTGAACCTTGGTTCAAATGAGCTGCCTCCATGCTTTAGCCTTCATTCTATACCTGGATCCCACGGTCTTCTTATCAATGCTAATGCTTGTCTTTGATAGTCTCTGTCTCTCATCTTGTTATTCTTCCTCTTTTGGTATGTTCTTCTCATCTCTTTCTTAGCTACAATCTTCCATATCCATGTTTCATTTTCATATGTGTCTCCAAAGTTTTCATCTTCCATACCTACATTCAAAACATCAAAAGCCACCTTAGTAGAAAAACATTGAGGCCATGAAGCCCCTTGGCTGCCTTCACATTTCTGTTCTTGTTTCTTGACCAAAACTGCCTTGGTCTCATTGCTTTGCTCTTGTCTTGTTCCACTCTTCCCAATGCTACCTTCACCATGGCTTGTACTTCCTTCATCTCTCTTGAATTACCAAATAGCTCCTCCATCATTCTCAACTCTACCTTTAGTGAGATCTCATCTATCTCAAAATCTTCATCAAACTTGGGCTTATCAACCTGAAGGATTGCTTGTTCCTTACTAGCCTAACTCTTCATCTCATCACTCAACACAAACTCATCCAAATCTTCATGTCCTATATCAAACTTAGGACTAGATTGTCTTTCATCCTCTATAATTACATTCATCCACTTTATAGTTTCTTCATACAAATCAGCTTCTTCATCAACATCAGTATATTCATCAAAAACAATTGCAGTATTCATACCTTCTGTCTCCTTGTTTTCTTCAATCTCTACTTGAAGCCATCTCAATCATAATTACAGTAGCTTCGCACCTTTGTTTCAGACTTTACCACCAACTCTGTCAATGGCATCATTTTCTTCTTGAATAAGAGATCCTCGCTCTCTCTCTCTCCTCTATATTTCTTCACTTGATTCCTGCATTTTCTCTTTGTTGTAGTCCTACCTTTTTTTACATACTACTGCTCATTCTTCCTCTCTCCTTGCTGAGAGGCTCTCCTTCTATCCCTCCTTCTACGTACCTCTCATGCCCCCTTGCATATCTTGCTTTGTTGGTTTTAAAGAATCTTCTTCTTAACCTACACGCCAAACTTGGGCTTAAGCAAAATAAAATACAGTTTTTAATTTGTAACAATTTACCAAAGTTGAAAATATTTTAACCACTCCTCCATTATTCCCTCAATAGCCCAACAATTATTGTTTTCACTTTTACTTTTTACAATTACTCCTTAATTTAACATTATAGAGGAAAATACAATAAATTCAAATTTCAATTTAATCATAACCATGTCTTGTGTAGATGCTCCTGCATCACTTAACATCAAGGCAAGCCATGGTAATATTTTAATTGATCTATATATGTAGATGATATAAATTTTACAGGAAATAATGGTTTTTTCATTTTTAAGTTTAAAGAAGGGATGAAGGCATAGTTTGAAATGATAGACTTAGGCTTTTTAAATTATTTAATTAGCATATAATCACAACAAATAGATCAACACATATTCATCTCATAATCCATGTATGCCACACAAATATTGAAGAGATTCATAGTTTTGAACAACAAGCCTACACCAACAACAATATCCACAAGTCTAAAATTGAATAAGGAAGTGAATCCAACCTTATACAAGAGCATGGTTGGAAGTTTAATATAATTGATAATTATTTTGTCTAGTATAATGTACACAATAAGTTTGACTTTCAAATTTATGGAGACAATTAAGGATACATCAGAAACTAGGTAAAATAATTTTATGATATGTTAATGAAACCAAGAACTATGGCATATTGTATACTGTATCGAGTGAATTTGATTTGATTGACTATACTGATAATTATTGGGAAGGTAGTGTAGATGACATGAATATCACATTAGGATATGTGTTTTACATGGGTTTTAGATCCATTTCATAGGCACGTAAGAAATAACCCATAATTTCTCTCTCTATAATAGAAGCTAAGTATATTATGACAAATGTATCTACATGTCAGGCTATATGGCTCAGGATAATCTTATTTAACTTGAATGAGGAACAAAGGTATGGTATAATGATATATTGTGACAATGTACCCTTAATATCCGTAACAAAGAATATAATTTTCCATGGATGGAGTAAGCATATTTAGATTTTTTATCTTTTTATAAGGGAAATTGTATAACATGGAAATATTGAGGTACATTTTGGAAAATTTTAGTAACTCATTGACATATTGACTCATACCTTATCAAAATATAATTTTATGCATTTAAGAGAGAGAATAGAGGTCATTTATACATCAAAACTATTTATAGAGGTTCATATTCTAGATTTAAAAGTCCTCATTTTGGATATAGAGATGCATAGCCTCGCTCTAGAGATGTACAATGTAGCTCTAAATATGGAAAAGCTAGCTCCAAAAGTGATTAGAATTTTTTTGGAAGCACATAAATAGTTAATTTTTAGATTCAAAGATGATTTAGTGGTTGAAAACGGTTCAAAAAAATATGGAGGAATGTCAATATTAAGGGGATATGTTAAAATATTTAATCCTAAACTCCATCACCCACCTCAAGCATCAAAAGATTAACCAGATATTATTTAATACACAACACTGTAATATTGAATTTTTTTACAACCAATTAGACTGAGTGGGAAAATATGTGGTATGTGAATAATAAATAATCAAAATATAGATGAAGACAAAGTAACAAAGTATAATAATGGAAATGATTGTCTCAACAGTTAAGGTAGACAGAAGGGAAGAAGATAAACATTGTAGAATTATAGTAAAAAAATATAGAGCATGTGTGCAACTAAAATAAAGTAGAATATTTATAACAATAAGAGGCTTAATAGATAATAAGACAAATATCATTTGAAACAACATACAAAATAGAGGACAACATACAATCATAACACAATTTGTTTTTTAAATTTAGTACAACAATTTGATAAGAGGGTAAACATCAATAGATATACTAAGAAGAGTCTAATAAGTTGAATATAATAGAATTTTTGAATCAATATTGACATATTAATTTATCTATGTTTTATATTAAACCTACCTCCCCTGTTTTTTCTTTTAAATTCTTTTTTTTTTGTTTACTACCTTATTCTTTGGCTTTATAATTTAGTAATAGTGACACCTTTTTGGTTTTTATTCCAACATTTAGAAAAAATATTATGTAATTTTTTGACATAATAAAAATAATGCATATGGAAACAAATATATCACCATAAAAAGTGTTTTTTAATGCCCAAGACATTGATTAGTACCATGATTTTATAAAATGAATTCACAAATTGGGATTTGAAGAGGTAAGTCTGGTTGAAGAACCACTATCCAATCTAGACTTAGAACATGAGAATATAATATAAGTGGAAGGATTATCATGATAAAATGATATCTATCAATCTATGAGAACAACCCAATCATCATCTATACAAAACAAGATTACCTTCAAAATTAAATATCCATGCTTGAGATACATGATAGGTCAATTCATTCTAAAATATCAACATCTACAAGTTGAGAAGGAAAATTATAAACTGAGAAGAACACCTATGTCTACATTAAATAAAGGAGAAATTGAGGATGAAAGGCGTAGTATCCTACATTAAACCATGTATTACTAGTGAATCAGAAGCACTTATTGATGCATAACATTTTGGATAGTCATATAGCTTGTTGAGTTTTCCCACTAAATAAGTGAGAAGTGATATAAATAATGTTATTTAAAATCACAAAATGAATCCTTATAGCCTTCAAACACATGTCTTATGAGAGTTTTTTTGTATTCTATACAAAATATATTAACTTAATTTATGCACTAGATACCAAATGAGTTGGTTTTTATCTAATAAAAATTATCTCTATATTGATATTCATATCCAAAGATACTAAAAATGAAATTAGTGGGGCATCACCTTTATGTTGCAAGTATTTTTGATTCTCTCTCCTCTCATGCTAAATCTATAACATTGAAGGACTCCCCTTTGAGGAACTTAGCATACCCTTTAAACATGTCCTATCTGTACAATTTTAGAATATGAAGGTATGCTTAACATTTAATTTTATAAACTCAAACATAAAAACATGCCAATTCATTTGGTACACATGCAGGGAATAGAGATGGGGGAAAAATATCTCCCCTTACTACCCAACACTAAATTTTCCTTCAAATTTAGAGTCTTGAAACTTAGGGGTCAGATGGTTAGGATAAATTTAACATGAGAATATCATACCATCACCAAAAATGTGGGAAAATATAGGTGGTGAATAAATTATTGTAAGGGTATCTAAGAATGTATTCAGGGGATAAGCAAAGAAAGTGGGTAAAATGGATACATGTGGCTAAGTATTTGTATAACACCACATACCACAAAACTAAGAAAATTCTAAATTTTAAGACATTGTATAATTATAAAGCACTGTCACCAAATGTTATATATGGTAATATAGAGGGGGAAGGTCCAAAAATCAAATGAAGTTGTGGAATAAATGCAAAACACTTTGTAAATTTGAGAGATAACTTGATAATGAGAACTAATAGGATGAATCCATAAGTGTATCAACACAAGGTAAAAAGGTATTTTAAGATTGGAGACATGGTTTTTATATGGTTTCAATTATATAAATAGATGAAATTAAAGGGTTTAGTAAATCATAAATTATAACACAAGTATTATCAGCCATATTGGGTGTATTTAAAAGTGGGGGAAGTTTTATATGCATTGGACAACCTGAACAAGGGGAGGTTGCATGAAGTGTTTCATGTGTCATGTCTGAAGAAGAAATTTTGGGTGCATGTGGTGCCTTAGAAAAAACTACCAATGATGAAAAAATAAGTTAATCTTATGTTAGATTCATAGTAATAGTCGAGGAGGAATTTAAGAAGCTTCATAATAGGGAAATAAGCATGTTTAAAGTGAAGTGTAAGGGTTTTCCCATGGAGGATTCTACTTGGTAAAAAAATAATTTGTTAACCATGCATTTGAGTTAGAAAGGGTCTTTAGAATATAAATAATTGTAACAAAAAACAAGGTATGTTCGAGTCAGACAGAGGGGGAAAATAAAATAAAATAAATAATAAAATTATCGACATGGTAAAAAATATTAAATTGAATAAAATAATGTTGGAAAACATGCCCAAAATACAAGGGAATCTTTCAGAGTAATAAAAATAAAACACCTAATAAAAAATAAATATCATTAGAACATACAAGGTACCATCGTAAAGGTACTTACATAATTAATTCAATTTATTGGCCACTCACCCATTTTTATCCAGTATGTGATCACTAGTGGACCAACTCATCCATACGATCTAGTGTTAAACCGAAGTGATTACTAAGTTCAAAAAAGTACTCTAAGTGTTATAAATACATAATTTATGTTTATTAATAGGAAATATATCATATCATTTCTCTTTAAGTATTAAAATTTGCATAGTCTACATTATCACCTCCCCCCAATTTAAATATCCTGGGTGAAACACTAAGCTAACTAATACATATGAAGGTTCCTTGTATTATTAAGCATCACAATGCCATTATTATATAATATATTTTTTCTAAGTTCCAATCACTAATATATAGATGTGATAAGTCAAACATAAGTTTATTTGGAACCTAGTATCCCCTACAAACCAAAAATATTTCTATCTTTAATTTTTATTTATTAATTATGTGATATTTGAAGGGTGTCTACATTTTCCAAATATAATAACTTTGGAAACCTAGATGAGTTTGTTGGGAACTTAGCATCCACTAGGTTCCCATAGTTGATCCTTATATTTAATATTTTTTTTATTATTAAGGTTTTGCATGTGATTTTCATATATGTTTATTTTAAACTAAGTAATCACTATGGTTAGAATATCATTCCTTAAATATAATGTTTATTAGTATGATTTGAATTAGCCACATAATTTTTATTTTTTTTTAACCTAGCCAACTCTAGGTTCCAATTTTATTTCACACAAGCGCGCGCATGCACAAACACACACACACACACACACACACACACACACACACACACACACACACACACACACACACACACACACACACACACACACACACACACACACACACACACACACACACACACACACACACACACACACACACACACAATATCCCTATTTCTAAATTGATTAAAAATCACATACCATATTGAGTCTTTCATTTTATACCTAATGAAGGTGAATTCACATCATAGGGCTGAAATTTGGATGGTATGGATGCATTAGACCAATAATGATAACCTAGTAGATACATAAGGGTGAGAGTATAGTAAATTGAATTAATGATGAAAGTACCTTTTATTATGGTACCAAGTTTGTTCTAAAAATATTTATTTTGTTTCATATATTCCATTAAAAAAATATCATATTTTAATGTGTATGTATGGGCACATAGGATCACTTGATGTGTTATTAAACCAAACTAATTATGGCATTAAAAAATATTGAAAAAAATATTAATTTATATAGATTTCATCATCTATGAGAGAAATTTTCATATCTTTAGTTAATAAAATATGGTATTAAGTACTTGCCTATGAAAATATTTAAATGCATTTATGATGCATGACTTTCATGAAAATATATGCTCTTAACTCACCATACTCTCACACATAAGTGTTACCTTATGAATTTAATCATTATTTTATGAAATTTCACAAATATATACAACTTAGTGTCTATTTCAACTCTATATTATCTTGTTTAGACATGCCCATATATTCATTTAATTCCTTTAATTCATGAGTCATTATTATTAGATTGGGTTAGTATCACCATTTAATACTAAACTCCACTTGTAGATAATATTTATCGATTATATAGCATCTTAGTCTTGTACACTTGGAAAAATCAGACCTTGGATATTCCTCTTAGTTTATCACCTTTCCTACTTTTGAAAGTCTCACATATGCTATATCTTGTGGCCCTTGGCCTATCCCTTAAGATTAATTTTCTTATGTTGATCATCTAAACCTTCTATCTTGCCAAAAATTCTTAAAACCTACTTATTTTTCACCTATGTAAGTTCGAAGTTTATACCTAATTTCCTTTTCCTTAGACACTAACATCTCATATAAACACTATGTTGATGTAGGTGTCCTTCTCTAACACAAGTGTCTAATTCCCTAGAGTCATCCAATTTACAAATAAAATTTATCCTAATGGTTAGCCTAGATTATTTTATGTAAGTTACTTCTCTAAGGGGATTGATATAAATACAATATCAATCTTCATTCATTCCTCACCAAGAAAATTATTACCTACTCATAAGTCAACTTATAAAAGGAATTCAATCAAGCACTTAGGTGAACAAAGCTTCCTTATTTTATTATTTTTCCATATCAATTATAGGGATCACACACACACACACACACACACACACACACACACACACACACACACACACACACACACACACACACACACACACACACACACACACACACACACACACACACACACACACACACATGTATGAAGTACTAAAGGAACATCCCAAGAGATAAATTTTTCAAGTTAAAATCTAGGACACTATTGTACTTATTTTTCACATATTTCATGATTCACAAAAGCCAACATGTAGGGAATAAATACATCATTATAAGTCCCTCCTTGGATTATTTAATAAATAGATAGTGTTCATTGATCGAGGGGTCTTTTGGTTAATTTTGATAGTGTACACCCACTAACCCATATTCCCCTAACGTCGCTATGAAGATGAAGAATGAGAGTTTTGAAATTTCATGAGGAATGACAGTCAATGACCTAGATATAAATGTACCAAAGAAAAGGAGAATACAAACCCATGAGCATATAAATGGTTACATATTTTTCTAATATATATTACCTACATGACACCTACATCAAATTCAGACAATAGCATCAATGTAATCATCCTAGGTTGACACTAATGTCTATGGATCCATAGGAAATTAATCTATAATTTGGTGACTATTCTAGAATCTTATTCCACTCTAAATACAACCTATTATAGATATAAAACTATGTCAACATCAAAATCAACTAAGTACATTACTTATTTGTCATTTCCATATATAACATAGTTATACTTACTATTTTAAGCCTATCTTAATTTAATGAATTCAAGGTATGTTATACTAAGTTTAGCATCTAATTGGCCTAATATAGATATAGTTTATCACCTTTGTACTTAAGCTATATCTATCCCCCTTTAACCCTAGATAACCCTAATCTAGAAATTTTAGTGTTAAACATTTGGTGAACCTAATATTTAAACTTCAAAGCCTAGGTCAACTAGGGTTTTCTATTTTTTTATTGTTAATCCCTGATTGCTATACAATATGTGTAACATAGATGCATCCATAACCCATTGTGGATTCTAATTTGTCATAGTAGATATGGTTTTCTACATTATTTTCATTGTAAAATGTGTTAAGCAAATTCATGTCAATAATGAGAGGGTTTTAAAGTGAAAATAACACTTAATGTATCTTCAAAATTCATTTTGTAATGTTATAGATCCAATATCTAGATTCCAACATGCATGATTTTAACCATTTGTTATGCCTAAATATTATTTTAATGATAGCTACCATCTTGCACCCATTATTCACCCATGACTTATATTGAATTTTTCAATCCATGTTGTTATTATTCAAAGGGGTAAGGTTGTTCAACCCATTCCACTACCTATTAATATACAACATGTGCCTCATAAACCTCAACTTGGAATAAAACCTAAGGGATAGGATAGTATTGACCAATTCAAAAATACACATGCTAAAATTTTAATGCTTGAGCTCCTAAAGTAATCTAATGTTTATAAGGATATCCTTTATGAGGCATTGCATGTGACATAATTTACAAGTAATATTGATCCCACTTATTTTGTATATATCATGAAATATTTCAAGAATAATGACAAGCTCATTTCCTTTAACCCAACATACTTACCATCTAAAAATATTATTGATAAAAAATTCCCTTTGTTAATACAAGTAACTATGCAAAATAAAGACATCAAAAGGATGCTCATTGGCAATGGATTAGGACTAAACATATTTATCATAAAATTCCTAACCACCATGGGTATTACCAACAATATTCTTCAAAAAAATGGTTTTACACATAAAAGGATTTTACAACTCACAAGCTCCTTGGTTAGTCAAATCACATTGGATGTGACATTAAGACCAAAAAAAGTTTTAATTACTTTTCAAGTAATGTCTCAATCATTACATTATAATTTATTTTTAGGTAGAGCTTAGATAAATTCAATGGAAGTTGTCCCATATACACTTCATTATTGTGTAAGATTCATACATTACATGACCTTATTATCCATGCCTGATGATGATGAACCTTTCAAATTTTTCAAAATGATGCATTTAAAAAGTTTAGGCATTCCTACAATGGTACCACTTAAAAAAATGGATTCCTCTTGAGAAAATGCACACATGAAATAGGTGAGTCAATCACAATGGCTCATTTTTCTATGGCTGAAATTAAGGCACTAAATACTAAGGTACACATAAATTCACATCAATAACTAGAGCATTACTAAATGAGACAATAGAACCAAAATGTCCCCCATCATTTGAGATTCATTTATTGGTAAATATTGAGTAGAAAGATGGAAATGTTTTAGATTAATATGATAATGATTATGATACTAATTATGATATGATAGATGAGAAACTGTAAAAACTAAGAATTGATCCAATCAATCATATTTCACATAATCTATTCAAACCTATAGGGTCTCAATACATATAAGTTAAATCTACTTTCAGAACATACAAATTTGAGTCTCATTAAGGGGGAAAAAAAAACTAGTATATGAACATGTGAATGTTTGTCATTCCATACATCCCTCTTGGCTATAAACATTGATTCAATCTTACAAGGGTTGAATTCAAATTCATCATGTGAATAATGTGGAGTCTTATCAAAATAATTCACAACAAAGTTTGCAGATCATGACATAGAAAGATACTCCAAATACCATATTATATATTTTTCTTGAACATAGAATGATTTCTTTACCTTACACCAAATAAAGTCATGCATTATATTTATACCTATAGAAGATAAGGTACCATATTGTAAATATCATCGAATCATTGGCCAAAATACCAGTTAATGTGAGGCATTGAAGAAACTAATTCAAAAATATAAGAATGAAGGATGGATACACATTATGTCTAGCATGAGAAAAAGGCAAAATACTTAATATATTTAATATAATAGTTCTCTCTCAAAATGGTCAAATTATGAATATTTAACCATTATTACAAATATTTATGGGATACATTACCACCATATATAGTTTGATATTAAAATTTGGGATACAAATTATGGTACCACATTTATCACACAATTGGGACATTCTAAAGATGAACTAATATACTCTTCATTAGTTCCATAATTTCAATGATACATTTGATTACCTATAGCCTATGGCTCACATGTGAAATCTTACACCATATGGATATTATATTGTGAACCACACTTGAAACTAAAATTTGGATGAAATTTCCTAATTGAGTGAAATGTTAAACTATATACTACAAACATGTGTTTTAATTTTCTTGATATGGATACAAATATTTTAATACAACATGATGGGTATGATTATTCTATTACACCATTGGCTTCAATTAAACCAATAGATAAAAACATTGAAGAGGTGGCATTACATCGATATAAATAAAGCTTGAAATTTTTTATAGGTGATCCTAAACCATTTTATAACGAGGAATTCCTTCATTATACATATTCAAATATTCCAAAATACCAAAAAATAAAAAACATTCAAAAATTAAAAAGTATTCAAAACCCCAAAAACATTTTCATCATACAATATGTCTTATTGGATCCTTAACATCTATGTGTTAGTTTCAAGTGAATGCATGTCATATCATATACTCTTTCACACACATGTGTGTCATGATTCTAGTTCAGTGTGATACAAGCATACATATATACATTATCTATTCTTATTTTGAATTTTGGGCCTTCCCTCTACTCATATCATATGTGATGCATAAAAAATAGGCCAACCTTATAGAGGCCATAACTTTTGACTCGTATCTCCATTTGATCTCTTCCACATACCAAAATGACCATATAAAAATGTTATTTTCTATCTAAAGTAGTTATATCTACTTAGGTATGGTTTTCATATTTTTTTAAGGCCATATGTGATAATATAATGGTCTAAAATGATAGTTTTAGAGACTCACATGATCACATATGGCCTTTAAAAAATATGAAAAACATCCCTAATCAGGTAGAAGTACTAAGGAAAATTAAAAAAAATTGAGACAGTCCTTTTGGCATGTGGAAGAAATCAAATGGAGCTATAAGTCAAAATTTATGGCCTCAAAAAGGTTGGCCTATTTTTTTTGCATCATTCTCCTCTAGTTGAAAACAACTCAGATCTTGCAAGTTGCCCTGATTGTACTACTACCATTTTTCCTTGTTAATCTTTTTTAGCTCCCATTCTATAATCCAAGTGTTTTATTCTTTCATCAATATTTGAATCAAAAATTGAGATCTTTGGTTGAATGATAATTCAAGAAACAATAATAACACAATTGTAATAATGTTATCTCTGAAAGGAGATGTTTTATTGATCAAATTTGTAGATTTAATCATATGCCTATCTCTGAGAAGAGATGTTTAATTAAATTTTTAGGCTAAATTTATTTTTATACATACTTTAAAGGTATGATGAGGATGTGGAAGGTCACCAATATTGAGGTAGATTAAGTGGTTCAACTTCAATGATTTACAACATTACAAAATTTGAAAAATTACTATTTTTAGAAACTTACTATTTTTAGACTACACTATTAAAATTGAAATTTAGGACACTTACATTGGGATTTATTGAGGCTAAAACCATTGAGAAAAAATTCATGCCATTTCATCACACTCTCCTCATTCTTATCTTTCTAATGGTTCAAATGGGGAGTCAAACAAAGCTATGGTGTAAAAGTTATGGCTCCTAGAAGTTGTGCCACCAATTGGTATAGAACCATCACTTAAATTGTCACCTAAAATGTTTATCAAATAATTCCTCCCTCCTTGAGAATAAATGGTCCCCATTTCATCAAGATTTGTCATCAAGTGTGTTAGTTGTATTTTGATTTAATTCTTGATGCATACTTGGAATGAATTGTGATTTATGGATTTGTGCTTTATGGATTTGTACAGGGCCTAATTATTCAGCATTTCTATCTAATCATCAATCTATGGATGGAAGGATATGAAATTCCTTAGATTGGTATCTATTTTCTTCTATTTTTGTGTTGTTTATGTAGTCAGGTCTACAACATTAACCCTTTTAGATTTTTGGGGCTTGACCACTATGAGAATGAATTTATTAGCATTAATTAGGGAGACAAATGTATAAGTTGGTACCTGTAGTACCCTATAGCACCATGTTCCAAGAGTGAGGGTGATTCTTAGAGTTATTGATTCAATATGACATGTAGATCATGCAAGAATGGCTGACCAAGGAGTACATCATAAACATCCAGATTAACCATATCACACAAGACCTCATCTTGGAAAGGTTTTATTGCATATGAGAGAAGATATTGGTGGGTGATATGGTTGTTTCTCTCTAGACTCAACCATATAATACTATATGTCTTTGGGTGAGGCTTCATAGATAAATTTAGGATTTTCACAATATTAGTAGAGATTAAATTATTTTTAATCCCACTATCAAGAATGAAATGTAGAGGCTTATCTTTCACCCATAACTTAGAGTGAAACAAACTTTCCTTGTCATATATCCTCTCCTCATGGGTTTATGATGAAGCAATGATGGTATCGAGCTCAACATCTACAATCTCTTCTTCATCCTATTCAACTATAGGGTGTGTATGAGGTAGAGTAGTAGATGTTGAGGATTTTGACTCAAAAAGTAGGGATTTGATGGCTCAACATTCTTCTTTGGAGTGAGTTCTATATTTTTGATAATCACACCATTTTCTAGTCTTCTCTTCCTTTTTCTTCCAATTTTGGCCTCATGTTTGACATTCTTTGTCACTTTTCCATTTTGAAGGCTGACTCTTCATAGTCATTCTTCCATGCTTCTACTCAATCTTCACCATGAACTTATATGCCTCATCGAGGGTTTCCAAATTGAAGAGTTCCATTTCTCCCTATAAATTCCATTGTATTCCACCACAATATTTGAGAATCTTGTGTTTCTCACTTTCTCAAATGCCCAATCTCATAGATAGAGAATGAAAAATATCAGTGCAATCTTGAATAGAATGTTCCTTACCTTGGTAAAGTTGTTTCCACTCTATATACAAATCATCATATACTCCAATGGGGTAGTATTCTTCCTTTACAACTTCTATGAAATCATCCTAGGTAGGTTCTACCTCAAGGCCAATATCATCTATACTGAATCTCATTTTGTACACTTTGCACCAATTTTTGATAGAAAATGATGATTTTAAAAGAGCAAACATGATCTTCTCTTTATCAATGAATATATTTACATAAAAATAAGATGACAATTGATCTAACCAATTTTCTACTACAACAACATTGATTTCACCTTCAAATGTGGGGATATCAAAATTTACCTAAACCTTGAAGAGTGTTGGGGAACTGAAAAGATGTGGGGTTGTAGATAAAGAGTCAAATTTCCCATTGGGATTTGTTGGATAATTTGGGTTAATTATTGTATCATCTACACTTTATTCTAATAGAGGGATTCATTCACCATTTCCTTGAAAGGATCAGATTTCTTGGTGTTGTTTACCATTTGAGGTCATTTGGAGCAAATAAATGGATAGTCTTTTGGTTTTATTATTTTCCACCTAAGCTTCATATAATTTGACCTTATCCTCAGGATCATACACTATAAAGACAAAATAATCTAATATAACTGATCAAAAACTTAGGTGCTTTAGTTTAAATATAATTCAAAAAATAACAATAACATAATTGTAATAATGCTATCTCTAAAAAGAGATGCTTTATTGATCAAATTTACAGATCCAAACATATGCCTATCTCTAAAAAGAGATGTCTGACTACCTTTTAAAGCTACATATATTTTTATACATACTTTTAAGGTAGAAGGAGGAAGTGGAAGGTCACCAATCTCAAGGGAGATGAAGTGGTTCAAGTTCCATGATTTACAACATTACAAAATTTGAGAATTTACTATTTTTAGAAACTTACTTTTTTTAGACTACACTATTACAATTGAAATTTAAGACATTTTCATTAGGATTTTGGGGGTTAAATCCTATTGAGCATATCTCTATGTCATCTCATCATGTTTTCCTCATTCTTAGTTTTCCAATAGTTCAAATAGGCAGTCAAACAATGCTATGTTGCAAAACTTATGGCTCCCAAAAGTTGTGCCACCAATTGGGGTAAAACCATTGCTCAAATTGTCACCTAAATTTTTTCTTAGATCATTTCTCCTTCCTTGAGAAGTGATGCTCCCTATTTTATCAAGATTTGTCATCAAGTGTGATAGTTGTGTTTTGATTTGATTCCTGATGCATACTTGGAATGGACTGTGCTTTATGGAGCTATATAAGGGCCAATTGTTCACCATTTTTATCTAACCATAAGTCTATGGATGGAAGGATATGAAATTACTTAGCTTGGTATCTATTTGCTTATGTTGTTATGTTTTTTGTGTAGTTAGGGCTACAACATTGGCTTTTTTAGATTTCTATGGCTTGACAACCATGAGAATGAATTTCTTAGCACTGATCAGGGAGACAAATGTAGAAGGTGGTTCCTATAGTACCCTATAGTGCCATGTTCCAAGAGTGAGTTTGATCCTTTGATTTTTTGATTCATAAATGCCATGTCGATCATAAGTTAATGGAAAACTAAGGAGTATATTGTAAATATTGAGATTGACCATATCACACAAGACCTCATCTTGGAAAGGTTTTATTATATATGAGAGAAGACATTGGTGGCTGACACGAAGGTTTCTCCTTGGACTCAACCATCCAATACTATATTGCTTTAGGTGAGGCTTCATGGATATATTAAGGCTTTTCAAAACATTATTAGAGATTAAATTGTTTTAACTCCCACTATCAAGAATGAAATGTAGAGGCTTAGCTTTCACCAATAACTTAGAGTGAAATAACTTTTCCTTATCCTCTGGCCTCTCCTCATGTGTCTATGATGAAGTAATGATGGCATTGAGCTCAAAATCTATAAAATTTTCTTCATCCTCTTCAATTGCAAGGTGTGTATGAGGTAGAGTAGTAGCTACTAAGGATTGTGACTTAGAAAGTAGGGACTTGATGGCTTGATATTCTTTTTTGGAGTGAGTTGTATATTTTTGATAATCACATTATTTCCTAGTTTTTCCTTCCTTTTTCTTCCAATTTTGGCCTCGTGTTTGAACTTCTTTGTTACTTTTCCATTTTAAAGGCTAACTCTTCATATTCATTCTTCCATACATATGCTAAATCTTCACCACGAACTTGTACGCCTCATCGAGGGTTTCCAAATTGAAGAGTTTCATTTCCCCCTATATATACCATTATAGTCCACCATGATATTTGATAATCTTATGTTTTCCACTTTTCTAGATGCCCAATCTCTCAGATAGAGAATAAATTTTTTTAGTGTAATATTGAATAGACTATTCCTTACCTTAGCAAAGTTTTTTCCACTTTATATACAGATCATCATATGATCCAATGGGGTAGTATTTTTCCTTTATAGTTTCTATGAAATAATTCTAGGTAGGTTCCACCTCAAGGCCAATATCATCCATACTGAATCTCTTCTTGTACACTTCCCACCAATTTTTGATAGGCAATGATGCTTTCAAAAGAGCAAAAGTGATCATCTCTTTATCAGTAAATTTATTTATAGAAAAATAAGATGAAAATTGATCCAACTAATTTTATACTACATCAACATTGATTTTTCCTTCAAATGTATGGATATCGAAATTCACCTAAACCTTGAAGGGTGTTGGGACACTAAAAACATCTAGGGTTATAAATGAGGTGCCAAAATTTCCTATCAAGATTTGTTAGATAATTTAGGTGAATTTTTGTAGTATTTGTACATTATACTATTAGAGGGCTTAATTCACCATCTCTTTGAAAGGATCTTGTGTCTCATTGTTGTCTTCCATTTGAAGTCATTTGGAGCAAATAGGTGGATAGTCGGTTGGTTCGATTATTTTCTGCCCAAGCTTCTTGTAAACCAACCTTGTCCTTGGGATTATACATTCTAAATACAAATAAATTTGATACCAATAATTTGAATCTTTAGATCTTTGTTTAAAATATAATTCAAGAAATAATAATAACACAATTATAATAATGTTATATCTGAAAAGAGATCTTTTATTAGTCAAATTTGTAGATCCAAAAATATGCCTATCTCTAAGAAGAGATGTCTGATTGCCTTTTAGGGATGAATATATTTTTATACATAGTTTTAAGGTAGGAGGAGGATGTGGGAGGTCACAAATATTAAGGGAGATGAAGTGGTTTGACTTCTATGATTTACAACATTACAAAATTTAAGAAATTATTATTTTTAAAAACTTACTATTTTTATACTACACTATTAAAATTCAAATTTATGACACTTCCATTAGGATTTTAGAGATTAAAAATAATCAATAATATTTTCATGCCATCTCATCTCATTATCCTCATATTTATCTTTCCAATGGTTCAAACGGGGAGTCAAGCAGAGCTATGGTGCAAAAGTTATGGCTCCCAAAAGTTATGCCACCAATTAAGGTAGAACCATCACCTCAATTATCACCTAGAATTTTCCTTGAATCATTCCTCCATCCTTGAGAATAAATTTTCCCCATTGTATCAATATTTGTCATAAAGTGTGGTAGTTTTGTTTTTATTTGATTCATGATGCATACTTGGAATGGATTGTGCTTTTTGGAGCTTTGGAGGGACTGATTGTTCACCATTTCTATCTGACCGTCAGTCTATGGATGGAAGCTATGAAATTCCTTAGATTGGTATATATTTTATTCTATTATTATGTTTTTTATGTATTTATGGTTACAACATTGACCCTTTTGGATTTTTGTGGCTTGACCACCATGAGAACAAATTTCTTGACACTGATCAGGGAGACAAATGTAAAAGGTGGTATCTCTAGTACTCTATAGCACTATGTTCTAAGAGTGAGGATGATCCTTAAATTTATTGATTCATATATGCCATGTCAATCATATATTAATGGTTAACCAAGGAGTACATCATAAACATCTAAATTGACCACATCACATAAGACCTCATCTTGAAAAGGTTTTATTGTATATGAGAGAAAACATTAGTGGGTGACATAGAGGTTTCTCCCTAGACTCAACCATCCAATACTATATGGATTTAGGTGAGGCTTCATGGATAGATTTAGGATTTTCATAACATTATCATAGATTAAATTATTTTGACTCCCATTATCAAGAATGAAATGTAGAGGCTTAGCTTTCACCCATAACTTAGAGTAAAACAACCTTTCCTTGTCATCTAGCCTCTCCTCAGGGGTATGTGATGAAGCATTGATGTAATAGAGCTTAGAATCTACAATATATTCTTCATCCTCTTTGACTTTAGGGTGTGGATGAGGTAGAGCAGTAGATGTTGAGGATTATGATTTAAAAAGAAAGGACATGATGGCTCAACATTCTTCTTTGGAGTGAGTTCTAGATTTGTGATAATCACACCATTTCCTAGTCATCCCTTCCTTTTGCTTCTAATTTTTACCTCATGTTTTACCTTCTTTATCACTTTTCCATTTTGAAGGTTGACTCTTTGTATTCATTCTTCCATGCTTCTACTCATTCTTCACCATGAACTTGTATGCCTCACTAATGGTTTCTTAGTTGAAGAGTTCCATTTCCTTCTATATATACCATTTTATTCCACCAAGATATTTTAGAAATTTGTGTTTCTCACTTTCTTGGATGCCTAATCTCATAGATAGAGAGTAAAACTATCAATGTATCTTGAACAGACTATTCCTTACCTTGGTAAATTTGTTAACTACTCTGTATATAGATCATCATATGATTTAATGGGGTAATATTCTTATTTTACAACTTCTATGAAATCATCCCATTTAGGTTTCATCTTAAGGCCAATATCTTCCATACTAAATATCTTTTTTTACACTTTCCACCAATTTTTCATAGGAAATGATGATTTCAAAAGAGAAAAAGTGATCTTCTCTTTATCAATAAATTTATTTACAAAAAATAAGATAAAAATTGATCCAACCAATTTTCTATTACATCAATATTGATTTTGCCTTCAAATGTAGAGATATCAAAATTCACCTATACCTTGAATGGTGTTGGGGCACTAAAAAGATGTGGGGTTGTAGATGAGGAGCCAAAATTTCCCATTGGGATTTATTGGATAATTTTGGAAAATTATTATAGCATCTAAATTTGTTACTACTAGAGGGCTTTATTCACCATTTACTTGAAAGTATTGGATGTCTCGATGTTGTCTACCATTTGAAGTCATTTGGAGAAAATAAGTGGATAGTCTACTAGTTCTATTATTTTCCACCCAAGCTTCTTATAATCTAACCTCATACTCAAGATCATACACTCTCAAGAAAAACTACTCTGATACCACTGATCCAAAACTTATGAGCTTTGGTTGAAATATAATTAAAGAAATAAGAATAACACAATTTTAATAATGTTATCTCTGAAAAGAGATGTTTTACTAATCAAATTTGTAGATCCAAACATATCTTTATCTCTAAGAAGAGATGTTTGATTGATTTTTTGGGATAAACACATTTTTATACATACTTTGAATCTAAGAGGAGGATGTGGAAGGTCACCAATATCAAGGGAGATGAAGTGGTTTAACTTCCATGATTTACAACATTACATAATTTAAGAAACTACTATTTTTAGAAACTTACTATTTTTAGAATGTATTATGAAAATTGAAATTTAAGACACTTCCATTGAGATTTTGGGGGTCAAAAACCATTGAGAATAGCTCCATGTCATCTCATCACATTATCCTCATTATTAGCTTTCTAATGATTTAAACATGGAGTCAAATGGAGCTATGGTGTAAAAGTTATGGCTCTTGTAAGTTGTGCCACCAATTAGGGTAGAATCATCACTCAAATTGTCACCTATAATGTTTCTTAGATCAATCTTTCCCACTATACAAAATACCTACTATATTTCCTTTGCATTTTACTTAGTGTCTTCATATCTAAAAACTACACTATCTTTTCGTTCTTCTTTAGAACCTGCTGCTCCCAATTTACTTCTTCATCTTCGTCACCTTCACCATCTTTTCCATGGAATTAATATAAATATAAAACATTAAATATTAGAGAGATATCAAAACTCTATGGTAAACTTACCTCATAATCATTATCATTGATTTTATTTATAATCTACATGATTTAATTTTCTTGTACTTCAACTTTTTGTACATGCCTTTCAGAAATCCTTATGTCCTCAACTAAACCATTCGAAACTCTCCTTCTTCAAATACCTTTGAACATCTTATAACATATCTTGTTGCATTATATTTCTCATTAGTTTCATGTAATTTTCTTCTTACTCCTTTCAATTGTTTCATATGCTCTAAAAATGCTTCTGCATCATCACTAATTCAATATGCAATCGCTAATTATACCAAAAATAAAATACACATAGGATTTCTCCCATAAACAATCTAAAATGGTGACTTTCCTATTGATCTGTTAATTAAAATTTTGTATGCAAACTTATCTTGTTGTAAATCCAAGTCCTATTTCTTGGAATTATTTACCACTATGCATCTCAACAAATTTCCCAAGCTCCTATTCACAACTTCTATCTATCCATCTTTTTGTGGGTGATATGCACTACTAAATTGTAGCATAGTACCCATCTTCTTCCACAAATTCCTCCAAAAATGACTTAGAAATTTTTTATCTGTATTTTAATAATTAGTTTTTGGAACATCTTTCAATCACACATTATCCTCAAAAAAATAATTCTATAACTCTAATGGCATCATTGATTTTCATACATGCAATGAAATGAACCATTTTAGGAAATCTATCTACAACAACAAAAATTGAATCATGATCTCTTTGTGTATTTTCTAATCCCAAGACAAAATCCATACTCAAATTTGTCCATGGTCCTCTTGAAATTGATAATTACATGTATAATCCATTATTTTATGCATGTCTTTTAGCCACCTAACATATTCTATACCTTGAAGAATACCTTGTCATATCTCTCTTCATATTTGGCCAAAAATACTTTTCTTCCACCAAATCTACTTTATTTTTCTAACCAAAATGTCTATCCAAAGCACCACTATGTAATTCTATTACTATATTGTGTCATAAGACCCAAATGGAATGCATGATTGTTTTTGTTTGAAGAGATAACCTTCCTGTATAAGATACTCATTATGAATAACATCTATCCCACCTATTAATAGATTCCTGCACTACTCAACTACCTTTCTAGAATATGGGTTAGTATCATTTAATTATTTGATATATTTAAAACCAATTACTTCACTCACCATAGTTGTTAATAACACTACCCTCCTACTCAATGCATCAACTACCTGATTTATGCTTCAAAACAAAAGTATACCCCTACAAGAAAGAAACCCACTTTGCATGCCTACTATACAACTTCTTTTTCATATTCACATACTTTAAAGTATCATGATATATAAATAGGATAAACTCCTTAGGCATCGGGTAATTCCTTCAATGTATTAATTCTTATACAATTACATAAAGTTCAACATCATAAGTAGAATAATTTATTCTTACCTCATTTAATTTATCACTAAAATATAATATTGGCTTTCCTACTTGACTCAATACAACACCAATTCCCATAAATTACGCATCACAATACACCACAAACACTTTTATAAAATCTTGTAATGTTAAAATTGGTTTTTTTGTAATCTTATTAAAAAATTCAAATTTTTCTGTGGCTGCTCTACTCCATGTAAATTCTTTCCTTCTCATGCAATTTGTTATTGGTGCCAGAATACTAGTAGATTTTTTAATAAATCTTCTATAAAAAGTTTCTAAACCATGGAAAATTATTACCTCTATAATGCTTCTTAGAATAGGCCACTCAACAATTTCCTTTTATCTTTTCTTCATCCATTTTCACACCATCTACTAAAACTACAAATCTAAAAAATACCAAACTATTCTATATAAACCTACACTTCTTCAAATTTACATACAACTTTTCCTTTCTTAACAAATCCATTACCATTCTCAAATTTTGTAAGTGTTCTTTAGTCTTACTAAATATCAAAATATCATCAAAATAAACAAAAAAAAATTACCAATATATTTTCATATCACTATATTCATCACCCTCATAAATGTGCTAGGTTCATTAGATAATTTGAATGGCATCACCATCCACTCATATAAGCCATCCCTAGTCTTGATTGTATTTTTATACTAATATACTTAATGTATTCAAATCCGATAATAACCACTCCTTAGATCAATCTTGGTAAAATATTTTTCTCCTGTAAGCACATCCATCATATTATCTAAATAAGGTATAGGGAATCTATAATTTATTGTAATTTGATTAATTACTCTACTATCAATATACATTATCCATCATTTATCTTTATTTAGAGTTAACAATGTTGGTGTTTCACATGGACTCATACTCTCCCTTATCACCTTATTTTTCCACAATTCAATAACCTTGTTACTTAATTTTACATGTTTTGTTGGACTCATCCTATATGCTTCTTGATTGGGCAGAGATGATCGTCGAGTCAAATTAATGTGATGTTGAATATCTCTCCTCAATGGTAAACCATCTAGTAACTCATTAGGCATAACGTCTACACAATATTTCAACACTCTTGTTGCTTCTATTGGTATTTTCACCACTTTTGTGTCTTCATTATTTAATACTAATACATAACAATAAGATACCACTTTAATATCTTAGATAAATTCTCTAGTAGAGAGCATGCTTTCTGTCTTTTCTTCCTCTTCAAGAGGTAACAAAACTACCTTTATACCACTTTTACAAAAAGTGTACATGTTCTTTTCTCCATCATGAATTATTTTCCTATCAAATTTCCAAGGTTTTCCCAATAACACATGACATGCATCCATCGGAATAACATGACACCATATTCCATCATTATAACTTTTTCCTACAGAAAACTTGATTAAGCACCTTTTATCTACTGTAACTTCATTCCATTTATTAAACCATGAAATATGATAAGGATTAGGATGCTTTTAACATTACAAATTTAGTTTCTCTATCATTTATTTACAAACCATATTTTCACTACCACCATCTATAATTACTTTGCATATGTTTTCAATTGAAGTACATCTTGTTCAAAAAATATTTGATCATAGCCATGCATCACCACCGTATTTATTCTACACTTGTTACTTCCTTATATCAATCATGGTTCTTATCATCATGAGATTCTCTCCAACATTTGCAGGTACAACTTCAGTATTTTGTTCTTCCATCTTAGCCCCGACTAGATTCACTCTTGGGAGATCTTCTTGCCTCCTTTCTTGATCTTGATAGTATGGAAACTCAAATGCTCTATGCCTTTCTTCTCCACATCTATAATAGATATAATATCTTTGTTGATTCATAAACCATCCTCTACCACCACTATAATGTCATCCTCTCTGAATTCCTCTTCCTCTTTGTTGGTATTGAAACCCTTTCCTATTGTCATATTGCCTTTTTCCACCATGTTATGACTCACCTCTATTGACATTATACCCACCTCTAGTGGTATTAAACCCACCTCATACTTATTTTGAGGGTATCCACCTATTCTTGGCTAAGAGATATTATTCTAAAATTCTATCTAATTTGTTTTTATTTTGATTTCAAAGTTAAGTGATAATCCTCCTCCATACAAAGTATTCTATGCATTCTTAATCCATCTTGAATAGAAAATTTAAAACCATTTACATATCTTTCATCCATATTATCTTCTATTTCATCATGTTTCACTCATATGGAAAGCTTAAAAAATTCATTTGTATACTCTTGTACACTATGATCTCTTTGCCTCAAATTCTAAAATCTTTGGTATAAGGTTTATGCATAATCCATAGGAAGAAATTTCTCACTCAGCTTCTTCTCCATATTTTTCCATGAATTAATCTTCTCTTTAATTTTTATTTATATATATTTATATAGGTTATCCCACCAAAACATTACATGACCTTTCAATTTTGTGCATGCAAACTTTACCTTCTTGTCTCCTCTCATAGTCTACCACTCGAAGAACTTCTTCATGCTATTCATCCAATCTATCAACTCCTTTGGTTTGAAACTTATTTCATAATCTAGAACATCAACCTTGATTATTTAATTTCTTCCTTATAAATATTGAACCATTATCTCTTCCATCAATGGTGGTTTCTCTTATGGTTCTTCTTCTTGTTGAACTTCATCATAATCTGTGTCCTCCTCATCACCATCTTGTTTTATTTTTTGATTGGTGATAACCTCAATTAATTATTCCACTTGCCTCTATAGCTCTTGTATAGTCTAGTTCATCTATGAAATACCTCCTCATCCTCTCACCATGTCTTACTCCTTGATTAGACATATTCAAATATTCCAAAATACCAAAAAAAATTAAAAAACATTCAAAAATAAAAAAATCATTCAAAACCCCAAAAACATTTTCATCATACAATATGTTTTATTATATCCTTGACATCTATGTGTTAGTTTTATTTGAATGGATGTCATATTAGTTACTATTGCACACACATGTGTGTCATGATTATAGTTGAGTGTGAAACAAACATACATATATACATGATTTATTCTTATTGAAAATGTTTGGCCTTCCCTCTACTCATGTCATATGGATATTAGGGGTATCTAAATTTATGATCATGATACACACATGTTATATCATTCTATGGTCCCTTTGTTATCATGTTTAAACTCATATACATACTTACACATGCCTTCATCCAATATTATATCTTTCATGGAGTACTTGATATACTATGTAATTGACATTTTTCGTTAACACATTTTATCCATTGGATACTATGATATGTTTATGATGGTTTCTTATGATTTATTTTATTTACTTGAGTGTCTTACCTTGTTATTATTTTTCTTATTAAATAATTTTAATATTGTCCTTTTTTTGTGTCCACCATGCCTATGTGTGATTTCTTTGAAATTTGAACATGTCATTGATTGTTGTATAGACATTTGAATATGTCATCCTTACTTTTTTTGACATTTGACTACATCATGTCCCTTTGATTGTGTGACATTTGAACATTCCTCTTATAGGTCATCTCCTAGGACCATTGTATGTTGACTTATTTTCACATTATTTTGTGTGTGTGTGTGTGTGTGTGTGTGTGTGTGTGTGTGTGTGTGTGTGTGTGTGTGTGTGTGTGTTTGATTTTATTTTTGATCTTGTAATATTATTATCTAGAAATTTCCATGATCTTCATCATGCATCTTAGGCCTTCAAGTGATCACATTTTTTTATGTACTTCAATCCCACATTCACCTAGATATGTTCTCCTATGTGCTACATGGTTACATTCACATATTATTTACTTATCTAATTGTTTTGAGGTGAGATAAATACAATATTATATTATTCCCTCACCTCAAAGGAGGGGTATATCAGTGGGGTCATTTCATAGAAGCATGTTCTTTACATTTATAACTTTTACCAGTTTCCAAGATTCACTGGGTGTGTGCTTTGAAAGCATGTTTTCCACACATTCATAGTTACATATTCAATGCAGGCATGATTTGGAAGCATGTTATCCACAATTATTTAGTATATGGAACTTATATTAGTTTTAAAACTAGATGGGGCCATGTTCTATAGGCATGGCTTCTATAAATTCAAAATTTTAGATTCAATGGGGGAATGCTTTGGAAGCATGTTCCCAAACTTATTCATTATTTGACACACATAGATTCAATGGGGACATATTTTGGAAACATTTCCTCCACATTGGTACTTATTTTAGTTTTCAATATTTCTCATATATGTGGGGGAATGTTTTAGAAGCATGTTGTCCACACTTACATGATTTTTGAATTGTCCAAAGAACACAATTATATAATTCAGATGGATAATTATGGTAGAATTCTATACATTGATATCATTATTATACAAATTTTTAGAATTAGACATATATAAGTTGTATATGTTATGTAATGTGCACATAATATTTCAAAATCTAGTTCAATTTTATATTTTAAAACACTCTTATGGACTCTCATCACTCACTAGGATTATTTTTATGGATTATATTGAGACAATCTACTATAGTAGTTGGTTTCTTTTTGGTATGATTAAGGTCATTAAATTACTCAATTTTCCAATTTTTTCAGTTGGAATTGATTTTATCATCAAACCTTACCAATTAGATAGTATGATTTGACTTTTTTCACTCATGCTCACTAGGTTATAAATATGATTAGGTTGAATGGTTGAGCTAATCTCAACTGTTGGGTGATAAGTCACCTTTTCTCTAAGGTTGGGGACATGTGCCCTCAATTCTCTCTATCTCTTTATATCTCATTAAATATATTCACTTCCCATATTTATATATATTTTCCTAATCTCAATTTTAGATCCTTACAATGATACATCTTTCAAATCAACTTGTTAATAGGTATGGAAGTTACATCGATACACATGTGTAATCCTAAACCTTACTCTTTCAATTTAAATATTTTAAATACTCTTGATTTCAGATTATATGCATTGATTATGTAGTCTAAAATACTCTTTATTTTAGGTTAGTCACCATCAAATCACTCAATTTGGACTCAATCAAAGGCAAGGTGTGTTATAAACACCCAAGTAGTTATTTATTCTCTTTTAAACTAACAATTTAATTACTAGATTAAGGGTGGTGGGCGAGGGGGTGGGCGAGGGGTAAATGTAGATGATATTTATGGATTATATAAAACTTTAGTATTTTACACTTGGAAAAATAAAACCTTGGATATTCCTCTCAATTATAGACCTTTCTCACTTTCACAAGTATCACATCTAATTTATCTTATGCCCTTTAGCTTATCTCTTGGTTTGATAAATCTTATGTTGATCACCCAAAATATTTATCTTGCCTATAATGATTAAAACCTACTTATCTTACACATATATAATTTTTGAGTATGTACCTAATTTCATGTTCCCTTGATACTAGCATCTTGGATAGATACTTGCATCAACACGTGTTTTACTTTGACATAAGTGTCTAGTGACCTAAAGTCATCCAATTTGTAAATGAAACATGCCCTAATGGTTAGCCAAAGTTATTTTATGTAATTTCCAAAGGGATTGATATAAATACATGATAAATCCTCATTCATTCCTCACCTATAAACTTCTTACCTACTAACTAGACAAATTACAAAAGGCATTAAATCAATCACTTAACTAAGCAAAACTTCTCTATTTTCTCCTATTTTCATATCAATAATAAGGACAAAACATATACAAGTATAAAGTATTGAAGGATAATTCCAATGGATATATTTTCTAACTTATAGTTTAGGTCACTGTTGTACTTGCTTTGCACATATTACATGACTGACACACAAGCTAAAATGTAGGGGATAACAACATCAATATAAGACCTTGCTTAGAGTTTTGGGTATGTAGGTAAAAATCATTGATAGGGTCTTCAATTTCATCTCAACATTGTGTTCCATTAACCCATTTTATTTAGGGTCACTATGAAGATGAACAAATAGTGTTTTAGAATTTCATGATGAGCCATAGTCTATAACCCATATCTAAATTGACTAGAGTGAAGGCAAAAAGAAATCCAAATGCATCCATGTGGTCACATCCTTTTATACTAGGTATTCTATATAAGACACCTACATTAGATTTATATAGTACTGTTGATGTAATGATACCAATATGAAACTATTGTTTATCACTTTAGAGGCACCCAATCTAAAATTTAGTGATTGTTTCATAATCTTCTTCCAATCTGCTTCCTACATGTTTTAGATCTAGAACTTTTTTAGCATCAAAACTAATTAATTACATTAATTCTTTGTCATTTCCATATCTAAAATAGTTTTAATAACTATTTTTATCTTATCTCAGTTTAGTGAACTCATCATATTTATATTTGAGCTTACCATCTAATTATCATGTTATAGGGATAGTTTATAACCCTTGTACCTTAAGTTATCTCTATCCCCTTTAAACCTAGGTAACCTCAATTTATAAATTTTAGAGTTAAACATTCATTCCTCCAATTCATGATTAATTATCATTATATTAGGTAAGTATCAACAATCAATACTAACCTCCACCTATCAATAGTGACCCTCTCATAATAATGGATACTTTTTAAAATCAAATATTTCCTTAGGATTGGTTTATCTACCTAGTTTGTTGATGGCATAATAAATACCCTCTTGGACTCGCACGCACGCACACACACACACACACACACACACACACACACACACACACACACACACACACACACACACACACACACACACACACACACACACACACACACACATATGCCTCACTTTTAGAAACTACTTACAACTTATTTGGTACACATATATAAAATATAGTACATTGAGAAAATATGTTATATTGTTACCAAATTGTGAATTAGTCACTAGGAGTCACAAGCCAATTATAAAGCATACTAAATATAAGACAAATCAAACATTGTTAAGTATTAAATCCAAATCATTAGTTACATCCATATAGAGAAGGAGAATAATTACACAATCACACTAAGTGGAGTAAATATGTGTGACTTGATTTTCATCATTAGAGTATTAGATATGTAGGAAAATATTAATCATCAAATGGGGGTAATTGGCGATAGATCATCCCATTACACTTTCTTAGTTTTTTCATGTTTACATCCCTCACATGCACACTTAGGATTTCAAGGTGAAGTAAGATGATTTTGAGAGTTTCATGCATCATCAGGTTTTAGAATCACACATAAAAATATTTTAGAGACATGTGAAGGTCATAGTATGGTCATTAATCAATATTTTATCACAAGTCACTACTAACTAGCTTAGGTTAGCACAATCAAAAAAATAATTTCATAAAATATTAATGAGATAAGTATTACATTATTGTGAAAGTGTAATTAATATCATTATGACATGTGATTTTATGGTCATTAATTATGCAAGTATTTCATAATAATTAACTAGTTAGTTAGTATGGATTTGTTAAAGTGTAATTAATTTTAATATAAAATGTGATTTTATGGTCATTAATTAATTTCATTATAACATGTGATTTTATGTTCATTAATTAGCTAGTCGGTTAGTATGGATTTGTTAATTATTTTATTAATTATGCAATCAATTAATTAATGTTATAATGAAATTAATTACACTTTCACAATAATTAACAAATCCATACAAATTATTGACTATATAGCACAATACTTTATTAATATGAATAAGACACTTCAAGGTGGTAACCTCCACAATAATGAAATTAAAATAGAATTCATAATATGATGATCAAACACTAGCCACTACCTCCTATATATACTCTACTTAGCTATGGTTATTCCATAGGTCAGCTTTACTAAGAACATAGTGAAATGAAATAAGATAACAAAAAGGGTATGTAATCCATAAGTCATGTGAAGTTCATAGTATGGTAATTAATCCATATTTTATGAAAAGTAACTACCAACTAGCTCATGTCAACATCTATAGTCAATATTTAACTATAATTGTTTAAACTAGCCATTCATAGACAAAAACATATCTCTTTAGCTAAGAAAATCACATGTTATAATGCAATTAATTACACTTTCAAAATAGTGGAATAATAAATCACATAATTAATATAATAATTAATAAATCTATATAAATTATTGACTAAATAGCATAATACTTTATTAATATCACTAATCCACTTCAAGGTGGTAACCTCCACAATAATGCAATTAAAATAGAATTCATAATACGATGATAAAACACTACCCACTACCTCCTATATACACTCTACTTAGCTATGTTATTCCATAGGTCATCCTTACTAAGAACATAGAGAAATGAAATAAGATAACAAAAAGGTTATGTAATCCATAAGTCAACCACACATATCCCTATATGCAATATAAATTAAGGATGTAGCAGTCCTCTCCCCTTAAAAATAACATTACTCTCAACACTGAATCAAATATGGATGTTTTTTTAGGAAAAATTCATCTTCCCATATTTTATCTTCATGACTCAGACTCTTCCACATGATTAAATACTTCTTAAGTTCTTTTGTTTGTATTATTTTAATGTCTATGTGAAGGATCTCCTTAGGTTACAAAATATAATTTTACCTTATTAATCCAATTAAATTAACTTAATATAGGTATAAAATCTTCATAAAATTATCATTTTTAGGAAATATACATGAAAAACATGATTTATGTGAGTGGACTAGGGTATCTCCAGCTTGTATACCACATTGCCAATTTTTTGCAAGATTTGATAAATGCCATAATAATTTGGAGAAAAAAATTATCTTTTTATATTGATTCAAATAAATCTAATTAAAATGAAGAAACCATAAAAATACCTAATCATTGGTATCAAAATTCTTGTCACTATGGTGTTGACCATCTTTTTACTTCATTAAATTTTGTGCCATTTCTAAAGTTTTCAATAAACTAGATAATACCTCATGTTAATGTTGAATGTGTTCCTCAATAAATTTAACCTTGGGTTTCACATTCCAAGTTGAAGTGATGGTTGGGGGATGATAATGATAAATTTCCATAAATGGAGACATTTTGGAAGAGGTATGGAATGAATTGTTGTACCATCATTCTGTTAGTTATAATGAATGACCCAATATTCCTATTTATTTGATGCAAAATAATGGAGATGCCCTTCTAGGCATTTTTTGACCACCTATATTTTCCCATTATATTTAGGATTGCATGACAAGATAAGAACCAATTGAGTACCCAAACATTAATATAACTCATTCCAAAATTTATTAGTGAAGATAAGATTGAAATCACTTATAATTATTTTGTGAATACCATGTAACTTTCAAATTATATTAAGAAAAGTAACAACTACTATACTAGTTAAAAAATTTATCATAAGGAACAAAAATTAGAATATTTTGTGATCATATTCACAACTACCTTGATGTAATTTTTACCTTTAGAACTTGGAAACCCTAAAATGAAATAAATTGAAACTTCATCCCACCTCTTGTTAGGGATGGATACAGGTTGTAGAAGACCTAGTTTCTTAATTGTTTTACCTTTGTTCTTTTGACAAACCATGCATTCTACAATAAATTTATGTATATCCACCTTGATTCCTTCATAAAATAAATATTTCTTGATTTGATGATATGTCTTCAAAAATATTAAGTGTTCCCGTATTAGAGATACATGAAACTCTTGAATCATATTATGTTTGAGGATAAAATCCTTATATAGATGTAACTTATCTTTATGCCACAATGTGTTCCCTTTCCACTTATTTTTTCATTAACATTAAAATAATTTTGAATATTATAAATCATAATATGTGTCTCCTTATCATTCTCCCATTTTTATCTTACTTCTTCTAGCCAATCTACTTGCCAAATGGTTATGACCCATAACAATGCCTCAACTAACTCATCATTCCTTGAGAGTGGATATATTACCATATTTTATTTTATTTTATTATATATTATTTAAAAGTCATATCCCAACATTTTAGTCACCTTTTTTTTTATTCTAATGAAAATTTATGTTCAAAAAAATATTTCAGGCTATCATGACCAATCTTTCCCTACAAGTGTATAACCATCATGTAAGGTCTCCATTTATTGACTGCATGAATAATAGCCATCACCTATTTATCATATATTGGATTTAAATTATTTTTTACCTTGATTTTAATAATCTCAAATACAATGTGTTTTCCTTCCTACATGGGTACTAACCCCATGCCATATCCTAATGCATCACATTAAACAAAAAAAAAATAGAAAAATCAAAAGTCCCTAAAACTAGAGTGATGTGCATCCCCTGTTTCAAATTTTCAAATGCCTTGGTATCTAGTTTAGTCTAATGCAATTAATATTTTTATAAAAATTTTGTGAGTGGAGTTTCTAATATATGATAATTTTCAAAAAAACCATGATAGTAACATATCATGCCCAAAAATCCATGAAGGTTCTTGAGTTTGTTTGGAACCTTCTACTCCATCATATGTTTGATATTCTTAGGATAAAAATTAACTCCATGTGAAAAAATATGATCCAATTATTCCACTTCTTAGAATACAAAATTGCATTTTAAAGGATTGGCATAAAGTTTATGATGTTCTAAAACTAACAATACCTATTTCACATGATTCAAATGTTCTTCTCAAGTTGTTGTTGTATATTAGGATGACATCAAAAAACACCATCACAATCTTCCTTAAAAAATTCTTAAAAATAGTAATCATCAAACTTTGAAATGTATATGGTGCATTTATGAGACCAAAAATAATGACCATAAAATCATATTGGCCTTCATGAGTTTTAAAATCTATTTTAGAGATATCTTCATCTCTAATCTAAATTTGATGATACCAAGAACAAGGATATAGTTTAGTGGAATAATTAGCATCATGTAATTCATATAAAATAACCATTAACTATTGGAATAGGGAATATGAATTTAGTAGTGTACTTTCTAATTTATATGTATTTAGGGAACATCCTTTAAGTTGCATCCTTATTATGCACCATGAGATTAATATTCACTTTGCCTCCAACATCTAATGTAACATATTTTCAATTTCACTCTTTCTTACATATGGGTAATTGTATGGTACAATGTTTGTTGGTATGCTACCTAGAATTAGAATTATGGCATGACCATGTTTATTGCTTTGTGGTAGTATTTTTATCATTACATTAAAAAACTTTGGGTGGTTATCAAGAATAATTTGTAAATTAGGATGTGTATATACATTTTTCATATGAAATTATATGTAAAAATTTTTGTGACAAATCCTTTATCCCATTTTTATATAATCTTGGTCATCTCGTGTGAACTAACCAATTGGGTATATTTTTATTATAACCATCATACTTTAAATGTCTTATATCCATATGAAAGTACATGAATAATTCCTATACATTCATCTCTATTGTGTCAAAATTCATGAGCCATTATAGTCCTAAAAGGATGTTATCCACACCCATGGGAATATAAAACATAAGAGAATTAAGTATGTGGTCCCTCATATCAATCTTAATACTATGGCATTATAAAAATCAGCTATTCTATCATCTAAAATCATGACTTGAAATTTTGGAGGTGGATAAATAGAATAGTCCAAATGATTAGTTGATTTAATGTTGATGAAGTTATGTGTAATTAATGAGTTAATCAACATTTTTACCCTATATTTCTTGAGGACACCTACCATCTCAATATTTTCATGGGTATTAATACCAAATATGGAATGATAAGATATAGTCTAGATAAAATCTTAAGATTCCTCTTCTAGCACCTCTATTGATGGGTCGTTCAGCACACCAAATTTTGGAGGATGGGTCCATCCAACCTCTCATGAAAGAGGTCAAAAAATCTCTCCAAGGTATATATCTAACTAGGTATATATAATCATTGATATATTAGAATGTGCTGAAGCTAGCCTACCAGCTACCTACCTGGGTCTCCCACTCTCGGTCAAAGAGGTATCTCCTAGATTTTGGAATGGAGTTGTGGAAAGAATGCAGAGGAAACTTCTTGGTTGGAAGGGGAAACTACTCAGCAGTGCTGGTAAATTGCAACTTCTTTGGGCTTTGTTGCTATCTCTTTTTAAAATTCTTGCATATTTTGTTGAGAAACTAGAATAGATCCAAAGGAAATTTTTATGGATGGGAGTGGAAGACAAACAGAGAATGTCTTTAGTTAGATGGGAAAAAATGTGTCTTCCAAAATCTCATGGTGGACTTAATATTAGGTCCATCAGGAACATGAACAAAGACCTTCTCTCAAAAGTTAGTTAGAACCTGATCCATAAAAACAATGATTAGGGGGAAATAATGTATGCCAAATACATGCATAGCATTGATGATTCTAACTTTATTCAATAGACAGGATTACCCCAGGGATCTGTGATATGGAATAAAATGCTAAAAAGTAGAAGCCTTCTCAAACAAGGAATTAGATGGAAACTTTGAAATGGCCAGTGTATTAAATTCTAGGATGATATCTAGTTAAAGCACAAGGCTCTCATCACATAGGGAAACTATGGAGAGATTTCTAGACTTGACTACCCAGTTTTTTGGAGATAGGGTCAGCAATTATATGGAAAATAATAATGGGATGAGGAGCTGGAAAAATCTTTTGGATTGCTATGTGCACCAGCCTAATATTTTCTCAAGAGTTTGGGAGATCCAACAGTGCATTTAGGAGATTAGAATCCCTCTCTTTCCCTAAGAGGATGAACAATATTGGTGGCTAGATAAGAATGGATCATTCTCTATCAAATCTGCTTACCATCTACTCATTCCTAAAGCTTAGAATAAAGATGTATGAAAAAAGGTTTGGAATTAGAAAATTATTCCAAAAATTAACATGTTTTGGTGGGATACTGCTCATAACAAAATCCTTACTCAAGATAACCTTCAAAAGAGAGGGTTTACTTTGGTTAACAGATGTTTCTTGTGTGGTTTAAAAGAGGAATTAGTTTCACACCTATTTATCCACTGTGAGTTTGCCTAGGAATTATGGGGCACAATACTTAACAACTTTGGTATTGAATGGGTCTGTAATTCTGACCTTAAAGAATTAATTCTCAACTGAAACCCAACCTTCACACATCCCTAGCTTATGGAATTATGGAAGCAAGCTCTACCATGTTTGAGTTGGACTTTATGGAAAGAGTGCAATCATAGAATTTTTAGGGACACTGCTAGAAATGCTTCTCAGGTGTTTAACTCCTTTGTTAAGACCATTATGGAAAGTGTCACAACAGCTCATATTCATGTTGCAGAGAAACCCCTATCTCAAATTGAAAGCCAAATTGCAAAAAAATGGAAGGTTTTAAACCAGATCCCTGGGTATAAAAACTCCAAAATACTATAGATACTTAATACTAAATGGATCCCCCCTAAACCTAACTAGATGAAACTCAAGTTTGATGGGGCATCCAAGTTGGATGGTAAAGCTAGTGGAGGAGGAATTATAAGGAATGATAAAGGATGGATGTCTACTAGCATTGAATTGGATGCCAGAGCAACAACTATGCTGAAGCAATGGCTTTACTATGGGGATTAAAGTTAGTTATATCCCTAGGAATAAGGAACTTGAATATACAAGGAGACTCTAAGATGGTCATAGATGCCATTAATAAAGCTTCAAATGTGGGAATCAAGCTAAAAGACAACATTATTGATATCCAATTTCTTTTACAAAATTTTTTTGAAGTTGAGATTTCCCATATCTACAGAGAAGGCAACAGGGTCGTTGATGCTTGTGCCAACCTTCAGCAATAATTTTTAGGTTGGAGGGTGTGGTGACAAGGTGTTCATATTCCCTTAAACATTAGGGAGATCATTCAAAAGGAGATGACTTATCAAGAATGAGGTGTATTGATGATAAGGATAGCTTTCAGAGGCAGTCCACATGGAGAGGGCCATCAGGGAGCTCAAAACTTGATAACCTTAGTACTGTCTTGGTAATCATTAATAATTCATTGTATCATGAGGTTGAGGTGTGTGGGTCTCATCATGAAAATCAAGGGGAAATTTTTTTCAAGCATGGGAGTATAAAATGTCATCATTGCAGGGCATTTAGTAAAGGTTACTGAGGAGTAGGGTGGTGACACTATGGGAACTGCTAACAATAAGGGTAAAATGTATGTTGAAGAAGCTGGTGAGGCCACTGAGAATGAGACTGATTGGAAAACTAAAATTGGGGCCCTGAAGGACCACATTTAGAAGCTAGAGAAGGTCTTCGCTAAAGGGCTTCATAATACAATTCTGCTAAACATGTCTATGCTGGAAGTGGTGGGTAATATTGGTTATGCTGACAGTGCAGAGAATGAGAAACTCAATGATCTTATCAAATCAATAGTATGTAAGGGGAGACCTCTCTAACTCTGGTCTTCACATGGCTTGTGTTTTGTTTTTGTCTATTGTTCTTGGCTGTGCCATCGTCTCTCTAAAGGCATTTTTTGTTTGTTTGCCTTCTTGTCTTTTTTGACTGTATAGGGTTTGGCCCCTAGTTTGCCACCTTACTTTATCAAAAACAAGTCTTGGTAGACTATATCTCATTCAATTTGTTCATTGTAAACTATTCCATATGAGGGGCCTTTATTGGTTCTTGGAAATTTTAAACTTTCTTTTATCCTTTAAAAAATAAGAAAGATATGCAAGTTTAATTATCTCACTCATATGGGTTTTAATCTTATTTTGAAGAACAATGGGCTACCTACATATTTAACTAAATAAATTAGTATTTTGGATTTAAATAAAATAAATACCACATGTTTTTAAACATTTATTACATACATATTCATCCAACAATGCATAAGTAATCAATAAAAGAAGAGAAGAAGATTGTGTCCAAATAAAATCCTAACCTAACCAAATTCATAAAAAAGAGTAAAAGAGAGAGGGAATTAAAAAGAAAAGACTATTTAAATATGAATAAATTTGAGCCATTTGGATAAATACAACCCATAATATTGATTCCCTCCCTAACCAATCCCTAACCAATGAATGCATGACCACCAATAGGAATGATGAAATATTCTAAGTAATAAGAAGCTGAGCAGAGAAATAACACATCCACTATTTACATGTACAATAAATATAAAATAAACTTCTATAACTACAATTAATAATGATCTTCATTTCAATAACATAATGTTTTAGTTTATATGGATCAATCAATAAAAAAAAATAGTAGCATAACAACAATGCCAAAACAAATAATGGGAGAGATTACAATACAAAGTAATAAATATCTAGTTCAATGTCTCCTCACTTAGAATCAACAAGAGACAACCCTTTGAAATGACTATGGGCTGGCTATTTATAACAAATTTGTTCAATGAACCCCCAAATCTAAAAAACACTTTAATTTAAAATTTAGTTGCACTCCCCCCCCCCCACTAAAAAAAAAAGTAAGATACTTGTACTTTACCTCCATACACACCAATAAAAAAGATAAAACTAGTTACTTTTTGGCAAATGTGAATAAAAATGACTTTCAAATTAATTAAAATTTACTTTAAAAACTTTATCATGAAAACGTGAAAAAAAAATTATTGGGAAACATTCTCATGAAATTAATTACACCATGTGGACCTCATCAAATTCATATTTCCAACACCATAAATGATTCAAAAAATGGACTCCCAACTTTCAAGATATGAGAAAAAAATGTCTTTCAAGGTCATTTAAGTCACTAGGTGGGAATTTTTTGAATTTCACATTAATATATGTATGTGTGTGTGTGTGTATGTGTGTGTGTGTGTGTGTGTGTGTGTGTGTGTGTGTGTGTGTGTGTGTGTGTGTGTGTCTGTGTGTGTCTGTGTGTGTGTGTGTGTGTGTGTGTGTGTGTGTGTGTGTGTGTGTGTGTGTGTGTGTGTGTGTATGTATTTATTTATGTATGTATGTATGTATGTATATAGAATATATATATATATGTGTGTGTGTGTGTGTGTGTGTGTGTGTGTGTGTGTGTGTGTGTGTGTGTGTGTATGTATGTATGTATGTATCTATATACATATGTATATACATACATACATACACATACATACATATACATATATATATATATATATGTGTGTGTATATATATATATATATATGTATATATATGTATGTATGTATGTATGTATATACATATGTATATATATACATACATACATATATATACATATATATATATATATCTATATATATATATGTATGTATATGTATATATATATATATGTATATATATATATATACATATATGTATGTATGTATATATATATGTATGTATGTATGTATGTATGTATATATATATATATATATATATATATATATATATATATATATATATATACATGTGTGTGTGTGTGTGTGTGTGTGTAACCATGTTTTTATAGGCCATACAGGTGGGTTAGTTGACCTTCATCCATACATCCATGTAATAAAATACCAGCATGTCTATATGTCTATGATGGCCTAAAAGATCGGCCTTCACTAACATGTTTGCATGAGTACAAGGGACTTCCTGGCATGTCCATAAACCTAGGAGGTTCTAACCAAATGGTCTCCTCCCACATGGCCATGTGATAAAAGGCCTTCATGTCTATGTATCTGAGGCAAATAACTTCCTAGCCTCTATTGGTAGATATCCATAACTTTGTCATGAAAAAAAAATGCTTGGCCTAAAAATTTAAAACTTTGTCAAATATTGGTTTTAAAAACCGTATGATTTTGAAAATTTCCATGCTATTTAAGGGGAGGTGTCGTGGGGGTGAGGTTTTCCCAAACCACAATTTTTTTATAATTTGGCACATACATCCATGGGAATCCATTAATTCAGTTTTAACATTTATTGCCATTAAATAATAATTTTCATATTTTGGACTTTAGAAAATAAATGATTTTTTTGACTGAAGTTATAGGATCCCCAAGATAAGTTGCTTCACCATGAGAATAGAGAGTTTAGTTAGAACTTTTAGGCAAACTAGTAAATACAAAAATTATCCTTATGGCCTTGAGCTTTCTAAAAAAAATAAAAAATTAAGCACCCTTGATATACATAAATTAAGTTACATTAGGGAATGCAAGGATGTAAATGTGCATATTTAAGAAAGTGAGACATTCTAATGTATATTTGAGGGGAAAGATTCCATTTTTATGACAAGTGAAAAATATAAATTTTTATTACTCTTGTGATCTTTATAATGAAGGTAGGCATAGGTCTTGATTCAACATGGAAATATAAATGAACCATCAAGTAAATTTGGGAGTGTTGAGATTGATAAGCCATGAGTGCAAGTAGGAGTTTCTAAAAAAAAGTAAAAAGAGATCCCCTAATTTATGAATAAATCATGATGTATTATACAAGAAAAAACAAATGGTGATTCTACTATAAAATACTCCTAAGTATTTTAAAATTATATAAACATTTCTATAAACATAAGATCTCTAGTTGAGACTATACATGAAATGTAAATGGATTCAAGAGAGGAGAATATGGGAACAAGTAAGAACCTAAATGTAACAGTATCATTAATCTAGTGTGTAAATGAGTTCATTACTACTTTTAGAACCTATAAGGATTATCTACCATGGATCCAATCATCAAACTAGTGAATCTTACCTTAAGAACATTTGATTGGATATTGCTTCACTACCAACTTGGTATCCATAGCCCCAATGGAGTTATTTTTTATCCCACTCAAGGTGTTTATCTACTACTAACTGAGCCTCCATAGTCCCAGTATAGGTTTTTTAAATCACCTAAGATTGACTTTTTTAAAAATTGGTATTATTTTCTTTTATTATTTTATATTTTCATTATTTACTTATCATCTCAATTTTAGGTTGGGAACCACTATGGAAAGTGAAAGGTAGAATTATAGGTTTTTCACCCTAGATTATCACCATAGTAGGTTCATACAAATAAATACTTAAACTATTAAGATATAATTTTTATGCTTGATCTTGAGAGAATGTCTTCATTGATGAACTTATAGTGATGAACTTATTTCTTACTAAGGACTTATCATTAATGGAACCAAAACATTCCAATCCCAAATTTTTGAATGGTTAGACCTTAATAACTAGCTTTAATGGCATAGCAGGGGTATGGTCTCTATGCACAACAAATTAGAAGGTATCATAGATATAGATGTGAGCATGAGAATTTGTAATAACATCAAGTTATTAATAACTTACCCTAAATACTTATTAGGATATATCACTCCCTAATCTATGACTAATTCCATATTTCCCATGGAAATCATTGAGTACTTCAACCACTTCCTCTTTGTTCAGGCATCTCAGATATATACACTCATTATTCTTTCTATATAATATACCTAATTTAATAATGAAACTACTGATTTTTTTCATAATTATCTTCTCTAGGTGGATTTGAAATGGTGTGGGTAATCATTGTTTATAAAATAATAGACCACATCCTAGTACCATTCATCATTAATTATAACTCACACTATATATTTCTTGTAAACTATCTATGGGTCTACTTCAACCATGGACTTAATGAGGCCTTGACCTCTTAAAATTTTCATTGGTTTTAGTTTCAAGTCAAAATCTTGGATAATATTCATCCACTTACACCTTCACTTAACTCATTTTGCATTAGCATATCCTTCATGATTAGATCTAGAACAACTGCAAAGAACTTACTGCATAGAATGTAATTCCTAAACTTTTTGACTACTTTTATTAAGGTAAAATATTGTTTGTCTATTATTAAATACCTTAGTTCAACATTGTAGAGTGGATAACTCATTAATGGGATATGTATCTCATTTCTATATTATTTATTTTTCAATAATACTACAATGTTTGAGTGTTCAAGAGCAAATAGGTAGATGTATAAGGGTTGTGTATAGTCAAGACTAATTATCACTAGTGTATTTACAATCAAAGTATTAATCCAATAAAAATATGCTTGTGATTTAGTAATATAATCATTTTTTACATCTATATTTAACATATTATTTAGTTGTTAGACTAACTCCCCTTACCTTGATATTAATTTCCTTACAATGTTGATCTTTCCAAAGAATGACTTCAACTCTTTTCTACTACTAGGGAATGGGATATTTAGGATTTTCACTACCAAATATGAGTGTATTTAAATGCATTTTTCTAAAATTATGTGGCCTAATATTTACCCTTTATCACCCCAAATATGCACTTTTTGGGGTTTAGGGAGATTTTATTATCTCTACACCTTTAAAATATTGCTCTCAGATCCTTCATATGGTCTTCCCAATTCTTGGAAAAGATAGTTAAGTCATCCTTGTATATAACTATGCATTTTATGATGATATGCCTAAATTCAATATCAATTTCATGTTGAAAGGCAATACCTATATCGATTAGGCTATATGGAATCATTTTATATGTGAATTTACCCCACTTGGTTTTAAACATTATCTTGCTTCTATCTTTGTAGTTTACCATTGCCTGATTATAGCCTGAGTACCCGTTTAGAAATTATAAAATTTAATGAAGGAATGCATTATGCATATACGAGATCTAAAATATAATTAATTAGAAAATAATAGAATTAATATATCAATTGAACACATAGAGACACATGAATTACCTTGATAAAACTTCTACAAGGTTAAAAAAAACCCACCAAAAATTATTTTCATATATCAAGAAACAATTTTACTCCAATATAATTTCTCTTCTCACTTCTCCTCTCCAAAATAACCTTAAAAAAACTCTTGAGTAAATCCCCTTGAATAATCCCATGAATATTAATGAATCACCAATAGAGGTAAACCCTATTTTATAGTGAATTTTGAAGGGAGGTGACCATTATGAATAATGGGTCCAACAATCCTAAAGAGTTACTAAATAAAATATTGGTTACTATTAAATAGTTATAATAATGTTATTTATTTTCACAAAGTTTCCACCTCATATTATTATTATTATTTAATAAATCATGAAATATAGACTAAGGGTTAAATAATCAACACTTAGTCATTAAAAGCTCTAACACTCGCCCTTAATGCTAAGTGGGAATAAAGGCCATAGTCATCATAAAGTAATTATACTATGTGAAAAATTGAAGGATTTTAAAACCTTCATCATGCCAAAAGTCACATTTTGAAACAAAAATAAATATAATCAATAAACTATTCAAAATTAAGTTTACGCTAGCATGATTGTGAGATTACATCTCACTATTTATCATAAAAAAAAAACTAAGCATGTTTGGAGACTTTTATAACATAAGGACATCCATTGCAAATTATATTTTTTAATGTATTGGGGTACAAAAATAAAACTTCTACATGAAGTTTAATTAAATCACATAACTTTCATATGAAGTTTTTACAATGCTTTATAATAAGAAGAAGTAACATATTTCCATTATAAAGTGACATTGTCATGAACACTCCCCCTCAATGGCAACTCTAAGAGACCCAACATTACACAAACTCATAAAACTTGGTAGCTCTAAATGGTTTTGTGAAGATATATGCTACTTATTCATCCATAGTATAGAACTACATATTAAGATCACCATTGGGTAATTTTTATTGGATGAAATCCATATGAAATTCAACGTGTTTAGTTCTTAGGTGTTGTACTATATTTTTTTACCAAAGCTATACAACATTGGTTATCATAATGAAGGATGGTACTCTAAAAAACATCCAAATGAAGTTCTCCCAACAACCTTCATAGCTACATGTATTTTTTATCATCTTCCATAACACTTTTGTACTCAGATTCTATAGAAGAGATAGAGAGATAATAGGTTGATTCTTGGAGATCCAAGTGATAGCACTTGCACCAAAATTAAACACATATCTAGAAGTAGATTTATGATATAAAGTATCACCAACATGGTCAGCATCGGAATAACCATATAATTTTATGTTATCAATGGAATAATAAAATAAACCAAAATTAACTATTCCTTTGATATAATGAATAACACATTTAGCTAATTTCCAATTATCCAAATAATGATCCTGTATAAATATAAAAGCAACACTAACAACATATAAAATATCTAACCTAGTAATGGTTAGGTAAATCAAAATTCTAATAAGTTGTCTATACAAATTATGGTTATCTTTTTCATAAGTAGGTTTAGGATCAAGTTTAACAAAAACTTCAATAGGAGTAGTGGTAATTTACAATCAAACATGTTAAACTTAACAAACATATTATGTGCATACTGAGATTGTGATACAACAATTGAATTTTTATCCTAAAATATAGTCATTTCTAAAAAATGATGTAAAATGCCTAAATCATTCATTTCAAACATTTGACTTAGTTTATCCTTATATTTATGAATTAAACTATTTAGTTCACTAGTAATCAACAAATCATCAACATATAATACAATTATAATCAAATGACCATTTTCAACTTTAACAAAGAGATTATTTTCTAAATGGTAATTAGAAAAAACTAATTCTTTGAAAAAAAAAAAGTAATCTTAAAATACCAATCTCAAGGAGATTGTTTTAGACAATACAAAGATTTTTTTTAACTTACATACATAATGTTCTCTATTAAAATTATTAAAATATTTAGGTTGTGTCATATAGATTTATTCTTATAAATCACCATTTATAAATGAAATATTTACATCTATTTGGTGGATAATCCAACCATTTTAGGTTGTAAGATCAATAAGAAGTCTAACAGTACTCATTTTTGCTGCAAAAATAGAGGTTTCAACATAGTCAATCCTATTTTTTTGAGTAAACCTATGAGAAACTAATCTGACTTTAGACTTATAAATTTTACCAATTAAATTATATTTAATCTTATAAAGCCACCTACAACTAATAATATACCTATTAGGCAGAGGAGGAACAAGATCCCAAGTCTTATTTTTAACTAAGGCATTAGATTCAGCTTGCATAAAAACAATACGTATATCATCTTGAGTGGCTTACTCAAATGATTGAGGTTCATATTCATACATAGTCATTATTTCATGATATGAATGTTGAATTATAGTTAATTTATTAAGGTCATCAATATTAAAATATTTAATTATGGATTTTACCCATTTAGGTCTTTTAGCTTGGATTTAAAACTTAGGGGTTTCTTTAAACTCTAAGTTATCTATAATTAGATCAATGTTCTCAAGGGAAGCCATTTTATCACAAGGAGAAACATGAGAGTTAGATTCATCAATAGAAGAATACTAAGGAGGATCTATTGAGTGCTCACAAAAAGATTTTTTGAGAATAAGAACATTCCTATTTTCAATGATCTAACATTTAGAAGCATCATACACTCTTAAACATTTTGTCTTACCTCCATATCCTACAAAAATTCAAGAATAAGAAGTGGGGTTGAGATTCTTTCTCTTAACTTTAGAGACAAAGATAGAAGCAAGACTACTAAAAATCCTAAGATGAGCCACACTAGGTTTCTTTTTAGTCCACATTTATAAAGGGGTATAAAGATGAAATTATTTGTTAAGGAATATATTTATAATATACACAAAATTATTCATGGCATTATCCAATAACTATTTAGGAACATTTGTAAATTGAAACATTGTTCTAACCATTTCTATGATGGTGCAGTTTTTCCTTTCAACAATACCCTTTTACTGAGGGGAATATGGAGTTGTTAATTTGCTTTGAATACCATAACTAATACAAAAAGAATAAAAATATTTACTATCATATTCAACACCATTATTAGTTTTTAATATCTTAATATAAAAATTAAATTCATTTTCAACATAAGCTTTAAATTTTTGGAATTTAGATAACACATCAAATTTCTAGTTAATGAAAAAGGCCAAATCATTCTAGTGTAATCCTCAATAAAAGTAATAGAATAAAAAGAACCATTAATAAATATAATTTTAATAGGTATTAAAACATCACTATGAATCAATTATAAAGGATGTGAGAAATTCACATCATGATTCTTGTGAAAGGGGTTAGTATGTTGCTTACCACATAAGCATCCCTCACAAGTTTCATGATGAGAAGGGATAAAAGAAAGTATAACAACAAGATTATTTGTATACATATCATGGAAACTTCTAAAATTAACATGTCCTAATATTTCATGCCATAATTAAGATTCATTATTACTATGCGATGAAATAAAACATCCAAAAGAAGGAGAAAAGATATATAAACCATTTTTTTAACACCTTCAACAATCAAGGAACTAGATTGATTTCTAATAGGCCAACTATCTTTAAGAAATGTTACAATGTAATCATCATTTGTAAATTGAGAATAATATAAAAAATTCTTTTTAAGCTTAGGTACATAGAAAACATAATTTATAGTAACATTTGAAAACATTGATTCTAAAAATGAATTGTCTCCTAAGTAAATTTTTCAAAGATATATCTCAAATCACATAAAATATCACATAAGCATGTCATATTGTGTAATGCACTGATATCTAAAATCCATTCATTTTCATTTGAAGAACATAAATTAACATATAAAGCAATAACATTTGAACCCTGATTATTATTATGATTAGGGTTTAGATTCTTTTACTTGTTTTGATTAGATTTATTCCTTTTGTTATTTTTAGAAGTTTGATTTTTATTTCAATCCATGTTTTTAAAATATTTTTATTTTCTATGACCAAATTTACGACACATTATAATTTTCATTAAACTTGGGTGTATGATTATTATTACCAAATTTCTTATTCAAGTATTTGCCTTTAGTAGAATTAGGGTTAAATTTCTAGTTTTTAGTGTTATTTGAAACATTATTAAGAGTAATAAGTTTCTTAGTGGCATTATCCTTAGAATCATAATTAGTCATCACTTATTCTTATTTAATCATGAGAGTAGATAAGCTGGTATGCTCAAGGATATCTTGCTCAGTTTGATACTTAAAATTCAAAATTTAAATGAAATTTCTAAATTTTTCATGAGTATTTAACTGAGTGATAAAACAAAGTAATTGATCTTGAATTAAATTAAAATTACATCCATCTAATTAAGATTTAATTTCTTATATTTTACCAAGAAAATTTATAACTTTTTGATCACCTTTCATAGGTATAGTTAGCAACTCAAGGATTAACTTAATAATATTTGAGAGATGAATTCCCTCATGCATGGATTGAAGGAGTTTCTAAGCATCACTAGGAGACTTATGATTACTAATGTGGAAAAGGAATTCATCCTTAACACTCTACAAGATAATGGAAATGGTTACCTTCATTTTTTGTTGAAATGGATTGGTAAGCTCAGGGGTCATATGTCATCTAGAAGGGGATTTTTTAGTCCCAATGATAATATTCCACAAATTACAAGTCATAAATTTAGATTTAACATGGATTTTATATATATTATAGTTACTTATATTAAGCATTTGATATTTATCTAAGGAAAAATGAGGCGAAGCTATATCTTCCATTTAAATAAGACAGTAAAAAAATGCTTACAACAAAAGATTTTTAATGTGAATTGAACTTTATTTCATATTAAAAAAAGGTTACAAGTGTAAACACTTAATAATTTTTTAATTTAATGCTAGATAAGGCAATAAAATTTATGAAATATTGTGAGAAAATAGGGTGTCATAAAAGCACACTAATGTAAGAACAATTTTAAAAATTAAACTTTTAATGATTTTTTATACTATTTTTGTAAAATAAATTAAATCACAATTTCAAATTGATTTAAGGATATAATTAGATGCAAAATAATGAAAATTTTTGAAACAAAAATGTACTAAACTAGGTGTTGGAAGAATCACACTTAGAATGACCATGTAGTCTCTATTATTAAAAAATTTGTAGAAAATATAATAGTAGGTTTCAAAACATAAAATAGAAAATGTAAATGCATTTGAAAGGTACCAAAACCTAGGGATCGACTAGTTACATGACTATTCTAGTCTAGGTTTTGACTAGGTCAAATGTTGAAACATGTTCTATAGGTTAACTAAGGTTTTGAATGCATGAATCTTGGGACACAAACCAAGAATTAAATTAAATTTGAATTTAATTTTCCAAAAAAAAAATGATTTTAGGGGGTTTTGAACATAAGAATTCCCTAGTGACAAAATTTTATCAAAAAAAGGTCCACCAATTCATCGTACAACCTTCTTATGAATTGATATGCACTAATTAAATATTTAAATATTATTTTTTATGATTTTTTTTTTTTAAAAAACTAAAAATAAATATGTGCATGTAATTTTAAAAGTATAAATAGATTTCAAAGTTTTAATTTTTTTAGTAAAAATAACTATTCAAAGTGGGACTCGAGGGTTGCTTGCATGGAAAGTCTATAATAAATAAATAAAATATTTATTAAATAAAATTTAAAAAATTATACTTAACTCATAATATTTATATATCTGATTATGGTGCTCATAAAATATTTGAGAATTTATTGGTACATGTACAAGCTACCAAATCAATTAAATTTTGGGAATCCTCCTTAAATTGCATGTTAAATCTAGAATAAGCTTAAAAATAAGAATTTTGGTGGAGAATTTATTGATTTAGGCCTAAAATATTTACATGTGCATTTAAGAGTCTCTAAAACAAATTTAGAGGCTAGATGAAATCTTCTTATGCTTTGAGAATGAATTGAGAATGCTTAAATATGCATATAATCACCTCTCAGAGAACCAAAACTCCTAAAGAATGATTTAAATGAATTTTTTATGATTTTATTCCTTACATGGGCCATAAAAATCTAAAAATTACATCCAAAAAAAAATCTCTAGAAATAAATTATCTTAGATTGATGCATGGTTGCTTGTTTGAGGTTTAAATGCTCACTCTGATCATTGTTAGGCTCCACAAATCAAGGAATAAACCAAGAAAAATTTTATACCATATGAAATGCCTCCATGACCATAAGAAGATTGAAAATAATTAAAAATATATTTTTTAATTGAATATAAATGGATTACTCCACCAATTATACTCCCTCAAGCTCTACTACCATGTAAAATTTACTGAAGGAATGCATTATGCATATATAAGATCTAGAATATAATTGATTAGCAAATCATAAATGAATATATCAATTGAAAACACATAGACACATTAATTACCATGGGAAAACTTATATGAGGTAAAAAAACCCATCAAAAGTGATTTTCATATATTGAGAAACAATTTTACCTCAATACAACTTCTCTTCTCACTTCTCCTCTCCAAAATAATCTTCACAAAACTCTTGAGTAAATTCCTGTGAATAATTTTATGAATATGAATGAATCATTAATAGGGGTAAACCCTATTTAATAGTGAATTTTGAGGGGAGGTGACCATTTTGAATAATAGGTCTAATCATCTCAAAGAGTTCTTAAATAAAATATTGGTAACTATTAAATAATTATAATAATATTATCTATTTTCATGAGGTTTTCACCTCGTGTTAATAAATAATACATTATTATTATTTAATAAATCACTTAATATAGACTAAGAGTTAAATAATCACCACTTAGTCATTAAATTATCTAATATAAATGACATGATTTGTGAGCCATTCACTATCTATAATACCTCATCTAGTGAAGGTAGTGGGTAGTTATCATTTTCTGAGGTTTTATTTAGGTTTCATAAGTCCACATAAAGTCACATCTCTCCATTATTATTTTAAATTGGTGCCAGATTAGCCAACCATTTAGAGTGCCTAATAGAAAATATGACCCGTTTTGGAATCAGTTTTTGCAATTCTTTGAATACAAAGGCTCTAGCAGTGGATTCGCTAGTCTTTGCCTTTGATGAAATGGTTTGAAACCCAAATTGAGAGGGATAGTATGCATGAGGATGGAAGTATTAATAAAATTAAAGTAATCATATCTAAAAGTTATAACATATTTAAGTGTTTTATGCCTTGAGTGATCTTGTTTCTCTATTTGGGTACACATGGTGCCTAGAAGCACAATTTTTAATTCATTAGCATTGCCTAGATTGTAATGCTAATGTAGCATACCTTTGGTAGAGACTATATTCTCCTTTTTACCCTTGTAATCCCTATCAAATAGTATTTATAGTCAGACCATGCCCTTTGGTATACTACTTTTTTTCAAAATGATCACCCCTTCCTCATCTAGTTTAAACTTTTCTTGATCATCTTCATTAATAATATGAGTTTTGGACACATCTATGTTTTTGATGAATTTGATGATATGCTGATCATCATAAAATACCTAGAGGTTATGGATATTATTAGGAATGGAAGGATTAGAGACTAACTACATTGAGAACCTTCTTAACTTGGAGTCAAAAATTGGTTCTAAGGTGATTACCACTATTGCTAATGTAGTTTCCATATAATTTATTATGTAGGGTAGTGTCTAAATATTGAATGCATCAAAATCATATATTAAATTCTACTCTTGGTTTTAATACCTTGATAAACATTTGTCATTACAAGAATAATGGATCCTTACCTATTTGACTACCAATTATGAATCACTAAGCACCTTGAGATTCCTGATATTCTTCCTAAGAGCAAACTAGAGACCATGAACTAATACCTCATATTTAATGACATTATTCATGTAAGCAAATTATAGGTGAAATGTAGCTAGGTGTGACTTCCTTCAAGGGTTGATGATTTCCACTCTAAAACCAAACCCACTCTTGGGCTTATATCCATCATATTTTAGAGTCCACAAATGGTTTCTAGTTGTGTACAATGGGATATGAAAGGTAGGTAAAATAGTAATGTTGATCTCTTTTCTTATCTTCTCAACCCCAAATCGGCATACGGTTTATTTCTCGACTGATGAGGACCTTTTAGTTAGGTAGTCAATAGTATAGGTAGATATAGGGTTGTCCATAATAGCTATTTTCTCATTTTAAGAACATACAAATCCTTTATTTTCACTTGGATCATCTTGTTTCACACCCTCATATGCCATGAAAACACTAGAAAATGAATTTATCTTGGGTGCACAGAGTATATCCTCCTCATCCAACTGATCCAAATATTCAAATTCTTAACTTTATTATATGGTCAACATATTAATGGAGAGCTTATTATAAGTTTTTTCTTCTTTTTCAAGTGTGTATACCCTAAGATCTAACTCTTTAGATAAGGTTTCATTTAAATATTTTATGCTTCCATAGTTCATATAATTTATATTTATTTTTAGAAAATAAATATAACAACTACTTTGTTCTTGTTAGGTAATTTTTTACAACTATTTTCCTTCTTATTTTTAAGAATCATGGTTCTGTTGTTCAACATATGTCTCTTTCCTAATGAAGGATCACATTAGTGGATACAAAATGCATCAACCATAAAAATTTGACATAGTTTCCCCCAAAAACATTTTTCTATAAGATTTCATCTGTTTTATTATATTATGTTATCATGTGAATCATCTTAAGTTCTCTTTCAATTCAGATATATTTGGTCAGGCCATGCCATGGGAGACACATAAGAGATAAATTAGTTTTCATGTATCCATTAAATGTTTTTGATCAATCTCTACTTAAGAGCATACTATATGCATTAGGTATATCCATGACCTAGATATCAATAAATTGTTGTACTCTTAGATCGGAAGACAACTGAATATGAATGTTGTTAAGTTCACCAAACACTCAAACTTATAATTTATCCAATTAAAAAAAAATTATGTTTTAAATCACAAGAGACATTCCCCATATCTATTAGATTGCATATGGAATCATGTTGTTTGAATCACTTGAATCAACCAAAATAATTATGTAAGTTCTTACCAAAAATTTGGACTATTGAAAAAAGTGAAGAGTTACAGTATTTTCTTTGTAAATTTTAAGGTAAGAATTATTTGTCCTATTGTGTTCTTTCCCTTTAGGATAAGATAATTCTTTTAGAAATATGTCATTTTGGTTTGATAGTTGAATTAAGTCAAACATCATGATATTGCCCTTAGTTTTCTTCAAGTCATCTACAATATTATATCCATGTTTGCTTGACTCTACTATTTTTTTAGTTTATGGAGGATTATATTTATTATTTGTTTAATAATATGTGGTAGGTAATTTAGATAGAAAGGGTTTATTTCTCAATTTCTCATCAGATGTAACTTGAGTGTTATTCAAAGGAGTAGATGTAGTTAATGGATTTTGAAGTTTACTTCTCAATTGATACTTGTTTGCCATTTGAAATTTTTTAATCACATAAACCTCATCCATGTTCTATTTATGATTATTTACACTTTCAAATGGAAACTCATAAGTCTCTAAGACTAGATCTATACCAAGCTTTCCTCTACCTTGATTAGAGTTGTTATAGGTGTATGAACTAGTTCTAAATTATCCATCTCCTTTTGGCATATACCTGATGCACAAATGAACTAAACATAATCAATTTCACTAAGGTCAACCATATTGTGTACCCTAAACTAGGTGGGTAGTGCTAAATTTTCTTATTTTATTACATTTGAAGAACTTTTGTTGTTATTTGAATTTTCCTTGTCCAGTGGGATAGGTATACCTCTATTATTTGGCCTCATGTTCCATTATTTATTTTTTAAATGGAATTTTAAATTTATATTTTTTGGTGGATTATTTACATTTTTTTTTGTGTCTAAGGCACTTTTCTATGTAAATTGAGCATACAATTTATCAACCTTTGAACTATTTGCTACAAATTTTCCACCTCTAGTTTCATGATAGAATTTTATTGATTTCTCATTTGCAATTATGGGTTAGCCATAAGTGCATCACCATTTATAAATTTTGGGATAATGGGATGTGTTTGGTTATGAACACTGTTCATATGTATCTAGTTGCTTAAAAATGATAGGAGAACCTATTGGTTGCTAATGGAGGCAGCATAACCACCATTGTTAGGCATGGTAGCAGTGGTGTTGTATGCAACATGGATTAACTATTGATTGTTTAATTATGGTAAAATGTGATTTTTAGGTGTATAAGGCTAATAAATAATCATATAATTCATATAAATTATATTTTAGACTATATTTGGGTTTGTATATAGGGCACCTAGGATTGAATTCATCAAAGGAATGTTATATTGTAGATCATGGTTGATCATTATAGTCATATTATAAGCATCTAGTTGTCCAAGTGAAGGTAGAGTACCAAATCCATAAACTTATAGCATCATTTTCTATTTAATTTTGACTGTCTCATTATAATCCAAATATAAAAATAAGAGGGCTACCAAAGTCTTTTTAAGGAACATGAAAGTCATTAAATCTAAATCCATTGGGTATATATGTATGCTAATTGCTTTTGTTTGGTTGTACATGTATTTAAATATTTGATAAATATTTTATAATAATGCATTGAAGACATTAATTTGACCATTTGGATCCCTAGGAGAAATATCAAAGTGATGATATAATATAACTAGATCAATGGGTAGCTAGAAGAGATGAATAAACATAGTTTCTAAATCATTATAGAAAGTGATAGACCCATTTTACAATCATAAATACCAACCATTGGCCATTTTGTCCAAAGTGTATGGGAATAGGTGAAAAATTAAATATTCTTGATTAATTTGTGCTCTAATGATAACATCTTTGAACATTTGAATATGCTCTTAGGCAGTATAGATTCTACCATGCACATACCTAAAGGAAAAAAAATAATATTTTTTGGTAAGTCAAGGGCAATCCTTGGAATTTTGGTAAGGAAATTACCTCCGCCAATCCAATCCTAGCTCATTGGTGGATTTTGAGAGGAAGAAAATAAATTAATAAAAGGATCTATATAAGTTATAGGTGAACTACTGGATGAATGAATGTGTCTTATTTTTTATTTTTCTTTGTTCACTTTAAGTTTTATATGTTCAGTGAGTTGAAAAAATTAAAATTCAATCCCAATGGACTTTGATTTGGTGATTATATAATTAGTTTAACATAAGAATGAATCTAAAAGAAGACATGGTGTTTATTTAACATGAAGATAGCCTAATATATAGGCAAATAACAATTACCTCCAAACAATGAGGTAGGTGAAACAAAGAATTGATGGGAATAAGTAAATAGAAAACCCATGCAACTTAATAAAATTATTTGTTATAACAATAAAATCAAATACATAATAAGTTAAATATGCTTATTAAAATTATTATTCTAATATCCTACCTAGATTATTAAACTAAAAACAACTCCAATATTATCTCAAAATTTTATAAATTTTTATTTACATAATGGTTTATTCATTATATTAGCTAGTTTCTTAGAGGTAGGATAATAATAAAGACATATGTCTTCATTAGAAACCAAATTTCAAAAGTAGTAATTGTGAAATTCAATGTGATTTTCCATGGCATGAAATATTTTATTATTCACCATCTTTATAATTATATTGTTACATAGTAGATTGGTGTAGGTGCCAATGAATCAAGTTGAATATCCCCCAATACTGACTGAATCCACACCAACTCTCTACATGCACTAACATCTACTTTATACTCTGATTTAATGGAAGATAATGATAAATTTATTCTAAATATTACTCTACCATGAAAAATATCTTGAACCAAGAGTGAATATATAACATGTTATAGACTTTATAGATTAAAATAATCCTAACCAATATAAATTAGTATATCCTATTAGAGCAAATTCAATAGATTACTTATACATAATACAAAATTTAGGAGTGCCTTTAACATATCTAATAACATGCTTTACAATTTGCCAATGTTATTAATGTGGTTTATACATGAAATATGAGAGATAACATAATGTAAAACATCAATTAGGTCTATTTTTAGTAAGATAAATCAAACTACCTACTAATTGTTGATACATTTTTTCATTAACCAGTGGTGAATTAGTGTTAGTTGAAAGTTTTATCCCAACTTCCATAAGTGTAGCTAATAGACTACAATCATTCATTATAAATATCTCTAAAAAATATTTATCATATCTTTTTTGAGATGCAAAATCAAAGTGCCCATAATTATAATAATACAAAAACTCTAGATGTAGACAATATTGAGGCATGCCTAGATCAATCATTCCAAACATAGTATAAATGTAAACTTTCACCTATTTCATCAAATAATTAATGCTTATAGTGATGAAAGAATCATCACCATATACAAATATAATTATTACATCATCACCAATTATCTTAAGACAAAGAGTATATTCTGTATTACATCTTTTAAAACCAAACTCTTTAAGATATTTGTCAATTTTGAAATGCCAAGCTCAAGGAGCCTGCTTTAGTTCATACAAAGACTTCACTAACCTGAAAACTATATGTTATTTATATGGAAATTGAAATCTCTATGGTTGTTCCATAAACACTTCCTTTTTATAAGTCTATATTCAAAAAAGCACTTTTCACATCCACCTAAAAGACCTTCCAACCAAACTAAGTAATAATATATATAACCATTCTAAATGTTACCATTTTAGTTGTAAGAAAAAATGTTTCTTCATAATATACTCCCTCTTATTTTGCATACACTTTTGCAACAAGATGAAATTTATATTTGTCTAAAGAACCATCTAATTTACATTTTACCTTATAAATCAATTTTTAACTAATGGATTTTTTACCTTGCAGTATCTCAAACAAAACTTGAGTACCATTTTTATATGTGAATCATACTCCAATTTCATGGTGGATTCCTATTATAACTTCCCTTTATCATTTTTACAAGTATAATACTCAAAAGTTTGAGAAGTATTGGTACTGAGAGAAAAATTTACCTACTCAGAATTCTTCACCACTTGTTTCCCTAACCTTGTAGATCTACCTTCCAAAAAAAATATAATATCTTCTAGATAAATATCTTACATTGTGTTATAGTACCATATGGTCATTTGTACTACCTTTTATAATCCCATGTTGCGCCACTAGGAGCTGATAGAGCTAGTCTATTATGGTGTTTGCCTTTTTAAGTCTTGATCCATTTTAGTACTATAACTTGATTCACATTTATCAATAGGAATCCAAATATTACTAGTATCTATAATTTTATAATATTTTGATAAATAAACAATTTTATCATATATTTCGACATCTCTATGAACAATTACTTGATTTGAAGAGATATCTGGTAACTTATATGCTTTGTAATTATCACTATATCTAACAAACATGTAATTTTTACTTTGTCATTTAAACCACTTATTTTCATTTTAGGTATTAGTGCAAAATAAATATAACCAAAAATTTAGAAATCACTTATGTGAGGTTTTCTTCCTAACCATGCTTCTAGAGTAATATCTTGCATAGTTTTACAAGGACTCTTATTTAAGATGAATATTATAGTGTTGAAATTTTTTGACTAGTACTGAATAGGTACATTTAAACTTTGTACCATACATTGTTCCATCTCATTATGGATTTTAAGGAGTATTATGTTACCTTTGTATAACTTCCTTTGTACAATATGGATTTAATTTCTTGGAGATAAATTCTCCACCATTCTTTGACCAAAAGGTCATGACCTTTTTACATGTATGATTTTGAACTAGTGTTTTTCATGCCACAAAATTAGCCAAACACTCAAATTTATTCTTAAGAAAGTACACCCACATTTTACAATAAAAATAATCAACTATCAATGGGAAATAAAGGGCACCAGATACAATGTTAGTTTTCATAGGACCACAAAAATATATATGTACCAAATCTAAAACACATTCTACCTTACATGCTTTATCAGTAGAAAATGGTTGCCTAACCTATTTACCCATTTAAAAACCTTCACAAACATTTATATTTTCCTAAATAGATGGAAGACCATGCATCATTTTATTTTTAATCAAAACATTTAAATATTGTTTACTCAAATGGCCATACCTCTCACGCTAGAGAGGTTAAACTGATCAATTATTGCTAAAATAGAATGTTTTATTGATTTAGGATCTACAAGTTTATACAAACACCTTTCGCTTATGCCAATAAAAATAAGCTTACCATTGATTTTAGTGAAATTACATTTGTTTCCCTCAAATTTAATTACCAATTATTTAGTTTTTTGTAATTTCACTAATGGACAAAAGGTTTTTATTCATATCTGGTACATATATAACATTAGTAAATATATATTTTTACTCATTATTCAAAATGATTTATACATAGCCACAAAACTTAATGTCATGTGTATATCCATGACCCAAGGAAATAATTTCACTACTACTATTATCCTCAATAAAACTTACATACCAATCATGATGAAACATGCAATGTTGTGAAGCTCCTAAATCAAAATACTAGACTCATGACTCATTTGATTGGCTTTATGTTGTTACAAAACAAAATTTAATAGATTCCTCTTCTTTTTATTCTTATGAAATATTAGTTTCTCTATATTTCTTGTTTGAATTAACCCTCTCATCTTTTCTCTTTATACAATCTTTCTTTAAATGACCCAATTTCTTACAATTAAAGCATTTCCAATTAGTTTTATTGGAATCACTTAAAATGTTTTTTGAAGAATCTCTATTTTTTGAACATTGGCCCTTACCTCTTTTCTTTGCTGAAAAATCACTTTTTGTATATGTAGAGGTTGAAGTTATGGACTATTCCTAATGTTGTTCCTTCTATACACAAATAATGGAAAACTATTCAAAGTTCAATGTCTGAGTTTCATGAATCATGTGTAATGATTCTATGAAAAAATCATAAGAAGATGGTAAATTTTTCATAACCAAAGAATTGAGATCTTTATCATCTATAGGTTTTCATGCCACCTTTAACTGAACATAAATGTCCTTCAACTACAACAAATATGTAGAAATAGAATTGACTTCTTACATCCTAGTGGAGAATAAAATATTTTTCAAGTAGAAACTTATATTGGAATTAGATGACTAATATTTTGTCTTACGGTGTTTCCAATAATCTAGGGCATTACCAAAATTTATAACTTCTAAAATTAAATTATCTACCAAAAATAGTTTCAATAACATAAGGGCTTCATGATGACATTTTTCATACTCATCTAGTTGGTCAACTAGTATAAAATATTTACCAATAATAGGATGGTCAATATTTATATTCTCACTTATCATAAGTATCCTATGACTCCATAAGCTAAAGTTTTTCCATCTAGTTTTTGAGAATCTAGAAATAACAGATGTTGCATACTAGCTATTTTTATATAGTTTTTCATGAAAATAACTAAATCATAAAAAATATCATTAATTTTACAAGGATTCATTTTATATATTGAAACTAACCTTAAATTAGACAAAGTTTCCAAATTTTATTAAAAACCACTTTATAGTTTATGATATTTAAAAGTTTCTATCTTTTAAAAAATTGTTATTAAAAGACAAAAATGACTAAATATTCAGTTTTACAACTCTATTTTAAAAAAATAATTTTCCATGGAGAAGAGGACATAAATTTTTAAATCTTGGAATTTTTTTAGAAAGTTATAATTTACGGTTTATTCCTAATATAAATAACCATGATTTTTTGGGCTAGTCTAGAGAAAAAATAAGGTTTTCTAAAGTTTTAAAAATAAATATTTTTTTCCACTTTTTAGTTAAATAAATTTCACCTTATTTATGATTGGATGAATAAAAATTTAGACTAAAAATTGTGTAATCCAATTTAATAATATAAAAACACATGTTACTATATAGAGAAATGGCCACATGTTGGTTTTTGGATTCCTTCTCTTGCTGTCAACTTGGCTCAAAATGCTCAAAAACTCTATAGATCTTAATTTTATAGAACTAGGAATGATTTTATATATTTTTATAAATAATGGAGATTAGAATGGGTATAATTATAGAAATGGTGCCACACAAAGTGCCCTCTTTCCTCTATAGTGCCCAAAATTCTTTCTAGATTTCCTTTGTCAGCTTAGTGCCTTCTTTAGGTGATTTCAGCATTAGATTTCACAAAATGTAGGTCTAAAATGGTTTAAATATATTCAAATAAAAAAATAAAAAATCAACCCCTTTTTCTTATACACCTCCTCCTTTTAGGACCACCTCCCTTCAAAATGAAATGCTAATCTATCAAATGAAATAGAGAAATGCCATTATACCAAATGGAACACTTTTGTTTGACTTCCAATATCTTTCTCTCCATGCCTATGCCACAAAAATGTCTTAAACTTAGATAAAAACCTCACCAAAAAGCAAAAATTCCCTGTTGTTCTCCACCACATTCTTGGTAAGTTGAGGTTTCTTCTCAAACAATATTCATCAGGTATTTACCTCCCTAACAAGATGTCATTACATATATTTTCTCCTCCTCACTCCTCACAAGATCCTCTCCTAAGCTCCCTCAACTTTGAGATCTAGAAAAATATATAATTACTTTAACATAAGAATGAATCCAAAATAATACATGGTGTTTATTGAACATGAATATATCCTAATATATAGGCAAATAATAATCACCTATAAACAAGGAGATAGGTGAAATAAAGAGATGATGGGAATAAGAAAATAGAAAACCCATGCAACTTGATAAAAATATTAGTTATAAAAATATAACCAAATAAATAATAATCTAAATTTTCTTATTATATTTATTATTCTAGTTTAACATTTACAACTTTTAAATATTGGCAATGCTATTAAAATGTTAAAATTTGAAATTTTTGGTTAAAAAAATTAGTTTTAGATATTTATATCAGAACTTCCTTCTAGTACCAATATGTTGATGTGTATTTCAAGAAAAAAATAGGTTGTTATAAGTGTAAAAGATAGGGAATCAATTTTAAAACCAATCATAAGTTCAAAATACTCCAAATTAAGCCTTCTTTCTAATGTCAATTTGTTGATGTGCATTTCAATCACACAATAGGTTGAGAGAAGTGTAAAGGAAAGGGTGTCAAGTTTAAAACCAATGATAAGTCTAAAATAATCTAAATAAATCCCTCATCCTAAAACCAATATGTTTATGGGTTATTTTATACACCAACTTTAGGAGGGATGTGTCTCTCCAACCTCTCCTAAAAAAATCTCTAAAAACTTCTCCAAGATCTATATCTATCATGTCTTGGTGGACTAGATCTCACTCAATGAGTTCATTATAAATTGTTCCATGAAAGGGGCCTTTACTTATTATTATAAATTTCAAACTTTGTTTTAGCCTTTATAAAATAAGAGGGATATATAAGTTTCATTGTCTCACTCATGTTAGTTTTAATCATGTTTTGGAGAACAATGAGTTGCATGCAAATTTTCTCAAATAAATCAGTATTTTAGATTAATCCAACTATAAATTAGTGGAAATAAATTACCTATGTAATCAAGATAAAAAAAGAGAAGAAAATTATGTTTAAATAAAACCCTAGCCTAACTAGATTCATTAAAAAAAAATTAAAAGAAGGGGGAAAGAAAGAAAAGACTATCAAAATGTAGTTAAATCTTACCCATTTGGATAAATTCAACCCAAAAACTCAATTCCATGCATGGCCAATGAATGCACAACCACCAATAGGAATGATGCAAGAGTCTAAAGAACAAGAAGCTAAGAAGAGAAATAACAAATCCACCAATTACATGCATACAAAATGACAATAAACTTCTTCAACTTTGATTAATAAAAATCTTCATTTAAATAACACAATGTTTGGGTTTACATTATAATATTGGTTACAAATTTTTGTAGCATAATAGTAATGTAAAATTAAATGAGGGGAGATATTACTGTACAAATTAATAAAGGTCTAGTCTAATGTCTCTTCACTTAGAATCAATAATAGCCAACCCTTTGAAATGACTATGGGCTAGATATTTATAGAAAATTTGGTTAATAGAAGGAAAGAATTTTCACCCCAAAATCAAAAAGCACTTTAATTTGAACTTGATTTTTAGTTTTCCCCCCAAAAGTAATATATTTTCACTTTAGCTCCATTCATGCCTGCAAAATAGATAACATTAGTTACTTTTTGGCATATGTGAGTAAAAATGACTTTTAAATTAATTAAAATATTCTTTAAACACTTTTTCACAAAAATATGAATAAATTTTTATTAATAAACTTTCTCTTGAAATCAATTATTCAATGTGGACTGCATCAAAACCATCTTTCCAATGTCATAGATGATTCAAAAAGGACTCTTGGTTTACAAGATATGAATAAAAACATCTTGTATGGTCATTTAAGTCACTAGGTAAGAAAGTTTAGAAATTTTCATTAATTTTATTGAAAATAAATACAAATAATAATTTTATTATATTAAAATACACACAACCACACTTTCACAATCCATAGGGATAGGTCAAATGACTTCCATCCATGCAACTATCTAGTAGAAGGTGGACGAGGGCCCAAATAGCTGACCTTTACTGATACATCTACACAAGCACAAGGGACTACCTAGGTCCATATGTTTGAGGTGGATGGATAATTTTTTTTTCAAATATGGTTTTAAAAACCACATGTTTTGAAACTCTTCTTTCTATGGGAAGGGAGGTGTCGATGGGGTGGTTTGGGAAAACCATGGTTTTCCCAAACCATAACACTTTTATATTTTGGCACACATGGCCATAGGAATTGATTAATTTATTTTAAAATTCTATTTCCATTAAATAATCATTTTTTTCATTTTAATTTTTTTAGAATGAATTTTTTTTTGATGTGATTAATTTTTTGGTTGAAGTTTTGGGATCCCAAATGTAGCTTACTTTGTAAAGAGAATAAAGAGTCAAGATAACATTTTTGGGAAAAGTGGTAAACATAAATGTTCTTTGTATGGGCATAATATTTCCAATAGAAATAATTAAAAGGTCCCATGATGCACGTAAATTGAGATAAACTAGGTAATGTGGCGATGAAAGTATACATAATTGAGCAAGTGAGACATTCAAATGTAGATTCAAGGGGCAAGACTTTGTTTTTTATGATAGGTGTAAAATATTAGTTTTTATCACATTAACATGGTATTCAAAATGAAGGTGATTATGAGTCTCATTTATACATGAAAATCAAGATGAACCACCAATCGAATTTGGGATTACTAAGATCAATGAGCCATGAGCACAAGTCAGAGCTACTACAAAAAGAAAAAAGAGGTCCCCTTATTTCAAAAGAAATTCGGGCATGTTTTGCAAGAAAGAAACATATATACCATATTTTGAGGCATCATCATATTATTCATCTTGATTAGTGCCTTTAATGTAGAAAAACTTATTTTCTACATATTTATGTCTTTTACTTCACCTTATATCACAACCAAAGCATAACTCTTTGGCATAATTCTCTTATATTTTTTGAGGGGTCATCATTTATATTGAATAAATGATGGCATAATTAAATTTAATTCATTTCCTTGAGATAAATCCATTAATTTTAATAAATATTTTTACTCTACATGATTGCAAATGTTATGGATTCAATAATAGAATCTAGATTAAACATGTGAACTCTATGTTGGATGTTATCGTTAATCCCCCCATAAAATAGGTCAATCATGTTGTCATCATTTATGTCATCCATGCATAATGATATATTCTATAATTTCTAAATATAATCCTTAACAATAATTATTTTTCGCAATTTTACTAACTGACTAAAGTAGTTTTCTAAGACATTGTTGTAATAGTGTGTCTATAATACCAAGTATAAACCAACTAAGTAATAGGATTTCCCTTATTTTTATTTTGAGTGCACAACTACCTATACCAAATGAACTATTCAGGTTCTAAATACAAATATTCCATGATAACATTTTATCCACATGGGGTCTAATGTATATCAAATAAAAATCCTATTTAATTAATCCAAGTGAGTGGATCCTTTAAAACTTGCATAGTTTTAGTAGCATGCGATTAGAAATAGAATTAGAGTTATGATTATTCTAATTGAGATAAAAAAATGGAGTGGAGGATTATTATTTTACAAAAGATAAGCTACTACATTGATTAAATATCCACTTAGATTTTCCAATTGATTCTTAAAAAAATCCATGTCCCCTTTTACCACATCAAGATCATCTTTCCTCACCATGATTTGTATATCTAGATGAATTTGGTGAACCACCTTAGAAACCAAAATACTTAAAGTTATAAAATCCATGTCATCCTTGTTAAAAAAATTTAGAGTGTCTTTCCATTTCTAGTCACTTCAAGTGTTAAGACTGGCCATGTAAAAACCCTATTAGGATTGCAATCCTAAAAAGTGTATTGGTCTATTATACCATTATGTTCATATCATTTATCTAAATCCAATGACTATTTATTTTCAAAAGGGCATGATAAAAAAATTATACTTTTTTTTTCTCAAATAAGGCTTCAAACAATATTATAGTGATGAAAAAATTTAAATATTCCTCGATCCAAAAGTTATGTTTTTCAATCTTTCTACTTTTAGGATAACCACACAACTAAATCTATGAAAAAAAATCATTGAAACTTAATTAAACCAATGCAATGATACCATTTGTAATGAAATTATTTATACATTCAAAATAATGAAATAATATATCATAAAATAATACACAATAATAATTGATGAAAGATAAGAACACTTAATAAATATGACTGAGCCACTTCGAGGGAGAAACCTCCAAAAAAATTCAATAAGAACATAATTCATAATATGATAATCATATACTAGCCACTACCTCAAATATATATTCTAGTTATCCATGGTTATTCCATAGGCCTACCTTAATAATAACATAGAGAAATGCAATAAAATAATAAGAAATGTATGTAATCCACAAGTTAGCCACATTTATCCCTAGATGCACTATAATTTAAGAGTGTAACACATGCCTAATTCAATCAATTTTATATTATCCAAACATAGTCACTATCAGATATATTTTTATAAAAGCTAAGATATCATACTTTCATTATACTTACTATATTTAGCATATTTCACTTGTCAAATCATTGTAATTAATTTCATTATTATACATTTAGATGTATAATTGAATGCCACATATTATAAATTGAATTTATAAAATATTGAATATCCTATTAGTGTTTCCAAAACTAAATTAGGGTGAAACATATTGGTGAATTCATACACTAATCAAACCATATCAAACCCTAGGTATCCTTTAGGGTTTCAATCTTATAGGTTTTTATATTTATACCTTTGGGTTTAATATTCTACTTTTATTCATTTATGTTCCCTTTGACTTTAGGTTTCACCCTTCTACTTGTATGAATCGATATTATATGTTTTTGTGAAATTTATATGCCCAAACATCTCTAAAACCATAAGTAATATCCTCGGATGTATTCTTAATTTTTTATTTCCACCTTTGTCAAGGTGAAGACAACTAGTATCCCTTTATAAAGGTATATTATATAGTTATCCCAAGATTTAGAGTGATTTATCCTATAGTAAAAAATAAAATACATATAAAATTTCTTCCTCATACCATCCACCTACAACAAACCCTCTTGATGGTATTTGTATGCATATTAAATTATAAGTACTTAGGTTTTGTGCTTCTTAAGTGCTTAAAAATTAAAATTAAAAATTCACTATAATAATGTTTAAACAGGAGTTGCATAAGTAAAATCAATATTTCATTTTAAATATCACATCACTTGAAAATAAGATCACATATATAAACAATCCATATCTTGTAAGTGTTAATAATATATCTACATTTCTATCCAATTAGTTTTGTGCCTCAAAATACCTCATATTAAGAGTGAAAACCAAATTAGGATACATCACTAACTAGTATTTAAAAAAGTGTGCATAAGGCTAATAAGAGTTCAAGTGAGATTCTAAGGGAAATGATTCAAAATAACTTGATCACATTACCTTCTATGCATACTACAAGTAAATTAAAATTATATGATACCTATTATAGTACACATGGACATGATACAAAAAAATAGTATTTGAAGGGAAAAATAAAAATTATCATTAATATTGGTGATCCAATACTAAATACATCCATTGAATCACCACCTGGTTCAAGTATAAATTTTACAGTTAATCAATATACTGAAACCATGATTTCATCTTCTAAGTAACAAGTACCAAAATAACTAATGAAATAATTATGAAAATAAAAATTCTATCATGAATGTACTAATGAAATAATTATGAAAATAAAAATTCTATCATGAATGTTTTCATTAAGAATAATTATAAAATAAATAATTAGAATAATAACTATTACAAAAGGAATAGTTCTTAAAACGGAAGTTATAAAAAAATAATTAAAACAAGAAATTTTAAAAAATGGAGTAGTCATAAAAGGTAAAATCATTAAAAAAGGTTACAAAGGGAAAATTTAGAAAATGAAGGGTTATAAGATAAAAAAGTATATCAAGAAATAGTAAAAAAGGAGAAGATACAAAAAGATAAATTATAAAAATAAAAGTTGCAAAATATAAAAATAAAAGTTACAAAAATAAGCATAAGCTAAGTAAGAAAGCATACATAAGAGAGGGTTTCTCAAGAAGGAAGTTTAAAAGTAAGATATCAATAAATAAATCAATTTTATAAGTATAAATTATAAGAATGAAACTATAAAACCTTCATCATATCAATAACCTTAAAATATCTTCATTCATATAGATTGCATGCAATGAACCAATGTTAGGGTTATGGACTACCAGGAAGAATATTTGTTTACCACACCCTTTATTTTATCTCTTGCATATTTCATTTAAGGCATAGATTAGACTATTGCCTCTAAAACATGTGTGGGATCAATCAAGTTGAAAATAATGTTTTCTTCAAATTGTGGCATCTTACATTCAATAATGTTTTTGATATAGGGGAATACAATGTTCTTCTTATAAGATCATGGTTAAATTCAAAGGGTCAATGATTGATAAAAATAAATGTTCCTTTACATTTGATCACAAAGGTAAGCATAATTTATTTTCATGAGAGGAAAAATATTTAGACAAGGAAAACAAGATTGAAGCTAGTTATTTTATTATTTCTTATGACACAAACAATGATACTATTAATAAACAAGTCATATAACTTAATATAGTTGCATTTACATATTTTATGAAATATACCAAATGTAGTGTATATCATGCTAGTGTGATTGTTCCTAATATTAAAACATAATGTATGTAACATAAAAATCAATCTACTCATGAGGATCCATATTTCACACATTCTTGCTTCGAAGTGGTTGGACTGATTCCATGGATTATTTCACCACACATAATTTATTTTTGACATAATTTCCTCATGACAGCGTGATTAATCACCATATCTATTCTTTTATTTTGGAATGAATTTATACATATGGTCTATATTGATCATTTTTATATCACGTGGATATATTTTCACATGGCCCTTTCCTCTTTATTTTATCTTAATTTAGACATTCAAAACACTTATCCTTAAATTATTAGAGTGCACTCCCTTGGTGGTGTTATACTTTCTCACTATTACGTAACAATACTTATATAGGTTATGGTTTCCATTGATTACACACGCGCACGCACACACACACACACACACACACATGCGCGCGCGCGCATGTGCGCGCCCCTGCGCACATGCATGCACTCACGAGCGCACACGCGCACGCACGCATGCATGCATGCACCCACACACACACGCACGCACACACGCACACATGCACACACACACACACACACACACACACACACACACACACACACACACACACACACACACACACACACACACACACACACACACACACACACACACACACACACACACACACACACATTACATGAGCACACATTGATTCTTTACCATTAGGGACATCAATATATTTATCTCCACATATGTCATTGATCTACATTGTTATGATTCCTATATATAGTGGGAGCATATTCCTTGATTTCACTTCCTCTAGGTTACCATTCTGTCACATTTAGTGTGCATTATTACTTGACACATGTTTTGAATCTTTTGGGTGAATTGATTTCTTATATTTTCAAAACCATCACCATTTTCATTTACATGGATGAGTTTAAATATTTAAAAAATACAAAAATTGCATAATCTATAAGTATAAGAACATTCAAAATATTAAAATAAATGAAATAAGAACCCAAACATCACATGATTACTAGATTATATTATTTAAATATGTTATTTATCATATGTTAAATAAATGACATCTTATTTTCATACAAGAACACATTTCATGATATATTATTATGTGATCCAAAAATTAGAAGTTCTGGTTGATAAATATTCCAAGAACACAAAAATAACATAGTAACAATGAATTTAATGAGAAGAGATGATTTATTACTCAATTTACAATACAACTATATGTTTATCTCTAGGAAGAGATGTCTGCTTTTTCATTTTGGGTTACATTTTATTTTATACATATTTTGAAAGTAGGGGGAGGATGTGGAAGGTCACCAATCTTAAGGGAGATTAAGTGGTTTGACTTCCATGATTTAAAACAATACAGAATTTAAGGAATTACTATTTTTAGAAACTTACTATTTTTATACTGCACTACTAAAATTAAAATTTGGAGCACTTCCATTAGGTTTTTGGTGGTCAAAATACATCAAGTAGAGCTCATTCCATCTCACCATGTTCTACTCATTCTTATCTTTCCAATAGTTCAAATGGTGAGTCAAGGTGCCAAAGTTATGGCTCCCAAAAGTTTCATCATCAATTGGGGTGGAAACCTCACCTAAATTATCGCCTAAATTGTTGCTCAGATCATTATGACGCAAGACATACATGTTACACATGGACTTATAGATGTTTTTATTCTCTCTATCAAGTGGTCATGTTGATATTGGGGGAATCTTATTCCACAAATTTCACTATTACAATTTATATAGCCTTGTACCATGTTGAGTTACATATATTTCTTATATATGTCCTTCTAGTTACTCATATCTTACACAATGTTGCATGGATATGATATTATACTATGATGTGACATTGATACATTTGGATGGTGTAGAATAATATTTAATTTTTCTATGTTTCATTGATGTTGTTACTTTCATACATGATAGGATACTATGTGATTGTCTATTGTGTGTGTCCCTAGGCCTTTCTTGATTTGAAATTTATGTCCCTTATGTGTGGCCCTTAGCCTTATTTATTGGTACATCCTAGTTCCCCTTGTGTGTGACCCATTACCTTATGTATGATAAAAACTCTTCATATTTTTGTACCTATTGCCCTTGATAACATTGAGTGGTGACATGATACATATCATGCACCTTTACTATGTAGTGTTGTTTAGTTATCTATTAGTGATGGTTACTAGTGTGTGTTTCATTGAAATATATATTATGACCTAAAAAATTACATGTATAGGCTTACATGTATTATATGTGTACCTTGATTGACATATACATTACTATGGTGACATAATATCCACACGTTCACGTGATTATACATGATACTATATTTAGACAAGACATGATACACTTACATATTATTTTGATATGAATAACATAAATTATACATCCCACATATTAAATGAGTCATAATAGTAGGATTGGCATAGATACATAAGCCTCAAATGTCATAAAATTGGATCAAAATGTAGATTTTAGAGACTAAAAAATGGTTCATATATCAGATGGTTTAGTTACATAATAGATATTGGCACATTGGTAAATATTATGGGGGAATATACCACACATAATCACTAAATTTGTAGATATTTGAGCATATATTCATAAACACTTGGGTACATAGGAATAATCATATGTACATGGTCTACATGACAAAAATTACCTATTTCTACATATACATACATTTCATTTTAAGGTTATCAAATTCAAAAAATATATTCATATAATTCTATATCAACTTGTATAAATTTAGGGGACATGATAATGGTTCATGTACATATAAATACTTGATATTAATGAGACATGATACTAGTTTATGAACATACAAAATAATAAACTTTACAAGTTGAATGAAAAGTGGTTGTCATTCCACTTCCCACTTGTTGACACTAAGATCATGGTGAGGGCAGAAACATTTTTCATTCTCTTTTGATCATGCATTTATTCTACTTTGAGTGAGATTAAGAAGATTTTAGTGAAACCATATAATCAAATTTTTGGTCATGATGGAAGCATGAACATTGTTAATTATCTTTCCATCATGCAATTGTTTCACATGGAGTGAGCTTGAGTAAAATTATATCATTGAGTCTATAGTTGATCTATAGTGTTTAAATCAATGTTTACTTATAGAAAACCCATAATGTGGTTCCGATTTATTTTATGATAAAATATTTTGGTTATTATATCTATTACTTCTCCCCACATTTATGAAGGTTGTGTCATGTTGTCTTCCAAACCCAAGGGATTGAATAATTACACATATTTTGTACATAGTCACCCCAACTCTCCATGTACTTTAGCAAATAAGCATAAGTTCTCCAATGATTAAACAAGAAATCATCATCTCTAGAAAATTCTAATTGTAACCTAGTTTTCACCAGCACACAGGTGTACTCATTCCTCATTCTTTATTTTTCAAATTTCAAGTTTAAATTTTAAATATAAATCCATGGATATTGAATATTTATAAAACAATTCAAAGATTCTAAAGCCACATGATCATGCCTACACACCATCACAACAACACTTAGAAACCCATTTCACACACATAATATGTTTTCATAATATAGTCTTATTATTTACTCAAATGACTTTGTATAATACATATCATACTTTGTCTATAATATAATACATACCAAAGGGAGTGCCTAATACATAAGACCAAGATTTTATTTCATGAAGTAATAATTTGTTGCATGACTAACAATATTTGGGATGATGTATGCGGAGAAGATCATTAACACATAGAGGTGGAACATGCTATAATTAGACATATATATATATATATATATATATATATATATATATATATATATATATATATATATATATATATATATATATATATATATATATATATATATATATATAGTACCATGTGAAAACATGAAAATATTACTCACAAATATAATAATTAACTAACCCCAAATGAAGCTTAACTCTTATAGTGGGTGTGAATATGGATAACAAAAATATAGTTTGGTATAAACCCAAACCACTAGCTAGTGTGACTACAACCAATCCAACACCCTCCATTAAAAATAAAATAGGGAGTTCAAAAATAAGGAAAAAAGGACTGATGGGTCCTAAAAACTAAGCCTAATTAGGAACCCATATATAAATGCAAATAAAAATTCAAAGTGTCTTATATGTGCCCTAAATTTTCATGGTGTGACATTTTTGATATGATGTTCAATGATGAGGAAATTATCTCTAAATTATGCTCAATTGGGTTCTCTTTGATTTTATAGTCCTTACACTCTCCCTATTTATCTCTTATACCCTTCCAAACCTATTTTATTATATTTTTTCCTTTTCTTGGATTAATTTTAAACCAATTATAATTATGATAAATCTACCCTATTCAAAAAATAAAGCACCCTTGTTCATTACAAAACCACCCTAAAAAAGATCGAACCATTGCAATAACTTCACAAACCACCTTGATGAAAATATCATTAGTGGGGCATTTCCATTGTAATTAGGGTCAATTTAATAATCTTATGGGATATTTTTGTCATATAATGTGTTATTTGGGTAGTCTTCACCTAAACACAAGGGTAGTTCCATCATTTCTTGTCTATGTGTTACTTTTAGATTTTGGTACTATTATTTTCATGCATTTTACATGTTTCTCTTCATGTTTATTACTTTTTTCACCTTGAGTTCACCTCACGACTTCCCAATTCACTCCCACTCTTTTATTTATCACTCCTTATCCTTCCCAAGTTTAAATTTTAATTAAACAATAATTAAACTCAATTTTTTAAGCTCCATGCTTCTCCTACAAGTATCTTAGTTTTAGATGAATTTTAGATTCAAATTGTTTTATTGAAGATCAGTGTTTGAATATTATTACAACCAAAACCTTATTGACATTTAATTTGAGCTCCATCCTTGATTTGTTTCATGCTATATTACATAGTTATATAAAATGGAAGTAATTAGATTAGCAACTAGTTCATTGTAATTAGTACATAAACTAGCCACAGTCAATTACTCTCTTGTTTAGAGTTGTGTCATTTTTAATTTTTAATGTCATTTTAAAATCACCCTTTGTCAAAGAGTTATTGTAATCTTATTTTATTTGAGTAGATATCACTTAAGGAAAAAATCATTTCAAATACATATAGTTCTTCTAGTTGGTCTCACCTTAATCAAGTTGGAGGCTTCTATTTTTATTTATTTTTATTTACTCAATAGATTAGAAAAGTTTAATTTCATTTCATTCACTAGATTATATTTAGTTTTAAAAATAAGACATATAGGAATGTAAGTCTCTCTTTATCTCCTTCTCTTCCATCAAAATCAATAGTTAGTTTATTTATTTGGTTTCATTCACATATTATATCTCTCCAAAGTATGAAGTTTTGAATTTGAACATTAGGTAATTTTTAGGAAAAAAACAAACCAATCATTTTAAGTTTTGATTCAATCCATTTTTAGTTGTGAATAAATTTTTTATTCACAAAAAATCAAACATGTAAACACATAGAGCTTTAGAAGAACCTAAAATAAGAAAAGGTGTTATTTTAGCATTGATTATATTTATTTACATGAGATAGGAATTCTATTTTTAACTATGAAAATTAGAACTTAGATATTCACTTTTTATTTATAAAAAATATTTCAAACTCAGTGTGCATTTATTAAAAACACAAAAAACTAGTTTCTAGTTGCATATATAAAATAATCTTTGCCATGCACAAAACATTTGTAAGAAAAAACATGATTTTTTTTTGTTAACTTATTTCAATGATGATTTATTATTAACTTTAGTTACTTAGTGATAAACTATTATGTGATTTTACAATGTTATCAAATTAGTGTGACACACACAATTATATATAGAATTAGTTAATTTATTATACTCAATTCTTTTCCACCATAATGTTTCCCTAGGAAGTTGAATGAAAACACAATAGGATGAGGTAATGATCTAAGGTGCTTTCTAAATTTTTTTATTCAAGAGGGACAAGCCCCATTAACAAGGTATAAAAAACAGGTGGTCAAGTATAATTAAATTTCTTAAATCAAAGGATCAAAAAATTTATTCATGCATATCCCAATCAACACACTCATGGGAAATGAACCAAGCTATAAAAACAATTACTTGACATAGAATTATGACTCTAAGGCTCACCAAGGGAGAGTATCATCTAAAACTATATAAATATACTCTCAATACACACATGATAAGTAAAATAAACAAATTTAAATAGAAAGGGTTGACAACAATCATAGGATGACTAAACTCAAACTTTAAATAATATTATATATAGTTAATCCAAATAATGAAGGATGATGACAATACACCCATAACCTATCCTAAGAACCTAGACTAGATACCACCATCACAACTTAGTGAAACTACATATCCACTTCATGGAATTAGGGTTTGATGTAGTTTCCCTTGCACTTGTGATGGCCTCCTCTATGAGACATCATCACCAAAAGAGGGTTGGCAATCTAATCCAATAGGGGATCTAATTCATCACTCAAGTGAGATTATAAATCACTAGACATACAAAAACATGATGAAAAAAGAATCTAAACAGATTCACACAAAATGAAACACTTGTGAAACTTAAGTATGCATGATTACCCAAGTATTAAAACATAATAACATCAACAAATATCCAATGTAATTAGGAACCCATATTTAAGTGACCCAACAAGATAAAGACTCAATAATTTTTGGCCTACACTACTCAGAGAAGATCTATTTATTAAACAAATATCTAAAAGTGTGTAAGGATAAAATGAGATAAAATAATTCTTACTTTACACATAAATAAAAATGGTCACTACCCAATGAAAACTACATTTGAGCATACCGCACGCCTAGAAACTAAAATGATATACATACATAAATAAAAACCCTATAAAACTCACTCTAATATGATTAACTAAATGAATAGTAGTTTATGCATGTTTTTCAATAACACCTAAGGTTAGTTAGTCACAACAATCACTTAAGTAGAGTGACCTAAGTATTACTTTGCTAAGCTCATGCCCACTCCCTGAGATACTCATATTTATGGTGAGCCCATCACATTTAGAATCAGTATTATATCTATTAATCTTGTTCAAAAATTAGTGTTAGATCATAAGTGAATGAATATAACCTTAATTGATAAGGCACATGACATAATCTAATACAATTACCCATTACTGGTAACACCATGACTACTAATTGGCCCAAGAACTATTAAACAATAATAAAGAATTAAAATGAGTTTTCCAAAAAAATTGGGTACATGCATTTATAATTTTTTTTCTATCTCATAAAGTGAGACTTACTCCTAAGGTACACCCTAAAAATATTACTAGGAGGACTCCTTTTACCCTGATAATGTATAAATAGTCCTTAATAGCCAAAAGTGTTTATGGCACAAAATTTGACATAAGATCACAATGATTATTATAGAATAATATAATAAATCATAGCCACTAAATTACTTATAAATGTGAAAGTATGCACTTAAATAATTTTTCATGATCAATGATTCTCTAAAGTGCTACAGGACACACCAACTCCAAGTTGAATAAACTAGGTACAAGAATACCCTTATTTTAATTTAAAAATAAGATAAATAATTTTTTTATATCCATAGGAACCTATTATATATAATATATTTAATTCATTTAAATATTTGGAAATTTTTAATTTGGAATAGATTGGAAATTTTACTAAGCATTCTAAATTGAATTTAAGAGGCTAAAATCTACCTTATAAACATTCACTACAAACTGGCTTCAGAATTGCTATGGTAAAAAATATTAAATTTTGAAAATATAAAATATTTTATTATTTCTTGATAATTTAAATCTATTATAATTTGGTTACAATTTTTAGACTTGAATTATACCATCCCCAAGTATTTCAACTACTTTGATTCCAAATCAACTTCAGAGGCTAGAAAAAAACATTTTTTCTATCATTGCCAAATGCCTCAAGAAATGTCCCCATATGACCATTTTTAAGGAAACTAAAATTTTATTTAAAGGTTGTATGTAAATTCCACATCTTAAATAATCCTTTCTAAGTCACGGTTTAGGAAAATTCTAAACTTATATATTTAAATTATTCAAACTGTAAAATGGTTTTAAGTACATTTAACAGGATCTTATGTCAATTTGAAAATAAAAAATCTAATCTAAGTAGAGCTTGGCCCTACAACCAAAATTTATTCTTTCCTATATAACTTATCTTTATTTAATATTTAAATATTCTTTACAAGGAAATTATTAATTTTTTAATAATAATATAAGAGGTGCATTTTATATTTTAATAAGAGGAATTTAATTACAAGTTACACAATAAACAAAAAGATAAAGGAAAGAGGTTAGGAAAATATTTAAAATTAAAAAATGACCAAAATAACTTAAAATCCCTGACTTATCCTAAAAGTGGTAATCAAATCCTTGCCATTAACTTTAGTAAACCTATGCCATTAGATCTAGGTTTTACATGTTTGCCATAATTTCTTTTTAGGAAAAATAAAAGTTCTCTTTTATATTTTGTCTTTATCTATCTATTGTTATTTTTTAGGTTTGGTAAATGTGGATGATTTTAAACTCAAGAGTAAATAAAACAAGCTCAGTATCCATTAAAATTATTTATGTATATACATATTGTATATATCCATATAATATTATCTTTAATTTCTTTGTAATTCTATTTATATATGGATAAAATATGCACATTTTTCAAGTGTTAATAAATACTCTATATACAAATTCTAAACCCTTGTACAAATTCTTTATTTTATTATTTATTTAACTATTTCTAGATTGTAAAATAAAATTAAAAACCATAATATAGAAATGAATAACATGAAACCATGTTTTTTTAATACATAGTATAATAGCCAACAAGATTGACCAGGATGCATGAGCCCTTAGCCATGGTCATGAAAAATTGATAACTTGTGTAAGCCTTGGTTAACATATAGCCCCTCCTCAATATGCAATAAATGGGGCACAGGTGGTCAGTTGGCCTAACACCCTTCCTCTCCTTCAAAGGTAAGGAGGGATAGGTCGACACAGTCATGCCCCCAATTATTTATTATAATAATAATAATAATAATAATAATAATTATTATTATTATTATTATTATTATTATTATTATTATTATTATTATTATTATTATTATTATTATTATTATTATTTATTTATAGGCACTCATAGGTGAAAAGATGTGTCCATTGAAAGGCATGTCGAGCCTCCCTGTTCTCTCAAAGGGCAAGGCATTGAGTATCCCAGATGATCTGGTGGAGGAAATAGTGGCATCCATGGACCTTACGATGGTTGGTAAGTTTTTTTCTTTCCATCCTAATATCAAAATTCTTAGAAGATGGATTCTGTCTAGGTAAAAAGTCAAAGGTAGTGTTTCAATCATAACCATGGCTAGAGGTCTATTCCTTTTTAGATTTATGAATAGGGAGGACATGATCACTACCCTTACTAGAGGTACCTGGCTATTTGGACCACATTCTCTAGCCTTATGCTCATGGAAACTAGGATTTGATCCTAACTCGAACCTCAATAAGATAGCACCTACTTGGGTAAGATTACTAGGATTCCCTTTGGAATTCTGGGATGAAAAAATCTTCAGAGCCTTTAGCAATTCTATTGGTCAATATGTCACCTTAGATCATATAACCAGAATTAAGTCTAGATGTGCATTTGATAGACTTTATGTTAATGTTGAAATAAATAAGACTCTCCCTACGTCCATTGAGCTTAATTCTAAATATGGAACCTGGACTCAACCAATTACTTATGAGAATGTTACCACTTTCTATCAAATATGTAAGAGGAAGGGACATCTAATGACATAATGCAAAGTGAAGCAAAGGGGGATGAAAGAGGATTCCTAGAATGTAGAGGAGGAGAAAGGGAACAACAAGCAAGAAATAGAGAATAATGTGGAAATTCTTGACAATACAAGAAAAGGAGAGGAGGGGAAGGGAAAGGAGGCTACCCCTAGCAGTGAAGGTGAAGTTGTCCCAAAGAAAAATATATGATTAGATGATAGTCAGAAGGCTACAAAAGAAGGAGAGGAGGAGGAGAGAAAGGAGGATATCATTAGTAGTGAGGGAAAAGAGGTCCCAAAGGAGAATATAGTATCTAACGATAGTCACAAGGCCACATTTAACATAGTCTACACTTTAGAAAAATAGACTAATATGTTTAAGGAAGGGGTAGGAGGGGACCTTTTTCTAAAGGAAGTCAATGAAGATGACACAATTTCAAGGATTAGATAGGAAGAAGTAACACCTAAAAGTCACACTCAACGAGTACCAGATCTATAGTCAAATATAGACTTTTTTCATGATCTGGAAGATGGAGGCTAGGTAGGAAACTACTTGGCAATAGGGGTAGTAGGACAAGATGGCACCAATGAATAGGAAGAATGGGTTACCCTAAAGAAAAAGATTTGGAAAGGTAAAAAATATGTAGATTTTGGTACTGAGCCCAAACAAGGGAGGCCAACCCTAAGGGAAACAAGACAAAGAGAGATTGTTAGGGAGATTACCAGTGGAAAATGGAAAACACTCGAGTTCCAACCCTCCAAACTCTCTAAATGAGAATATTATCATGGAATTTGAGGGGCTTTAATATTCCCTCAAAGTAGTTTGAGGTTAAAAACTGCATTTTAGATAATAAACTAGATATTCTATTACTCCAAGAAGTCAAGATGAAAGAGGAGAATTTTGCAAAAATTGCTGACTATATATGGCCTAAGGTAGCTTTTTGTATTAGTCCTGCTGAAGGAGCTTCAAGAGGGATTGTCACTATGTGGCATAGTGCTAAAATCCAAGGATCTCTTATGGCCCATCATAAGCACTTTTTTATTACCAATTTTTCCATGAATTCCTTAAATTGGATGTTAGTAAATGTTTATGCACCAAATAACAGAGCTTTGAGATAGAAATTATGGATAGATTTGAGTAGCTATAGGAATAATCCTTAGAATTCTAAATGGATTTTAGCTGGAGATTTTAACACACCTTTATACCCTTCCAAAAAATAGGGTGGAATTATTGATTACTTGGACAACATGTTTGACTTTGCTGAATTCATCAATGATTGGGGATTATTGGACATAGAGCTGTAGAACCAAAATTTTACTTGGACCAATAGAAGAAGAGGAGATAAAATGATTCAGGTTAAATTAGATACATTTTTGATATCAAGCAACTCAAAAATGATTATCAAAATATGCAGACACAGGCCCTACCTAGAACCATGTCTGACCACTGCCCAATTATCCTCAATTAGAGAGATCAGGGACATCACGGACCTCCTCCATTCTATTTTAAAGATATGTGGATTAAACACAAAGGTTTTAGACAAATGGTGGCTCAATGGTGGAATATTCCCATTCAAGGTACTCCCATGTTTAGAATAGTCAAGAAACTCTAGCACATTAAACAAGAATTTTATGGCTGGAATAGATATAATTTTGGGTAGGTTTTCTAGCAGAAGAAAAATATAATGGGAAAACTCAAGGCTATTCAGAAACTGATTGATTAAGGGGATGACTCTGAGGGAACCTTAGAAGAAGAGAACAATCTATCTTCAGAATGGAAGAATTTGATGGAAAGGGAAGAGGTTTTTTCGAAACAAAAATCTCATGTTCAATGGCTCAAAGAGGGTGATAGGAACACTGCTTTTTTTCATCTCTCAACTATGAAAAATAGAAAAGCCAACTCAATAACTAAGCTTGTCCTAGATAATGGAGACATTATTACTGAGAATAATGAAATAGGGGATCAAGCTAGGGTGGTCTTTTAGAATTTGCTTATGAAAGAAAATAATAATGATAGAATTGATAGATCTATGAGTCAATTCATTGATAAAATCCCCTATTTGATAACAAAAGAAGACAATCTGGAAATGTTAAAGCCTATATCTGATGAAGAAGTACATGCTATTTTATTCTCCATGGGTGCTTTTAAAGCCCTAGGTGCTGATGGCTTTCCTCCTATATTCTTTCAAGAATATTGGGAGATTGTTGGAGTGGACCTCATGGCTACAGTTCGTGATTTTTTTAGATCTAGAAAACTTTTGAAACAAGTCAATAATACCTTCATTATACTTGTTCTTAAAAAAAATCTCAACCTTTACACCTTGCTGATTTTAGACCCATTAGCTTATGTAGCACTGTGTATAAGATATGTACTAAACTGCTAGTTTTGAGAATTCAACCCTTGCTTGACAAAATTATTTCTCCTGCTCAAAAAGGTTTCATCTCAGGTAGATAGATTCTTGATGTTGTGATCACCACACATGAGACTATCCACTCCATGGATAAGAGTAGAATCCCTGGGATGGCCCTCAAGCTTGATATATCCAAAGCTTATGATAGAGTCTCATGGACTTTTCTATTCCAAGTGATTATAAAATTTGGTTTTAATGATAAATTGTCTTGCTTATTATGGAATGTAGTCTCTTTTGCTAAATTCTCAGTGCTAGTTAATGGCATTCCTAGAGGGCTTTTCTCCTCCTTGAGAGGAATTCATCAGGGAGACCCTCTCTCCCCGTACCTATTCATCATTATGGCTGAGGCACTGGGAAGATACATACAAGCTGATATAGTTTCAAAAAAGCTAGTAGGCATCAAACCTACCTCTTCCCTTCATCTTATGGTTATACAACAATTTGTGGATGATATCATCTTATTTGGTATCTCATTGGTGATTGAAGCTAGAATATGGAAGAATATACTTAATGATTATACCAGAGACTCGAGACAAAGAATAAATTTCTAGAAAAGCAATGTGTACTTATTTAACACTCCTAATGAACTTAGACATATAATCATTGATATCTTAGATTGTGCTAAAGCTGGCCTACCAGCTACCTACCTAGGTCTCCCACTCTTGGTCAAAGAGGTATCTTTAGGTTTTTGGAATGGTATTGTGGAACGTACACAGAGGAAACTTCTTGGGTGGAAGGGGAAACTACTCAGTAGTGCGAGTAAGCTACAACTTCTTCAGACATCCTTGCAAGGTATTCCTACTTACTTTATGTCTCTTTTTTAAATTCCTACATATTTTGCTGAAAAGCTAGAATAGATCCAAAGGAAATTTTTATGGATAGGAGTGGAAGACAAACAGAGAATGTCTTTAGTCAAATGGGAAAAAGTGTGTTTCCCAAAATCTCATGGTGGACTTAATATAAGATCCATCAGGAAAATGAATAAAGCCCTCCCCTCAAAAGTTAGTTGGAATTTGATTCACAACAATAGTGAGTGGGGGGAAATAATGTAGGCCAAATACATGCATAGCATTGATGATTCCAACTTCTTCAACAAGGGGGATTACCCCAGGGGTCTGTGATATGGAATAAAATGCTAAAAAGTAGAAGTCTTCTCAAACAGGGAATTAGGTGGAAGCTTGGAAATGGCCAGCAAATTAAATTTTGGGAGGATAATTGGTTAAGGGACAAGCCTCTCATCTCCCAAGGAAACTATGGAGAAATTATAAGCCTGACTAATCAGTTCTTTGGTGATAGGGTTAGTGATTATATGGAAAATAACAATGGGATGAGCTGGAAAAACCTTTTGGATTGATGTGTGCACAGGCCTGAGCTTATCCCAAGAATTTGAGAGATTGAGTAATGTGTTCAGGAGAACAGAATCCCACTCTTCCCTTGGGAGGATGAACAATACTGGTGGCCAGATAAGAATGGATCATTCTCTGTCAAATCTGCCTATCATCTGCTTACACCTAAAGCTTAGAATAAGGAGGTATGGAAAAAGGTTTGGAATCATAAACTCGTTCCAAAGATTAACTTGTTTTGGTGGGTTTCTGCCCATAACAAAATCCTTACTTAGGACAACCTTCAAAAGGGGGGGTTTACTTTGGTCAATAGATGTTTTCTATGTTGTTCTAGAGAGGAATCAGTTTCACACCTATTCATACACTATGAATTTACCCAAGATTTATGGGGAAAAATACTTTAAAACTTTGGCATTGAATGGGTTTAAAATTCTAACCTTAAAGAAGTAACTCTCAACTAGAACTCAATCTTCACACATCCCTAGATTAAGGAACTATGGAAGCAAGCTCTACCATGCTTGAGCTGGACTTTATGGAAAGAGCAAAATCATAGAATTTTTAGGGACACTACTAGAAATGTTACTCAGGTGTTTAACTCCTTTGCTAGGACCATCTTGGAAAGTGTTACAACAACTCATATTAGTGTTATAGAGAAACCCCTATTTGAATTTGAAATTCAATTTGCTTCCAAATGGAAGGTTTTAAACCTTATCCCTAGGCATGATAATTCCAAAATTCTTCAAATACTTCACACTAAATGGATACCACCTAAACCCAATTGGATGAAACTCAATTTTGATGAGGCATCCAAGTTGAGTGGTAAAGCAAGTGGAGGAGGAATAATAAGAAATGAAAAAGGAGGGATGTCTGTTGTTTATGCTGGTGGCATGGGTTGCCATAGCAATAACTATGCTGAAGCTATGGCCTTACTTTGGGGATTAAAGTTAGCTATATCCCTAGGAATTAGAAATTTGAATATTCAGGGAGATTCTAAGTTGATCATAGATGTGATTAATAAATCATCTAACATTGGTATCCATCTAAAAGACATCATTATATACATCCAGTTTCTTTTACAAAAGTTTTATGAAGTTGAGATTACCCACACCTATAGAGAAGGTAACATGGTCGTTGATGCTTGTGTTAACCTTGGTCAACAATTCTCAAGATGGAGGGTATGGTGACAAGGGGCTCATATACCCCCAAACATTATAGAGATCATTTAGAAGGAGATGATGGAGCATGAATGATGCACATTGATGACAAAGATATCTTTCGAAGGTGGTCCACATGGAGAAGGCCATTGCGGATCATGGAAGCAGTGGGTAATCTAGGGAATGCTAAGAATGCAAACAATGAGAATCTTAATGATCTTGTTAATTCTATAGTTATGTAGTTTTGTCCTTTTTGACTCTGGTCTTTCCAGTGTTTTGTTTTACTTTTGAATTTGTTTCTCAACTATGCCATTGGTTCAGTGCTGGCATCTTTTGTTTGCTAGCCTTCCTATCTTTTTTGACTATATAAGGTTTGGCCCCTGGTTTTCCACCTTAATTAATCAAAAATGTATTATTATTATTATTATTATTATTATTATTATTATTATTATTATTATTATTATTATTATTATTATTATTATTATTATTATTATTATTATTATTATTATTATTATTATATAAAACATTTAACCTATCAATTTATTGATTTAGAAAACAAGACATACATACATATAATACACTTTTTTTTAAAATAAAACTTAATAATTTTTTAATTTGATTTGCAATGAATAAATCAATTCAAAATAATAATTTTAATCTTTAAGTTTGATTTTCAAAACAAAATGAGAGAAAAGAGAGGTTCTTTTTATCCAAAAATAACATTAAAAGAATATATATTATTCTATCCCTAAATATTTTATTTATTTTAATACAAAAGGGGAAAGAGATTGAATAATTAACTACATGATTTTAAAATATATGAAAACAACAAGCTTTATTATATAATAGAGGAAGAGAGAATTTATTTCCATAAGAATTATTTTCATTTATGATTCCAATTTGGAGCATAACATCTTTATTATGAAACCAATTTTCAACCCAAATAAGATACATCACAATGTTTAAGAAGAATAGGTATCATTTCTTCAAGAAGCATAATACAATTTGACAATCATAATACAATTCAAAAATATAAAAAATTTCATTTATAATTTTAGATTCAAGATGAAACAGAGAGAGATTTTAGGCTTACAAATATTTAATAATCTAACTTCTTCTTTATCAATATGTAATTAACAAAAAACTCATCTTTTACATAATAAACACTAAAATAAGTCTTGCCTCTCCTCCTCTATTTTCTTTGAAATAAATCATGCTCCCATAACTCCACGAATATGATTTCAAGCTTTCACAAGCTCCTCCCATGATTTTATTCTCCACCTTGAACTTCCTCCACCAAAATGAGTCCCCAAGAATGAACCCCCAAAATAAGACTAAGTTTGGGAATTAAAGAATGTCTAAATTTCATATCCAAAGGATTTTCCACCCAACATAATAAATTGGAAGGTACTTTTCTTACAAGAGTCATCTCAAGTCTTACAATCTCATACTTCCTCTTAATGACCTTACACAACCATGTAGGCATACTTGTGAAAGTCACACATTTTTTATAAAGTCAAAGTGTTCTCTACACTCAACCATAACTTCTCTTACATTTTCCAAATTTACACTCCACAAGCATATCTACCCCTTCTAGTCTAGGGTCTAACCCATAGCTCCTTTATTATTCCTAGATGGGCTAGGAAGAAATTATTAAAAAAATAAATTATAAATTTCCTCATGATTTATGTTGATTTAAATATTTATTAGACTAGGATTTAAAAAAATATTATTCTAATTATATTTCAATCATATAAAGTTTTCACAAATAAGGGAGGAAAAAAAATTCAAATTCTTATGTATTTGAGGGATCAACATGTTAGGCAAATACACATCAACAATGAGAATGCAAAGGTTTAAACATGGGGGAATTACATACTCCCCTTATAAAATCATCATTCTCGATGTGTCAAACTAACACAAGGGGTTTTTTTAACCACACACTTCTAAAATCATAACAGGTTATAAATAATTCAACTTGAGCCAACAATAATATAACAATAATTTTCAATTATGTTTTAAAATCACATAATTATCAAA
>JARHVA010007678.1:0-140000 GCA_037957365.1 Torreya grandis
ATATAGATATATGCATTAACATTAAGAAAAATACACATCCACAAAGAAAACTAAGACATAATTTTTTAGAATTTTCATGTGTTCTGGGTTGAAGAATGAACACAAACTTTATTTCTCCTTCCTTTTAAGAAAAATTAGAATGGACATCAAACAACCCCTATATAATTTACATTTCTCTTATTTATATAAATAGGAGGGAATGGACTTACCCTTCACATTACATGTGAACTTTGGTATTCCTATTTTCATTTTATTATATTTTCACTATTTTTTAAATTTATAGACAAATAAAAAACAAAATTCTTGAAATAGAAAACTGACAAACATAGAAAGGAGACCTGAAACATATTAGGTTGTCTTCTCTGGGGTAGCAATCAGTGTCAAAGAACTTAGAATAAGATTAGAGCTTCTAACATGTTCCTTATCCCAAGAAGCTCTGATTTTTTTTAATTTCTTCATTTTCTTAGTGATTATTCTCCCATTAGGGTCTACTACATGTTTACACCATGTCAACCATCTTTTGGATATTAGCAACATGGTAATTAGGACTTCCAAGAGCACAGTTAGTTTATTATTCATTTATTTAAGTGAAACATTAATTTCACTAAGCAAATTCATTAATCCGACATTAAAATTGCTTTATTTGAATAGCTCTTCTTTGATAAGATTCTTGAATTGATCCTTTAATTCATCTATAATTAACTAGGTTGTTGAATCTTATTTCAATAGATCATAGTGTAATTCTCCCAAGTTAGAATAGAGTTAATTTTGTTACTCTCTTTGAATTTGGACTTACTCTTGTAACTCACCTATAGATTGATTCAAAATTTTAATCTTTTGAAGGATGAATATGACCATTTGCAAGAAGTGTCATCCTCGGCCTTATCAAATATCAAATATTTAATGCTTTCACAATTCATACACAAATAGATTTTTTATAGAAATTATGTCAAAAAAAATTAATTTTTTTAGTTTCTCTAAAAAAGCTATTTTTTGTCAAAGATTTCATATTTAACCATCACATCAGTTTCAATTTCAATCATTTTTCAAACATTTCCATTCACATTCTCCCTAAACTTCAACTCACTATCATGGGCTTTGATTTTTAGGTTGACATTGATAATACCAGCTTCAATTTCCCCATTTAATTTGATGACCTCTTCAATACAATTCATGTCCTATAAGAGAAACTATTTAACCCATGTTTCCATATTTTTACCATGTGTGTTATATCTATTTATGGTATATATATCATATTTACTAATCCCAAAAAGTTGAGAAGAAGCATCTAGCTGAGGACTTGTTGGTACCTTAACTAGATTGATAATATAGTTGATGTATTCGGCTAACTACTACACTTTATCTTTCAATTATTTCTAAGTGAGTTCATAATGTTCATATCTATTAATCATCCTCTTTATATTTTCCCATAGGTTATGATCATCACTTTCTCAGGTCAGCTACCCAAGATATAAAATCTTCAAAGTATAATCTATTTTGGTCATCTCTTCCTCATTCTTATTAACATAGGTTTGGCAATCTCCATAAAATAGGCTCTTGAGGGATCATAGACTAACCTCAATGTCGTCTTTGACTTATTAGGATAATGGGTCTCAAGGAGATTAATGTAGAGTAATTTCTTACTCTAATTGTATTTAATTTATTTTTGATTCAAGCACTGCAATTTTGGTTCCTGCGCACCTTGGGCAAAGCAGCAGAGTTTTCAAACAAAGGATGGGTTCATTTTGCCTAAGTGTCAAAGTGCAGCGGAAGCTGCCAAGTGTTGCCCTCTGAGTGTAGGTCCTTTTCCCCTTTTGTTTCCTTTCATTTCATTCTTGGCCTAAGTTTTGATTTGAGCAAACGCTGTCAAGTGTCACTTTCTGAAGATGGAGCTGGCTAAATGGCGACTTCCTAGGCCCCTTTTGTAACTTTCCAGAGAACTGCAAATCACGCCACGTATCTAGTGGCAGTTAAATGGAACACACCACGTGTCAGCATCTATGTCTCAGAGAGGCACCCGTGTTTCATTATACTTTTGACAAAGACTTTTAATGAGCTAAGCAATAGAGAGAGTAAAAAGTGCTAGGTGTCAATTGCGGAGGCCCTGAACTACCTTTTTTAGGAAGCAGTGAAAGTCACCATGTGTCAGCATCTGGGAGATGTGGGTCTAATGCTTTCATTTAATGCATAAGGGCATCTTTTCATTTTTCATAAGTGTTGAAGTGCAGCAGAAGCTACCAAGTGTCATTCTCTGAGTCCCTTTCTCTCCATCCCAAGAAAAATCAAAAGGCGCCACATACCCCCAGAAGAAAAAGTGGAAGGTGCCACATACCCCTAGAAGGAGAAGCAAAAGATGCCACGTATCTTCCTAGAAGTAGTAGAGATCGACACATGTCAATTTTTGAGAGACCACCTTCGAGCCTAATTGTCGAATGAAGATTGTGGTGGGTCCTGGACATTATTTCAAAGGACTATGGAGGCACCGAGTGTCAACAAGTGAAGACTGCCACATGCATCCATCCCTTCCTAAAAGTTGCCCGAGCAAGGAATACAATAAGTTTTGTTTTGATAAAATTGCAAAGTATCGAGAAAGCAAAAGTGGCCAAGTGTCATCCTCTGGTGCCTTCTAGACAAAAGGAGAGAAATTTCATAAATTGACTAAGTGTCCTCTTCCATTTCAACAAAATAGAGTGCCCATCTACCTGTTATAGTGAAAATGGAGGGAAATTCGGTGAGAGTTATTTTTGGTAGATAGAACAGTGCATTGAGTAGATTTTTGGGGCTTACAAGTATTAAAGACACCGTTTGTTTGTCCCCTATAAGCAAAGGTAGAGTAGACAGTTGAGTGGCCAAATAGGTGATGGAATGAAGAATTTTAGGTGCAAAAAGAGGTACTAGATAGGGATCACCATGTCATAGTCAGGGCAGTTCTTGATAAGACCAGGACGCATCCAAGGCATTGAATGCACTGTCTATTTTGTCCCCTACGAGTGAAGGATGGAGTGGAATTGTGTGAGAAAGAAAGTGATCAAAGGAGACATCCAAGGCTATATAAGAAGAATTGTAAAATTAGAAAAAGGGGGGGAATTCTATAGTTTTAGACTTTCTAGAGTTTTTGACCAGTAATATCATTTGCTCGTCTCAATTTTCTTGAGTTGTAAAGTTGATGTAACTGTGCATGTTTCTGTGCCTTTTATGTGGTTGAATGAATTAAGAAGATTTGAACTCCATGCCTTGGTTGGTGTTATCTATGTCATTTGCAAAGTAGTCTATACTGTAGATTTTTTGGAGTTGTGATTAGGAATCTCATTTGCTTTTGTCTCATTTTGTCATGTCCCCTTTTTTATTGACATGTTCTGAGTTCATGGTTAGCCTATTATGCGACCTTCATAGGCTAATAGGATGGATAGAGGGTCATAATGGAGCTTGGCTTGACTTTGATTCATAGGATTTCTACATTTGATTCTCATTCAGGTTATTTCAGACATATTTGGCCAGGGCTCCTACTTTTTAGGGATATTTGATATGCAGTGGAGCACCATTATTATGGTATGGTTATGTGTGGAATCACTCCCTGATTCACTAGCTTCGATCGGTTCGTCGATCTGACATGTATTGAGGGAGATATTAATATGTGATTGATTTAATCGAATATTAATTATTTAGCCTAATTTTAATTAGAAACCCTAATTCTAATTTAAGAAAACCCTAATTAGGGCAAGCACATCTTTTGAGGGTATAAGGGTTTCTCATGGAGGCCATTGTTGAGTATGCTATTGATTATTGATATTGATTTTGGAGAATTTCTTCTGTGAAGACTGAGCCTAGGGTTCAAGGATTCCATTTGCATTGGAGAACGTTCCCTCTTTAGTGTGTGCAATTAAGAGGCTGTGGAATATCAGCTGATCTATTGCCAAAGTGTGAGATAGCTTCATCCAGAAGTTATCACAGAATTTCAGGTTTGAGAGATAATTTCACACAGAAGTTATTACAGATATTCCAGGTATTTCTTTATTCTTGTTTTGATTCAATAAATTACACAGCTAGAGATCTTCTGTGCTAGAAAAGTATATTTTCAGATCAGGGGTTGAAAACAGGGAAGTTGTGCTTAATTGGCAGCCGTACAAGGTCCGTACAGGTCCGTACAGATCAGCTCAGGAACCGACCTCGGCAGACAAAGGGTTTTCAGTGATCGACATCGGTCGACTGAAGACCGACGTCGGTAGAAAGCCGATCGACAGAGACCGACGTTGGTGATATATCGACCGACGACGGCGACTGTGTGTCGACACAGAAGGGCCGAGACCTTCCAGAATTCAATTTTCACTTCCAGTTTTGATAACCCAGGGTTTTTAAGACTATATTTCATATTTATATGCATGAGAAAGGACTGCAATTATAATAGTTTAAAAGGACAAGTGATAAGATTTGTAATTTGCTATTCAGAGACTATATTATTGTGATTATTCTAAATTTATTCAACTGAAGTTATATCTTGTTCAAAGTTTTTTTGTGTTGCTATATTTCCTATTTGAAGGGGATATTACAGTGGTATCAGAGCTAAATCCTGCCAGCCTGAGGGTGTATAGATCTTATGCAGCCACAAGAGTTGGGACCACACAAGTATAACACACGCAGCCGAGCCTTGCTTGAAGGTACTCAGGTGTTAGATCAGCCACCGACCATCATGAGTGACAGACGTGAGGGCAGCCCACCCAGGGGCCACAGGTATGATGCTGATCAGGGCACCAGAGAATTTCAGCATGCTATGATGACAAGCCAACAGCAGATGGCTCAGACACTATAGGCACTTATGACTATGATAGAGAGAATGAACACACCTAATGGACAGAACAGGGACCAAAGAGATGATAGGAGTGTTATGGTTAATCAGAGGCCACAGTGGACTCACTCCAGAACAGCTGATAGACCTACACGTCTGACTTTTGTTCAAGAAGAACCAGAGGCACCAACAGAGGAAGCAGGGAATAACCCATTTTGCAGATGTTTACATGGCTGCAAATGATGAGTGGGACTTATTATCTCTTCATGTCCAAGAGAGGATGACCTTTGATCATTTTCTCAATCTTAGGAGAGAGCACTACAGATTGGTTAGACAGGACAGGAAGCCTAGAGTTCAATTCAGTGAGCTGCAGAAGGCTACTGGTAAGCTTTCTTTGACTAATTTTGACGGCAGCGGTAAGATGACAGCTCAAGCTTGGGTTCATAAGCTTGACACCTTTTTGGCATTGAGACCAATGTCAGAGATAGATGCCATCATATACGCCACTTTGCACTTAGATGGAGTAGCACATGATTGGTGGTACCATGGTATGGTAACACTTCAGCATAATCAGGTAACAGAGTACCAGGACTTTGTGGATAGATTGGTTGAGCGGTTTGACAAGAAAGATCCTGAGGTTTACTTTTGAGATCTGGCTTAGTTGAGACAAACAGGTAACTTGGAGTCCTTCATTGGTGAGTTTCAGAGATTGGCAGTCATGGTACCCAATATTTCAGAGCGTAGATTGGTAGTTCTCTTCATAGAGGGATTGACAGAGCCATTGAGGGGTTGGATCAAAGCCCTTGATCCTCCTTCATTACAGGTAGCTATGAATAAGGTGCGGGATATGGAGATGGCAGCCCCATCCAATAAATTTAACACCAAAGGTACTTCTTCTAGAGACCATAGGCACTCCCACGGGGATACGGAGAGACCAGATTTTAACATAGATAAATCTGGGGTAAAAAATGATTCAAAGGCCAATCTGGCAGCACCACCTTTAGATCATGAGGCGCTTAATGATTTACGCAGAAAGAATCTTTGCTTCTACTGCAAAGGACCATATGATATCCATCACGATTGTCCTTTGAGGCCTAAGGGCAAGGCGAATCGTATGATGTGGGTATACTATGAGGATTCAGATTCTGAGGATTCAGAGCAGCAGAATAGTTCTGAGGGGGTAGAGGTAGAGGCTTCAGGGCCTAATGTAGAAGCAGAGTTAGAGCTTCACATTCATGAGGCACGCATATCCAGTATTCAGTCAAATGAGTCATTCAGACTCTGTGGAGTTTTGGCAGGGCAGAAGGTTATCACCCTTCTTGATACAGGAGCCACACATAATTTCATAGATGCTAGATTTGTGGAGAAGCATGGGCTCACTACTGTAGACTTTGAGGGCATCAGTGTTAAGGTAGCCGATGGTCACACTCTTAAGTGTGAGCGTATGATTAGAGACCTCCCATTGCGCTTGAACAATTATGAGTTCAATGCTGATTATTATGTGGTAAACATGGGGGATATAGACTTAGTCTTGGGTATGAAGTGGCTTCATTCATTTGAGGAAGTTACTCTTCGTCTCAAGGACATGGAGGTTCTCTTTAATGTTGATGGGACGACACATATTCTTAAGGCAATATGGGGCAGCAGCTTCAGATATATGTTTTTTCATCAGATGGAGGTACCTATACCACATAACATGATAGAGGGTGATGACGAGAGCACATTGGCACCAACACAGGAGAGGTATGAGGATGAGCTTGGTCTTGAGGTGAGTTCAGTTCAGGAGTTGTCACATGTGGTGAGGACTCAACTTTCTGTTACAGTCGGGTCACAGGTCGATGATGAAATGACTATTTCTAGTCTTCACTATCCAGTTTCAGATATTATTCAGGTAAGGAGTTTGCTTGCTGATTTTCATTTATGGATTGGATGTTGGAGTGCTTATCTTAGTACTAGAGATGATGTGACACCATTACATGAGAGTTGGGATGGACATGGCATGGGGGTCGTGTTAATTGATAGTGGTGGAGATCAAAACTATATTTGGGATCCAGGTGGATTGATTGGTTTGCCATTCAGTGATTGCTTGAGGGCAAGCAATTTAAGGAGGGGCGGATTGTCATGTCCCCTTTTTAATTGACATGTTCTGAGTTCATGGTTAGCCTATTATGCGACCTTCATAGGCTAATAGGATGGATAGAGGGTCATAATGGAGCTTGGCTTGACTTTGATTCACAGGATTTCTACATTTGATTCTCATTCAAGTTATTTTAGACATATTTGGCTAGGGCTCTTACTTTTTAGGGATATTTGATATGCAGCGGAGCACCGTTATTATGGTATGGTTATGTGTGGAATCACTCCCTGATTCACTAGCTTCGATCAGTTCGTCGATCCGACATGTATTGAGGGAGATATTAATATTTGATTGATTTAATCGAATATTAATTATTTAGCCTAATTTTAATTAGAAACCCTAATTCTAATTTAAGAAAACCCTAATTAGGGCAAGCACATCTTTTGAGGGTATAAGGGTTTCTCATGGAGGCCATTGTTGAGTATGCTATTGATTATTGATATTGATTTTGGAGAATTTCTTCTGTGAAGACTGAGCCTAAGGTTCAAGGATTCCATTTGCATTAGAGAACATTCCCTCTTCAGTGTGTGCAATTAAGAGGCTATGGAATATCAGCTGATCTATTGCCAAAGTGTGAGATAGCTTCATCCAGAAGTTATCACAGAATTTTAGGTTTGAGAGATAACTTCACACAGAAGTTATTACAGATATTCCAGGTATTTCTTTATTCTTGTTTTGATTCAATAAATTACACAGCTAGAGATCTTCTGTGCTAGAAAAGTATATTTTCAGATCAGGGGTTGAAAACAGGGAAGTTGTGCTTAATTGGCGGCCGTACAAGGTCCGTATAGGTCCGTACAGATCAGCTCAAGAACCGACCTCAGCAGACAGAGGGTTTTCAGTGACCGACATCGGTCGACTAAAGACCGATGTCGGCAGAAAGCCGACCGACAAAGACCAACGTCGGCGATATATCCACCGATGACGGTGACTGTGTGTCGACACAGAAGGGCCGAGACCTTCCAGAATTCGATTTTCACTTCCAGTTTTGATAACCCAGGGTTTTTAAGACTGTATTTCATATTTATATGCATGAGAAAGGACTGCAATTGTAATAGTTTAAAAGGACAAGTGATAAATTTGTAATTTGCTATTCAGAGACTATATTATTGTGATTATTCTGAATTTATTCAACTGAAGTTATATCTTGTTCAAAGTTTTTTTGTGTTGCTATATTTCCTGTTTGAAGGGGATATTACACATTTTCTTGAGTTGGAAGGTTTACATAATTGTACATGACTTTTGTGCCTCTTATGTGATTGGAAGATTCTATTCAAAAGATTTAACACTATGCCTTTGTTGATATTCTCTGTATCTCAGCAAAAAAATCCCTTGTTGTGAGCCTCTGTTTCTATTATTTCAATCTTTTACATTGATCATGCACTTGTCTACTCTTAAATGTAATTGAATCTTATAATAGTTTCACTGTGCTCAGGTTAGGATTAGGATTACACTTAGGTGCATCACCATAGTTAGGTTTCATTCCTGCATTTGCATTTTTGTTTAATCTTCTATCCCTTTTCCCCCAACACTTGACACAAAAGAAGAGACCAGCTTCTCTAAAACTTGAAGGTTGTTTCAAGCTGCATTGTCTCACAGCTTGAAACTTCCCATTGTTGATTGATTAAGATCAAGTGCAATTTTCATCATCAACAGTTTTTGGCACACCTGGGGGGACTAATCTTTCTTAGAGCTGAAGAATTTCTGGTTTGGAGGTTTTTAGCAACACCAACAATGACTCTGAGTCAAATCAGCCGATCAAGTAGTCTTGGCATCATCAAGAAATCCCTTTTGGTATGTATAATTCTGTTACTCATAGCTATGAGTCTTATTATCCTTCAAATTTTTTTATCAAGAACAAACTTCTCCTAGAATCATGTCAAGTAACAAGGATACAGATGGTTATGAGCTGTACCAATCTTATGCCCAATCTCCCCAATATGTCACATCCCATGCTCAATCTGACCTCATTTTTACCTTCAAAAAAGCATTACTAAGATTTTAAAAATATGTATTAGAGCTTGACAACAGAAGGGGATATGGCCAAGAAATCCCTAATCATGTCATCCATCAAATAAGGGATGTGATAGATCTAATTAAAAGTGAATGGGACTCCATTAAAAGTGCAAATTAGCAAGGGCTTACATATGAGATGTTAGATGTGTGTGGATTGATTGCATTTCTAAAAGAGAAGCTGAACATTCATGAGAGACAACCTTACCAAATCTATCAACCTACATATCCAGCACCGTAAATTCCATATCAGACATATGCCACCCCTGTTCATAAGCAAGGTCAAACCTGTCAAGTTCATTTCTCCAACAATGCAGTGTCTACAATAGCAGCAAGGGAAGAGGACCCCAAACCCTCACCTTCCCTTCAAGTCCCTTCCACCCTTACTCAAGAAGCTTCTTGTTTTCCATCATAGCCTTCTTCTTCATCCCTTTTCGAAGAAGAATATATTTTAAAGGAAGCAAATGAGTATGTAGAGGAGTACGCTCAATTCATGGCTAGTTAAGAGGATTCCATAAGTATGGATGAGGAGAAAATCACCATAGATTCCCCCTTTGATGAGCAAGAGGATAAGCCGCAAGCTTTTTCCTTAACTTCAGATGAGGAGGAGATCATTTCTGACTTTTTCCTCACTTTGCAAGAAGAGGAACATCGATACTCCCTTGACCAAGTCATTGAGATAGATGACACTATCTTGAAAGAAGGCTATGAATTGGCCAAATGTGGAGAAGACAGCATCGAGACTCAGCTGAGTATGCAGAAGGAATGCCAGCTTTCAGATTTATCCTTCTGAGAGGATGAAGTCATCAAAGAACATGATGATGAAATAAAGCTCGAATCAGAAGGAGATAAGCCAAAAGAGAATGGGTATCAAAAGGCACAAAGTGAAGAACCAATAGCTGATGATTTCTTGATGACACATGGCAACATGAAGAACCAATATTTGATAGGCTTTCAAAGACAAGAAGAGTTTATGGATGTCAAATACATGTTTTACTCAGACTCACTCGAATGCAAGTAGAGCCGTGTGGCCAGCATAGAGGACAGTTCATCAAGGATATACCTGTTGCAATCACTGGTATGGCAACATTAGTTGGTTTGTCATAAAGAAGACGTTGGAAAGTTTGTTTTTGATCCCAGAGGGAAATAAGGATATTTAATTAATGTAGTTAGGTAGTTTCCCATTCCCACATTATTTTGTTTTTTATTTTGCTTTCCCACTTTTCTTTTAAAAATAAGCATTTTAAATGTAGAGTCATCATCTTAGAAGTTTTAATTCTTTAAATTTTACCGCATTAAATGCTTCCCCAAATCTGTCGAGATCTCTAAGGTACCTTGTGCCACATAATGTGTCCACCTCACTATTTCCTGAAGATTGAGTAGGATTTGCTAATGGTCACCTAAAATTAATGTTATTTGGGACTTGATAGGCCCATAAATATCGCTTAGCAAATTTTAAAGTTTACAAACTCTCAAGCATTCCTGTGAAAATATCCTGCTCATTGTAATTGATAGTGCTTAGTGAAATTTGTTTCAGTGAGCAAATTTTTATCTTGCACAAGGTTCATACCAGGTTATCATATAAGAGATATAGAGATGGCGAGAGTATCATCTTCACATCAAGGAATAGGTACACCTAGATACCTTGACAGATTACTAGCTAGTAAATCATACGTTGCAGCTCCTTTGCAACTGCCAAAGAACTACCCGAGAACAAAAGTCTTGGGAGTCAGTCAAACCAATGACCCATCCAAGGTAAGGGACTATGCAGATGGGATCATGGACCTGACCCTACAAAGAGCCAGAGGTAGAAACACCTAATTAGAGAAGGAGGGTGTAGTTTCATTTGGATTCAGAGGAGGAAGAGGAACCTTCATAGTGCCCAGTGTAGAGCACTGCAACTTCCTCTCAGGTAAGTATTACTTCCCCTCTTCCCCCTCACTCTCCCCCTTTCCCTATCAGTGTGGTGCCTCCACCTAGCCAAATGACACCTCCTGCCACTGCTGCCATTCCCATTTCACAATTCACCCCATCCTTGATGCCTCAAGCCTTAACATTACCCTATTTCTCCCCTTCTGCTCCCAAGAAACCTTTCCCTCAGATTGCCCATAGCCAACCACTGGCTATTCAATATGGCCTTCCACAGGGATATCCTTTTGTAAGAGGACACATTACATCCCCTTCCACCTTCTAAATACAGGCTGATGCTGCTAAGAAGGCAAGAGAAGCCCGATTGGAGAAGAAGAGGATTAAAGAGAATAAAGCACCGATGGTCCCATATTTGAGGTCACAATTTAACCCCATCTAACAGCAATTGATGGTGACCCATTTGTCACCCAACATTTCTAAACTGAGTGATCAAACACAATCAAAAGACTACATGATGAATGCAGTGGCCATTGACATGTCCCTGTTCAGGCCCCAAGACAAAGTCAAGCTGCTAACCAAATCCACTTCTGTGATCACAAAAGATTATTTGAAGAAATCAAGAAGACTATAGAAGATGGAGGCTGATTTGGCCCAATAAAAGGCAAAATATAATAGTTTGGCCAAACAAATAAATAAATAGAAGAGATAATGAAATAGCTAGTCTGTAGAAATAGTTGCAAGATACTATTTCCCTTCAGACTCAATGAGTAGTCCAGGCCCAGAATGAATCATTGAAGGTAGAGCTCGCACTTGCAAAAGATGTAGCCATAGCCCTCAGGTGAGAGAATGCAACATTATAGGGAAGATTCAAAGAACTCCAACTATAGGTTACCCAATCACAGCAAAGGTTGTTGGAGGAGCAGAATAAGGCTACGACTTTTCAAGCCCAGTTGCAAGCAGAGAAATAAAGGATGGCACAAATAGCAATTGAGCTGGCTAATAGGCCAAGAGGTGTTAGAATGGTGTAGCTAGTGAAGGAGCTCTATGAGTTAGCATGGGAGAGAATCTCTTTAGAGATTCTCCAGCTCAGGCCATTCTTCACCTTCTCACTCAACACACAGCAACTGTGCAAAAGGGTGGAGAATCCAGTACAAAGAACTCTAGCCATGATCTCCAAGAGAGTCACAGACTCCCATTCATTGCTATAGAATCTCTACAACATGATGGATATGACATTGGTAGCTATGGGGATCCCTGACAAAATGGCCACTGTGAAATGGCTCAATGAAGAACTCAGTTGCAATGTTGCGGCCAATAGTTGCAGAAGTTGTCTCGATGTCGTGAAAGAAGGCATCGATGAGATGAGGCACCATATTGAAGATATAGTGCAACTAGGCCTCCCTTCCCCATTTTTGGATGCAAAGATGGTGCTAATGGTGGACCAAATCAAACCATTGATGCTGACCAGACAAAGGGATCAAATAATTTTTCAGAGCTTGCGGGATGATTCCTCAACCTCAGAGGTCAAAACTATTTTGATTCCTATTTTTTGGCTAGAGTTCAGATTGAAAGCCATTGTCCCGGTCCTACAAACCTTTTTTCACAAGGATCTCATTAGCTTCGACTTGGATTTTGATGAATTGCAGAGCAAGCAAGGATTATCTGACCATGAGTGATCTATCTACCAGACAGCTCTTTTAAAGCTATAAATTTTGAAATTTTGATCGAGTGGGAGTCATATTCTTTTTGAGCAGGCTCAAAATTCCTGGTGGTCGCCAATAATTGTAGAGTAATTTCTTACTCTATGTCGTATTTAATATATTTTTTATTTGAGCACTACAATTTTAGTTCCTGTGCACCTTGGGCAAAGTAGTAGAGTTTTGGAATAGAGGACGGGTTTATTTTTCCTAAGTGTCAAAGTGCAGCAGAAGCTACCAAGTGTCACCCTCTAAGTGTGGGTCATTTTCCCCTTTTGTTTCCTTTCATTTCATTCTTCACCTAAGTTTTGATTTGAGTAGAGGCTAACAAGTGTTGCTTTTTGAGGATGGAGCTGGCCAGCTAGCGACTTCCTAGGCCCCTTTTGTAAATTTCTAGAGAACCGTAGATCATGCCATGTATCTAGTGGCAGTTAAATGGAACACACCACGTGTCAACATCCATGTCTTAGAGAGGCACCCACATTTCATTATACTTTTGACAAAGACTTTCAACAAGCTAAGTAGTAGAGAGAGTGGAAAGTGTTAGGTGTCAGTTGTGAAGGCCCTGAACTACCTTTTTTAGGAAGCAGTGGAAGTCACCACGTGTCAGCATCTGAGAGACATGGGTTCAATGCTTTCATTCAACACATAAAGGCATCTTTTCATTTTGTACAAGTGCTGAAGTGTAGCAGAAGTTGCCAAGTGTCACTATTTGAGTCCCTTTCTGCTCTATCCCAAGAAAAAGTGGAAGGCACCACATACCCCCAAAATAAAAAGTGGAAGGTGCCACATACCCCCAGAAGGAGAAGTGAAAGATTCCATGTATCTTCCCAAAAGTAGTAGAGATTGCCATGCGTTAATTTTTGAGAGACCACCTTCGAGCCTAATTGATGAATGAAGATTATGGTGGGTCTCGAAGATTATTTCAAAGGACTATGGAGGCACCGAGTGTCAACAAGTGAAGACTGCCACGTGCATCCATCACTTCCTAAAAGTTTCCCAAGTAAGGAATGCAATAAGTTTTGTTTTGATAAAACTGCAAAGTATCAAGAAAGCGAAAGTGGCCAAGTGTCATCCTTCAATGCCTTCTAGACAAAAGGAGAGAAATTTCATAAATTGACTAAGTGTCCTCTTCCATTTCAATAGAATAGAGTGCTTGTCTACCTGTTACAGTGAAAATGGAGGGAAATTTGGTGAGAGTTATTTTTGGTAGATAAAATAGTGCATCGAGTAGATTTTTGGCGCTTACAAGTATTAAAGACACCGTCTATTTGTCCCCTATAAGCAAAATTAGAGTAGATAGTTGAGTGGCCAAATAGGTGATGGAAGGAATAATTTTAGGCACAAAGAGAGGTACTAGACAGGGATCACCATGCCACAGTCAGGGCAGTTCTTGATAAGACCAAGATGCATCCAAGGCATTGAATGCACCATCTATTTTGTCCCCTGTGAGTGAAGGATGGAGTGGAATTACGCGGGAAAGAAAGTGATCAAGGGAGACATCCAAGGCTATATAAGAAGAATTGTAAAATTAGAAAAAGGGGGGGAATTCTATAGTTTTAGACTTTCTAGAGTTTTTGACCAGTAATATCATTTTCTCTTGTCTCAATTTTCTTGAGTTGTAAAGTTGATTTAACTGTGCATGTTTTTGTGCCTTTTATGTGGCTGAATGAATTAAGAAGATTTGAACTCCATGCCTTGGTTGGTGTTATTTATGTCATTTACAAAGTAGTCTATACTGCAAATTTTCTATAGTTGTGATTAGGAATGTCATTTGCTTTTGTCTCATTTTCTTGAGTTGGAAGGTTTAAATAACTATACATGAATTTTGTGCCTCTTATGTGATTGGAAGATTCTATTCAAAATATTGAACACTATGCCTTTGTTGACATTCTTTGTATCTCAGCAAAAGAATCCCCTGTTGTGAGCCTCTGTTTCTGTTATTTCAATCTTTTACATTCATCATGCACTTGTCTACTCTTAAATGTAATTGAATCCTATAATAGTTTCATTGTGCTCAGGTTAGGATTAATATTACACTCAGGCGCATTGCCATAGTTAGGTTTCATTCCTGCATTTGCATTTTTGTTTAATCTTCTATCCCTTTTCCCCCAACACTTGACACAAAAGAAGAGATCAGCTTCTCTAAAACTTGGAGGTTGTTTCAAGCCGCATTGTCCCATAGCTTGAAACTTCCCATTATTGATTGATTAAGATCAAGCGCAATTTTTGTCATCAACAATTAAAAACTACATAAAAATCTAGAATTTTTGACTCAACCACCTTCTTTCTTTTGTTTAGCATCAATTACATCTATTGAAAAGACATCTAGTTAAAATTAGTCATTTGAGTATTTAAAGGTGATGGTGTAGGTTGCTTTGGATGTGAAGGTTGTAGAAGAGATGGAATAGATGGAGAAACTAAATGATATGTGGAGGCTAGTATTCCCACATCACTAATAACTACTTTTTGAGTTGATCTTTGAGCAAAGGCAAGATACTATTGAGTGGTATTAGGAATTAACAAAGAAGGATCCCCAAAAGGGGAGGAGGAGGACTACATTATGATAAAATTCTTAGCATTTAGTTTTATTCCCATAGGAGGGAATTTCTTATAATATTTTCCAAGTGTCTTTGGATTATTTATGTCTTCATCATCTCCATCATCAAAACTTGAAGGGCCATATGGTTGAATAACAAAATTGGCACTACCCTTCCTATGAGTCCTAAAAGTTATTATAGGTGATTTATTTTTTGGAGTTAAATTTTGTGATTTCTTGGAGCCACCTACTATAGTAAACTTTACCAATTTGTTAGTGAATTATTGATGTTTAAAATTGCACTTGTTCTAACATAAACAATGGGAAGTTTCAAGATGTGGGGCTTGCGACTTGAAACAACCTCTAGATTTTTAAGAAGCTACTCTCTTCTTTATATCAAGTGTATAATGGGAAAAGGGATAAGAATTTTAACAAAAACATAAATGTAAGAAAGAAAATCTAACTATGGCAATGCACCTAAATGTAATTCGACCTTAATCCTAAGCACAGTGAGACTATATGTAAGATTCAATTACATTTAAGAGCAAACAAGTGCATGATCAATGTAAAAGATGAAAACAATAGAAACAGAGTCTCACAGCATAGACTAATTTTGCAGTGATACATAAAATATCAACAAACAATCTTCTTATTTGAATTCTCTAGTCACATAAGAGGCATAAAAACACACACAGTTATATAAACCTTCCAACTCAAGAAAATGAAACAAAGGCAAATGGCATTCCTAATCACAACTCTAGAAAGTCTAAAACTCTTGACAACATAGCCTAGACTACTTTTGCAATGACACAAAAAGTATCAACAAAGGCATAGGATTCAATCTTCTTATTAATTCTCTAGTCACATAAGAGGCACAAAAACATGCACAGTTACATAAACTTTCCAACTTAAGAAAATAGAACAAAGGCAAATGATATTCCTAGTCACAGCTCTAGAAAGTCTAAACTCTTGACAATAATTCTCTCAAAAAGTTCTCTCTAGTATCTGATCATTTTTTCCTGGTGATCTCTACACCCTTATTTATAGCATTGGATTCACTCCAGATTGTCTACTTGTTCTCAATCTAATGGCCTAACTGAAATCTAACTGAATTGGAAATGTCTAACAGAAGATATTTCTCAAATTCTAAAATGCTTTGTCTTCCGGTAGTTCATTGGCTAAAATAGATCGCATGACACTCCCTTCTCTTAAACGGAAGATGACACTTAGCCAATTTTTTTAAAACCTTCTTATAACTTAGGAAACATCAAAAAATGACACTTGGCATGTTTCGCAGCACCTATCGAAGACACGCGGCACTTTCCACATAACTTATACTCTTTTGTGTCTTTGCTTAGGAGTGTTCCACCTTTGACACTTGTCACAATCTGCTTATTTGAAACTTTAGCAAATTAATAGAAAATAAGACCCATAGCATTTTTTGCCCAAGAAAATTTTAAAATGCATAGGGACAAGTGGCGATCTCTGCTTCCCTCAACAAAAGACAAGTGTCACAATCTGTGTTACTTAGCTGGGGTTATGTGGTGGTCTCCGCTTCTTTTAGTTACCTTTTTAGAAACTTGTGGAAGGTGACATGTGGTGGTTTCCACTTTACTCTATTTATATCATAGAAATAATCAGGTCTCATTTCATATTTACATGAATAATGACACCTGGTGGCTTCCGCTTGCTTTAGAAACAAAACTTGAGACCCACCATAGTCTTTGCTATATCAGTGAATCAAAATGGAGATAATTTAGATCTCGACACATGGTGGCTTCCACTCTCTTCTGCTAGGATATGTGGCATCTTCCATCACTTTTAGAAAATCAAATTAAAACCTTCTGTGATTTCCACTTCGCACTTTTTGCCTGATTCTGATACTTAGCTTGTTGAAACCTTTTGCTGAAAAGAGATGAAACATGGGTGCCAATATGAAACATGGATGCCAACACTTGTGGCATTCCGTTGAGTTGCTAAGGGACACGTGGCATGTTCCATGGCCTTATTGAAATTATGAAAAGTGCCTCAGAAAATGACACTTGGTAGCTTCTGCTTGACTTCAACACTTAGAGAAAAATGAATCAAAAGGAAATTAGAGCCCGTGCTCTGTTTCAAAACTTCACCGTCTCAAACCAAAGTATGCGAGAATAGCAATTTGGATCATGCACTGCTAAAAATTATAATGAAACATAGAGTATTTTTTACTCTACAGTTATTGGTGACCCCAAGGACTTTTGAGCCTGCTCAAAAAGAATCTATAACTCTCGCATGATCTGAAATCGATAAAAAAAACACAAATTTAACTAAAATGTTTCAAATAGATTCCATTTACAATAATCTCTTCAAGTTCACCTTCCATAATTTCTATCTCAAACAACTTTTGTAGTTTACATGCCCAAATTTTATAAGGGCCAGTCCATAATGCTTCAAACTTAGTGTGTTGACCTGGTTTGGCAGCTCTTGCATCCCATTTCAAAACAATTGAGCCTGTTTCAAAATGGGGATTTGAAGTCTTTTTATCAAAACATTCTTTAATTATTTTTTGATGTTTTATCAATGAATCATGTGTTGCATCCCTCTTTTCTTGAACTTCTAGAAGTTCTATGAGTTTGACCTGCACGGGGCCATTTTCTTCAATTTCAATCTATTTGATTAGCTAGAGAGCAAGAATCTCTAAGTTTAGAGGAATTATAGTAGCTTTCCCATATACCAATTCATATGGGGAAATTTTGATCACCTGTTTAGGTGTAATTCTATCAGCCCATAGTGCTAAATTAAGCACTTTATGCCACTCCTTGTGATGATCAGCCCCTATTCTTTTGATGAGTCTAATCAGGTTCTTATTAGTTGCTTCTGCCAAACCATTACCCTGAGGGTAATAATTAGAAGTTTTTAGATATATTCCATTCTTTAATGCAAATTTGGATACTTTAGACCCTAGAAATGCTTTAGCATTATCTGAAATCATGGTGCAAGGAGCCCCAAAATGAGTAGTGATACTCCCTAGAAAATCTAGGATCACATTTTTTATTGCTTCCTTAAGTGGCACTGCCTCAGTCCATCTAGTGAAATAGTCTATGGCTGTTAAGATCCATTTATGACCCATGATAGACATTGGATTTATCATTCCAATGAAGTCAAGACCCTATTGAGCAAAAGGTTCATCCACAATTACAGGACTAAGAGGCATTGTTGCATTCCTTCTCATCCCCACATAATATTGACAAGATTGACATTTTTTAACCAGCTAATAACAATCTATAAATAAAGTAGGCCATAAATAACCTACCTCACTTATCTATATAGCTATAGTCTTTGTAGAAAAATGTCCACTTGATACTCCATGATGCATTTCATGTAGCTTAGCCTCATCTTTTTCTACACATCTTAACAATTTGCCATCAGAATTTCTTTTGAAAAAAACCTGTTCAATTAAAACAAAATGAACTCCTTGCATCCTATAGTATCTTCTCTTATTTTGAGGGAGTTATCTTGGGTAAATCCCATTTTTCATAAAATGAATCTTGCTTATGACCCAGGATTCCTGATCAACTTCTTATATTCTAATTATAATTTCTTCTTTTGTTCCTAAATTTGTCTCTTTAGGTATCATCTTTTCAAGCCCCTGAGTCATATATTGGCACAAACCCCTACCTCTAACTAATTTAGTGGGTTTGAATTCTACGTCATATTCAAGAATCTTAGTTATCCAATTTGGTCTTTTTTCAGTAATTTCACCCTCCATGATATATTCTCTGACACTTGGATGAGCTACAAGTATCAAGATTTTACTTCTTGATACTATATGCGTAAACTTTTTGAGGGATTTTACCATAAAATATACTTTTTTTTCCATAAAGTTATATCTAGTTTTATATTCCCTAAGAGTCCTTGAGAAAAAGGCTATTGGATGCTCTCCCTCCTATTTATCATCCTTTTGTGTTAGGATAGCAGCAATACTAAGCTCTCCTCCATATACATACATTACAAAAGGCTTAGAAAATTATGGGTTTCTAAGTACTAGAGCTATTGAGATAGCTTTCTTGACCTCTTCAAAGGCTTGCCTTCCTTCTGTAGTCCACTTGAAAATTAGGTCTTTTTTTAGCAAGAGTGTCACTAGTCTTACTAAGCCTGCAAAGTCAAATATGAACCAATTGACAAAATTAATCTTTCCCAAGAAAGATTGAATTGCTTTCTTATTTACTGGAAGAGGTAAGTTCATTATAGCTGCCACTCTTTTTGGGTCTATGGAGACTCCTTCTTTAGATACTATATGTCCCAATAATTTGCCTTAAGGGACAGCAAAAATACTTTTCTTAGGATTCAAAGATATTCTAAATTCTTGACATTTTTTAAACACAGCTTCTAAATGATCAAAATGATCAACAACATTCTTTGAAAAAATAGTAAGATCATCAAGATAAATCAAGATGATTTTATTTATAAGTTCCCCAAATGCTACATCCATAGCTCTTTGAAAAGTGGCTCTAGCGTTTGATAGGCCAAATGGCATTTTAGCATATGCAAATGTGCCCCATTTGGTAGTAAAAGTAGTCTTGTATTGGTCTTCATTAGCCAACCAAATCTGATTGTATCCATAGAAACCATCTAGCAAAGAAAACCTCTCAGATCTAGCCACAGTCTATAAAATATGTTCCATAGAGGGCAAGGGATAGTGATCCTTCAAAGATGTTTTATTTAGATCTCTAAAATCTACACAAAGTCTTATATCACCATTCTTTTTTCTAACTGGTACTAGATTTGATACCCAAGTTGAGTGTTTGATTAGAAAAATTATTTTAGAATCTAAAAGTTTCTACAACTCGTCCACCATTAGAGGCTCAATCCTTGGATTCACTAGCCTCTGTTTCTGTCTAACAGGCTTAGATCCTTCAGTCAGTTCTATTGTGTGTTGAATAATGTCTCTATTATATCCATGAAGGTCTTCATAGCTCCAAGTTATGACTCTATCATATTTTTTGCATAATTCAATTAGCCTTTCCTTTTCTACTTGAGTTGTAGAATTTCCAACTTTTAATTTTTTCCCTTCACTTACCTCTATTTTAGAATAATCTACTTTATTTGCTTGGAGCCTTTTCTTCTCTAGGCTTACATCTTTTGGATCGAAAAGGCTCTCTAAAGTGATTAAACCTTTGGGAAGCTTATTATTCTTTAATTGTATAATTTGATCCCCATATGCCTCTTCAATCTTTGGTTGCAATTGATCAAAAAATTCCCTTGATTGTTGCAAAAATGAGAGTACTTGAAAATCATTTTCAAACACTTGCCAATTCTCATCATTATCTAGGATAGTTGGCCTTATTATAACCTTTACTGACTCATTGTTACCTAATAGGCCAGTTGCTAGATCAAACTGTGAACCAATATGTGCCATCATATCAACTTCAGAATTTTGAATCTTGGGAACTACTTCAATATTAAAAGCTTCAAAATCTTCTATTAAGTCCCAAATTCTGTGCTTATAGGATTTCATCCTGACATTCTTTGCTATTGCCTTTTCTCTAATTTGTCTTACTACTAATTCTGAATCTCCTTTTACTATTAGATTCTTTATTCCCTTCTTCTTGGCTAAAAGTAGCCCATGTACTAAAGATTCATACTCAGCATCATTATTAGTACAAGCAAATTGAAAACAAAAAGCCCTTAAAAAAATTCACCATTTAGAGCAGTAAGACAAATTCCTGGTCTAGCACCATTTTTACTTCTAGCCCCATCAAAATTTAAAGTCCAAATTTTTGAATCCTTTTTGGATCCTTGAGTAGTTGGCATTTCTTTCCTTAAAACATTTTGGATTTCATGGTCCTCATCAAAAATAACATAAGTGCCCAGACTAGTAGAGTTATAAGTTTCATATGGGTCACTATGTGTCATAGCTAACAACTAATTATTTTCTTTTTCTTGATTATGCATAGTCCAGTCACCTATCTTAGTTAAATAGAAAGAATCTGGTTTGGATTTGCTTACCTCTGATGCATTGTTCACTAAGGCTATTATCTACAAATGAACTATGTCTTTGAGTTTTCTTTTATCAGCAGGTCCTTCAGTACATTTGGGCATTGCTTGATTTTGAAGAGCTTCTTGTAATAGTGTCCTTTGTTTAGGAATAGATAATATGTCCCAAATTGATACTTGTGCTAGGGTCATCTTTAGTTGATCAACCACATTCATTGATCCCAAATTTTGAATTATTAGAAGATTAGGATATCTTGTCTTTCCTTGAACTTGTTCAAGAACTTCTTGATCCTACACTGGTTGAAGCATTTCTTGTCTAATAGCTATGTGTTGATGACATTAAAATGAAGGTTTCTCCATAACTTAATTGTTTACAACTTCAGGTTGCTCTAGCATTCTTCTCTTTGATCTAGTACAGTAGTCTGATTACACCACTGGTTTCTTGGAAATAGAAGCTTCATTCAAAAATATTGATTCTTTATCTTCAACCCATGAGAACAAAGCATATTCTAAGGATATTTCTTCCTCTTATTGCAAAGACATCCCTTGCATCTGAGCCATTAAGACTAAATTTTGCATACCAAAAGACTGGTAGGCTTGATTGTCACTAGAACTTGCAAAGTGACCATCCATTCTTCTTTTCTCTACCACCTTTTGTTGTAGATTACCCATGTGACAAACTCTAGGTGTATGAGCATTATTGCAAGGGAAACACCAGGCATTAGTGTTATCCACATAATTATTTTGCCTTGGAACAATCTCCCTATTTGAATTGGGAGGAATAGTCTGTGAGGGTGTGGGGACTGCAACTAATTGGTTTGTTGGTTAAGGGTTATTTTGCCTCAAAGGACCCTGGTATTGGTTTGGCTGAGATGAAAATCTATTTCCTTAATAGCCTTGATATGGAGGCCTAGGGAACCTATTCTATTTTGTTTTTATATTAATCATCTCATTATAAAATGTCCTCAAGATATTCTTGATAAACAAAAGCTTAGATGACTGAGCGGGAACAATTTATTTACCATGTGGTTGAGGATATGTGTACATAGACACAGGTGGGGTTATGGATTTAGGGGCTTCTTGAGGTAATGGCAAGGAAATTTCTGGGAACATGGGCATGGGAGGCCTTGGGGGTAACTTTCCAGCATCTATTAAATTATTCTCAGCTCTGACCACATAGTCATAAGCCTCTGGAAAAGTGTGTCCTCCAAGTGACTGAATCATAACAGATATATCTAAATTCAAATCCTTAAGATAAAATACTATAGAATACCTGGTAATGGTCTAGCTATAGTAGGGATTCTTTCCCAAGTCTTTCAAAATCTGGAATTGAAGTCAGTCATTACTTCTTATGGTGTCCTTTGGATGGTAACTAGTTGGTGTAACAAAGAAGACTTATCACCCTTCTCTTTAAATCTTTCAAAGAAAAGATCTCTAAGCTGATCCCATGTAGAGATGGTATTTGGGGTCAGGGACTGGTACCATTCTAGAGCTTTCCCTTTAAAAGAAGCTTCTAATAGTCTTATGGCCACATTTTGTTGTGTGATAACATGTATAGCATAGACATTTGATACATCTTGTAGATGTTCTTCAGGTGTTTTAAAGTCTTGCCCACTGAATTTGGGTAGAGCTTTTAGGGCATTCACTGGGATAGGGTCCCAAGTGGCTAGTGGTATTGGGAGAATCAATGGACTACTAGTGTTTCAACTTGCATAATTTCTTGGGGGTATAGGGGCTCCCATATTTGCTCTTTGTATTGGTATAAATTGGTTGACTCTTCTTCGTAGACTAGTTACCAAAGGTGGCAAAAGAATACATGGATTTATAGCAAATTGTGATCTGGTTACTGGTCCACAGCTATGACTCCTCATAGCTCTCTGGTTCATATGATCTTGAAAGAAACTTCAAGATTGGTCCCACCAAGTGTGCCAAAAATTGTTGATGTTTAAAATTGTGCTTGTTCTAACACCAAAAATGGGAAGTTTCAAGATGTGGGGCTTGTGACTTGAAAAAACCTCCAAATTTTTAAGAAGTTGGTCTCTTCTTTATATCAAGTGTATACTGGGAAAAGGGATAGGAATTTTAATAAAAACACAAATGTAAGAAAGAAAATCTAACTATGGCGATGCGCCTGAATGTAATTCAACCTTAATCCTAAGCACAGTGAGACTATATGTAAGATTCAATTACATTTAAGAGCAAATAAGTGCATGATCAATGTAAAAGATGAAAATAATAAAAATAGAGGCTCACAGCATAGACTATTTTTGCAGTGATACAAAAAATATCAACAAAGGCACAGGGTTCAATCTTCTTATTTAAATTTTCTAGTCACATAAGAGGCACAGAAACACACACAGTTATATAAACCTTCCAACTCAAGAAAATGAAACAAAGGCAAATGACATTCCTAATCACAGCTTTAGAAAGTCTAAAACTCTTGACAACACAGCCTAGACTACTTTGTAATGACATAGAAAGTATCAACAAAGGCACAAGATTCAATCTTCTTATTAATTCTCTAGTCACATAAGAGGCACAGAATCATGCATAGTTACATAAACTTTCCAACTTAAAAAAATAGAACAAAGGCAAATGATATTCCTAATCACAGCTCTAGAAAGTCTAAATCTTGACAATAATTCTCTCAAAAAATTCTCTGGTATCTGATCATTTTTTCCTGGTGATCTCTGCACCCTTATTTATAGCCTTGGTTCACTCTGGATTGTCTACTTGTTCTCAATCTAACGGCCCAACTGAAATCTAACCAAACTAAAAGTGTCTAATAGAAGATATTTCTTAGATTCTGAAATGCTATATCTTTTGACAGTTCATTGGCTGAAATAGATTGCAGGACACTCCCTTCTCTTAAATGAAAGATGACACTTAGCTAATTTTTTGAAAACCTTCTTATTACTTAGGAGACACCATAAAATGACACTTGGTGTGTTTCACAGCACCTATCGATGACACGCGTCACTTTCCACATAACTTATACTCTTTTGTGTCTTTGCTTAGGAGTGTTCCACCTTTGACACTTGTCGCAATCTATTTCTTTGAAACTTTAGCAACTTAATAGAAAATAAGACCCATAGTGTTTCTTTCCCAAGCCAATTTTAAAAGGCATAGGAACAAGTGGCAATCTCTGCTTCCCTCAAAAAAGGACCTATGGCACTTTATGTGTTACTTAGCTGGGGTTATGTGGTGATCTCTGCTTCTTTTAATTACCTTTTTAGAAACCTGCCAAAGGTGACACGTGGTCATTTCCAATTTATTCTATTTATATCATAGAAACAATCAAGTCTCATTTCATATTTACATGGACAATGACACCTGGTGGCTTCCACTTGCTTTAGAAATAAAACTTGAGACCCACCATAGTCTTTGTTATATCAATGAAGCAAAATGAAGATAATTCAAATCTCGACACATGGTGGCTTTCGTTCTCTACAGTTGGGATACATGGCATCTTCTGTCACTTTTATAAAACCAAATTGAAACCTTTTGTGATTGCCACTTGGTGCTTTCTGCCTGATCCTGATACTTAGCTTATTGAAACCTTTTGCTAAAAAGAGATGAAACACAGGTGCTGATATGAAATGTGAATTCTGACACTTGTCGCGTTTCATTGAGTTGCTAAGGGACACGTGGCATGTTCCACGACCTTATTGAAATTATGAAAAGTACCTCAAAAAATGACACTTGGTAGCTTCTGCTTGACTTCAACACTTAGAGAAAAATGAATCAAAAGGAAATTAGAGCCTGCACTCTATTTCAAAACTTTACCATCTTGAACCAAAGTATGCGGGGACAGCGATCTGGATCATGCGCTACTGAAAATCAAAATGAAGCATAGAGTATTTTTTACTCTACATGAATTTTTCATATATTGATCCAACACATACTTGGTTCAAACTTTAAAATCAAATAATTCCTTAATGGACCAATTGATGGTCAAAAAGGGGAAAAACATAACTTTTTCAACATAGATAGGGTTGATAATATCATACTTATCGTCAATCATACCATCAGGAACCCATGAGTCTATTAAGGCCTTGATTTTTTCCAAACTCATTCTACTCTAATCATGCCTTATCAATTATTACTCATCTACACAATCTACACATTAATCTTCCAAATGTGTAACATGATCATAAGAGGAACCAATACCGAGATGATTCCACATAGATATCTTACTATCAAAATATACTCAACGAGTGTATATATGTAGAGTGAATTGTGAAATTTTAGATTTAGTGTCCTAAGAATTTAGTTCATTTTTGTATGAAAAATATCCCAAATAGATTGTAAAGGCAACACCTAACACATGTCTATCTCTACAATTTTTGTGTACTCCACCTAATTATCTACACAATTTGATGAATATTATTTTATTATTGGCTAACTTGGATACCCATAGAGGGTATCCTTTAAATCCTCTAGCCTTGATATATGTGAACTTTTGGAATTGGATGAAGTAGATCCCATAATGTGTAATCAAGCTCATTGTTTTATCTTAGATCCTCCTTCCCCAATATTCATCTAGATTTTTCACTACCCTCATTTTAAAGGCATCATTTACCCTCTTAAAGTGTTTGTTTCTCTATTCTAGATTCAACTAAGGATATAATTCATACACTTGGGTGGAAGCATTGACATTGGCTCATTGGGTGAGACTAGGATATACTTTTTGAGAAGCCAAAGAGTACACTAAGTATGAGGTCATGCATACTTTCTTTATTTACTCCATGTTGATCAGTTGTTGATAAAAATATTCACTAATAATTTCACCCCATTCAATGAATTATTTCTCATTGTAAATGATATGCATCGCCATAAATGGTGTTCTCGTTTCCAACTACCTGATTGAGGAGAGTTATCATATTTGATAGCTCTTCATTGAAGTCTAATCTGAAGAAGTTCTTTAAGAGTTTAGAAAAATAGATTCTCTTTTGCTTTAACTATGACTCATTATTGATGCTTAGATAATTGTTAATATTTTTATCCTAGAAGCATGGTCTTGCTAACACATTCATGTATACCGTGAAATGAGTTTGTATAGAAAAATGGATATTGAAGGTACTATATATGATAAAGCATAAAAAATCATGTAAATTATGATTTTATGATTACGATTTTACGATTGCACATGTCCTAGTTTTTTTTTAATATATATTTTTTGTATTTTACAAATTTTTTGAATCAAAAGTTCAAAGACCTAGAATGTCATCTAATGGATGTAGTAACTCCCATGGAGATTATAATGATAAATTAATAAACTATGGGTCTATGATTTTATTGAATGTCTAAATGTCCTCATGATAAGCATCGTTGTATGTATCAAATTCAATTACCTTTGAATTTCCTTTTGCTTTTTTTATGAATGTTATGCATATGTAGTGCATTTTATTCAATTCCATATGAGGGCTCACTATAATGTTTATTAGATGATGATTTATCACTTATTCTTGAATCAGTACTCATTATTCCCATTAAATTTAATATTGAGTGGATTCCCCTCATAGAAAAAGTCTATATGTTTATTTATCTTGTTAACTATAGCTTGCATCTATTATAACCATTATTGTCCAAGTGTAGCCCATGATTAGTCACTGGGTTACGTCATAAATATCAGTGTATCAAAAACCTTAGGACCACAACTGATTGGTAAGTTAATATGTCTACTCAATCTCTCACAATGTATATTGTGTTGTAATTCATTTATGTTATGACCTGATTGTTTTAAGAATGCAATGTTGCACGTGTTTGATCCTTCTTCTTCATCACTATGAATATTTTGGTGATATATACCCTTAATGTACCATAATAGTTAAAATTTCATGTCATGAATTATTCAAGTCTCTATGTGATTTATATTTGGATTGGTTCTAGTTAGAAACCACTATTGGTGGTTTCTATCGTATTTGTGTAGTTATAATGATCCCTTCATCTTCAAACTTTTCTTTTATTCCAATGTTTCACAATTTTTTATTTAGTGCCTAAATTTTTTTGTAATAATTAAAAAATGGTATTCCTTCCTAATTTTAAAATCAACCCAAAGCTCTATGTCAATTAATGGGAAAAATCATCAAAAGCCTATCAAGGAGTAACTGTAATATAGTGCTCAGTGTATCATGTGCATTAATAAGTTGTATATGATAATTGGTTTTATATTTATGTATTATTTAATAAATTTTTCAAAATGTTTAATGTGATTTTTTATTCATTTTTCAATATTTTTCCTCTTGCTTTATAGTGATATTAGATTTGACAAATAATTGCCTTAATGGAGTACTTAGTGTTGATATATGTTATTTTAAAATTATATTGTAGCAATTATTTGTATAATCATCCTTAGGCATGCCTAGAATAAATTCCTTCCCTTTGTCCCATAGACACTAAAATTAATCATTTGGCGATTAAAAAAAAATATTCTTGACATCCTTACCTTTACTTGGTATAATTAGTATTTTGTTAACTCACAATCTATAAGATAGCCTTCACTATCATGAAAAGACTGCAAGCATTGTATGAACAACCCTATTTTAGTTGAATTCATGTTTTTTCAATCCACATGTTCATATTATACCTATCCTAATAATCTCTAGTCTTCTAGGACAAGTCCACTCTAGTCAGACAAGGCCACACTATGTCTTTGTCCCCTAATGTGGCCTTGTCTCTTGTGCTCCAATGATTGCTTTTATGAATTAAAACATTTCACAGTGGCTCTCCTGCATGTTTGGTAAGGTCTATTATTAAAATTATTCTAAAGATTCTCTTATAAAATCACATCAAGGATATTCATTTTATCCCCACTTAATCTCTCTAGAAAATACATTACAAACTAAACAAAAGAGTACTATTTTCTCATATTTTAACTTTGTAACATTTTAATAGTCAATAGCCAAGTCTGAATATTATTTTATTGCAGGTTAAGGGCATCTATTGTCAAGAATTTCAATTAATCATCTAGTTAAATAATTCTAATTGCATCATTATGGATCACATAAGGGAGAACTACATCAGCCTGAGGCCCATGTGGGCTTTGTAGGTAGCACTCAATTACAATGGTTTTATAAGGCCAACTTGACTATCTTTAATAACCCATTTACTCCCTTTTTGTTATCTAATTACCATCTAGTGCATGTGTAAGACAAGGGTTTGATATTTATAAGTCTTTTATGTGGCATATCGACACACATAGATCTATAATCACCCCTCAAAATCATTTTCATTGGCCAATATTTGAAAATCAATAATATAATTAACTAGGATATGACTGTAGTAGTTAGACAAGGCTGTACTGTGACCTTGTCCACCTATTACAGACATGTCCCAAAAAACTACAAATCACTACTTTTTTATATAGCCTTATCTACATGTCAATTTAACATAGTTTTCACCTACATAAAGTTTACACAATCATATCTATTACTAATTTTAAGGACACTCTCCAACCCTAGCTTAATGCAATATTTTTATCAAGTCCCATATTTAAGTGAATTTTTTAGTTTAATGTATATTACTAGATTTTCATATCAAATTAGTACATATCAATATTTATATTTCAATATTTTTATTTAATTTAGTTTAATACATCTTAAATGAAAAGGGTTAATCATTATGGTGAACCCATTATTTTTAGAACATTACTTGTTGTTCTTCCTTTATTTTGGGATAGTATTTCTATAAATTCCTATACTAAAAGAAAACAACCTTCGACCTTGGATAATATATGACATAAAATAATTTAATATCTTTGATTTTGGATTAAATATAATACATATGAGATTGTCTTGTCATCTTGGATCATTTTGACATATAAGCTCTTTTTTTTTACCTCAAGTTGAAATTTTCTTGATTTCTGAATACAACTATATTTTGCCTTTATTTTCACTTTATTTTTCATTTGTTTTTACTTGATTTATAAATTGTGTTCTAATAGTTATCAAAATATTTATTTTCTATTGTGAAGAGGTACAAAGTGTTAATATTTATATACATGTGGCATGAGGAGTTTACCCTAATATTCATAGTCATAGCACATCACTAAACATAGATTTTTGTTCCCTATACCTCATAGTATATCAAAAACACCTAGGGTCCATTTTTTATAATAATAAGAAGCATGTTTTATTTGTTTAATTTATGGTTACCTACAAGGAACATATCACCCAAGGAACTTTCTCTTAATTTACCCTTGAAATTGGGGTTAGTGTGTGTTTGACCCTAAAATTTATAGATTGGGGTTATTTAGGGTTAAAGGGGATAGAGAGATTAAGGTACAATGATGATAAACTATCTCTATAGTAGGCTAATTAGATTTTAAATTTGGATATAACATATGTTGAATTCATTAAATTGAGATAGGCTAAAAATAGTAATTAAAACTATGCTAGATATGCAAATGACAAAAAAGTAATGTAATTAGTTGGTTTTGATGTTGACACATCTCTAGATTTGGAATAGGTAGGAATAAAACTGGAAGAGGATTTTGGAACATTAGTCAAATTCTAGATTGAGTGTCTCTAGAGTTGTAAACACTAGCACTAGTATGGGATGGTTATGTCAACACTATTGTTAGAACCTAACATAGGTGTCTTATATAGAATACTTGTTGGAAAAGGATGTGACCACCTAGATGATTCTAAGTTTGTCTTTGCCTTCAATCTTGTGCATTCAAATATGGGTCATCAATTGTTGCTCCTTATTAAATTATAAAACCCTAGTTATTCATCTTCATAGTGATCTTGGGTAAAAATGGGTTCATGGGCACATAATTTCAATATGACCCCAAAAACCCCTCTATAATAAACACTGCCTATATAACCAATACTCCAAGGAGGGCCTCATATTGATGTAGTTCTCCCTTACATGTTGGCTTGTGTGTGAATCAAGCAATATGTGGAAATAAAGTACAATAGTGACCTATCTTGCAACATGGAAAATCAGGCTCTTAGGTTACTCCTTCAATACTTCACACATGTGCATGTGATGTCCCTATGGCTGATATGAAAATAGAAGGAAATAAGGAAGTTATTCTTTATTGATTGCTTGATTGAATGATTTTATGAGTCATCTTAGGTCTTTATGGGTGTATGCTAGGTGAGGAATGAATGAGGGTTGATCTTTTATTTAAATTAATCCGTTTAGATAAATAACTTCCACTAAATCACATAGGTTGAACATTAGGATACATTTCATTTGCATGAATTTAGGTCACTAGACACTTGCATCAGAATATGACACCTACATTGATGTAAGTGTCTATCCAAGATGTTAGTGTCTAGGGAATAAGAAAATAGTTACAAACTCAAAAGTTATAGAGGTAAAATATATGTAGGTTTTAAGTATTATAGGAAAGATATAAGGTCTAGGTCATCAACATAAGACTTTTTAGACCAAGAAATAGACCAAGGGGCACAAGATATAATAGATGTGAGAATTCTAAAAGTGGGAAATGTCCAAAACTGAGAAGAATAGCCAAGGTCTAAGTTTTACAAGTGTACAAGAATAAGGTACTATATAATCCATATATATCACCTACATTTTCCCCCTTTAATCTAGTAATGAAATTATTAGTTTAAAGGAGAAGAAATGCATTCTTGGATATGTTTAACACACCTTTCCTTAACATTAATCTAACTTAAGTTATTTACTAGTGACTAACCTGCAACCAAGAGTATGTTACTATACATAATTAGTGTAATAATCTGAAATTAAAATCATTTAAAATGACTGAAATCGAAAGATCAAGGTTTTAGAGTACACCTATGTATTGATGTAACCACCTTGCCTATTTGCAAGTTGATTTGAAATATATATCATTATAAGGCTCTAAAATGGAGATTAGGATATATATATATATATATATATATATATATATCAAAGGAGCTAAAGAGAAAGCAAGATTAAAAATCACATGCCTCCAACCTTAGAGCAAAGGTGAGTTGGAACCTCAGAGTTGAGATTAGCTCAATCATGTAACCCAATCATACTTATAACCTAGTGAGTATGACTAAACAAATTCAACTCATACTATCAAATTGGTAAGGTTAGATGACACAATAAATTCCACCCTCAAACCTTGGAAAGATTGAGTGATTTAATCATCCCAATCTTATCAAAAATAAACCAACTATTGTAGTAGATTAGCTCAATGCAGTGTATAAGATTCCATCTTAGTGGGTGATGACAATCCATAAGAGTGTTATGAAATTTGAAATTGATTTGTATTTTAAAATATTAGGTGAACATTGCATAGCATATGCACCTTGGATATGTCTTATGTTGAAACTATGTATAATAATGGTACCAATATATAGAATTCTACCACAGTTGTGAATTTGAATTATATAATTGTGTGCTTTGGTCAATCCAAAAAATTTGTAAGTGTGGATAACATGCTTTCAATCACACCCCCATTATATATGGAGAAATATGAAAACTAGAATAAGTTTTAATGTGGAAGACATGTTTCTAAAACATGCCCCAACAAAATCTAGGTGTGATGAATACTGAATAAGTGTGGAGAACATGCTTTCAAAGAATTCATCCAAAAAATATGAAAATTGTGAATGTGTGGAATCCATGCCTATATGACATACCCCCATTGAATTTGAAAACTAATATAAGTGTCAAATATTGAATAAATGTGTAGAACATGCTTCCAAAGCATTCCCCTACTGAATCTTAAAAATGTGCCAAATGTGGATATCATGCCTCTATGACATACACCCACTAATATTCCACCTTTTAATATGAGGGAAGAATAGAAACTGGTAGTTACCTCACCTTGAAAAGATAAGACAAGTGTATAATATGTGAATGTAACCATGTATCATATATAAGAACATGTCTAGGTAAATGTAGCATTGAAGTTCATAGAATAATCTAATCATAGGAAGGCCTAAGATGCATGATAAATATCATGGAAAAATTTATATAGTAATAGCATAAGCTCAATAAGTAAATCAAGCACAAACATAAGAGCACTCAAAATAAAGTCAACATAGAATGGTCCTAAAAGACCGCAAATAAGGGACATGTTCAAATGCCACATAATCAAAGGGACATGACTTAGTCAAATGTCCATAAAATCAAGGATGACATATTTAAATGTCCATAAAAATAATTACATGTTCAAATGTCAAACAAAGCACACATAGGCATGGAGGCCATAAACAAAGGAGCATATTCAAATGTTTGAATAGGCAAAAAAATAGCAATGCAAGACACTTAAGGAAGAGTATAAATTAAATCATAAGTAACTAGAATAAAAATATCATAGTAGCCCATGTATCTAATGTGTTATCAAAATCATCAAGTGCATAACATATCAAGTACCCTATGAAATATATAATCATGGATAAAGGCATGTGTAAGTAGTGGATTAATTTTTGATCTATAGAAAGATATGTGCTCAAATATTATGATAAGGATGGGTATGTTATTAATGAAGGAGTGTCTCACCTTATAAATGATATCATAGCCTCAACAATAGGTACCTATAGCCACTCAAATCAAACTTAATCATGGCTCTGTTAAGTGCATAAATATGAGGGTTTTATCCTTGAAATGGAGGGCATTAATGTAGATGAGCTAAAAAAGGATTCATATAGTGGGGGTGGTTTTTTCATGTGGTGGTCTTGACCTTCATGATTCATCCTTCCATGCCAGACAGAGTCCCAATGATATTAATGTATGAGGAGCTTGAGGAGTTAGTATAACTATTGTCTTGATTGTTATGACCCCTTCTCCATTCTCCCATGCATCCTTTCCCCTCTCTAGCATTCCCTTCTACTATAAATACATGATTATAAGCCTTTAAAAGAATCCCTCTCTTTGACATGACTAGACTCTACCAATATTTGTATTATAACACCTATTTGATGCAATAAAAAACTGAAATCCTCCATTTGCAAGATAAATTAAAGTGTGTCTTATGAATTCATTGATGTGGTTAAGTGAACATATGTTTTCCTTGTCTCTATCTAAGTTTTATCACCTTCATGTAGTGTTTTTTTAGTTCTCACAAGTCATTTTAAGTGCATATATAGTCTGTCGGTCAAGTTGGAAGTGGACAACTGCCCTCCTATGCCAAGTCAAAAGCTAGTCCATACATTTCTATGAAATACTTATGTGAAAGCTGATCATAGAGTAAGTGAATTAATATTATATAGTCTTGGATGTGTCTTATAGTTTGTCTTGTGAAGGTATAAGGATCAAGACATTTGGTGTATCACCTCCCTTTCATATGCTTTCATAGATTTTTTTTAATCGCTCTTCCCTTTTCCTAACAAGAAGCTAGTTTATATTTAGTATAGGTGATTTACCCAAAAAGAAGTTGGAATTATCCAAATGTCTAACCCAAGATTATGTAACCCATATCCTAGGGTCATTCCCATGTTGTACTAAGTTTGAGCGAGGAGGACCTGAATAATCCCCTTCTCAGATAAGATGCAATCTAGAACCTCTAATAGTTATAACATGCTCGATGGGACCTAAATTTAGATATTTAATAAATTTTGTGGCATGTTCATCTTTAGAATTAGTTTCAAGTATTCCTTGGTCCTTATCTCAAGGTATGAGGCATATTCTTGTTCACGATTTCAGTCATCTTCATGTTTTCTAGGCTATGATAGCCTATAAAGAAGAGTTATATCTTTCATCTCCTCATTATTAGTTTTAAAATGATCCATATACATCTTTCTGTGATCCTCACCAGTAGTATGAGGGCATATATTAGTCATACATGTAGGAGTACTACCCTAATCCTCCCTAGGAATAGTTAATCCATCATAATATTGACCCTTCCCAATCTAATGATGAGCCCCCTTATTACTAATATCATAAAGCCTTTCATGAGACTCATCTATCCCCTCTGTAGCCTGGTTACCCTCTTGGTTGGTCATGGTATATGCATGACATTCTTGAATAGCCTACTTATACCCCATGCCATTATATATATAGCCTCAAAAAAGCTATATTAGACCAATAAAAGAATATGATAAACATTGACACACTAAAGGGGTATGGGCAAGAAATTTTGAAACATATAATTAAGAGGGTTGAACCTTTAGTGTAATAAGCAAAATAAATTTGGATGTCTTTCATTAGGATAGGTTATTCTAGAAATAGTAGTGACATGTTTAACATAGATGGAATCATCTCCAATATTGAGGAGAAGTTGGCATCTCATGAAGAACATCAAACACCTCATTACTCATCCTACCTTCCCTTTTTCATTCCATGTTAGCCTCATGTTAAGCTTCCCATTGCCACTCATAACCCCTCACCAAATGAGTTTCAATGTTATCATATTTACCCCCAACTCCTCTCAACCCTCCCCTCATAAAAATCTATCCAAGGGAGAGTCCAAGAGGAAAGGCAAGTTTGTGTTGAAAGAGATAGCCATCATAAGTAATCAAGGTCCAATTTTTAAGCCTCCATTTCTAAGAAAATTGAAGCTAAAGATAAACATTTGTACCAAACATTGGTAGATACAAAGGCAACATCACCTCAATAGCACATACCTCCTTTCATTCCTCAAGCCACAATGCACACTATGCAGGAAATTCATGATCCCAAATTCCCATCTTGGAGTCAAATCATGTAGCCAAACAAACCTAAAGTTACTCAATCCCCACCCACCCTTCTTTAGGAATATAAGTCCTTTCCCTCATGGAGATCCATCCAAAGTAATATGCATAATAAAGAGGAAGTGGTGATTTTTAAATACAAGCATCTAGTTGAAAGGAATGAGGTATATTTTTCATCTCTCTTAGAGTCACTAAAAGGATCTTATATGCCACTTATGGAGAGATAACCCATTCTTGAAGATTTCAAAATTCAAACTCAAATTGAACTTGTAGTTGATGATGATGATTTGGATGAGCTTGAGGAGGAAATAGTTCTTAGGACACCCCTTAGTAGGAACAAACATGATTCATTCTTTGATAGTGTCAAAAAATATGATTTATAGGAACAAGTACAAGTAAAATATGAGAGCCATGATGAAGAATTTTTAGATGTATCATATAAGGTCATTTTTCAAGAGCCTCTTGATCACATACCAGTTGTCTCACAACAATATACTTCTCAAGAACTTATAGATTTAACCATTGGTGAGTACAGCCCAGCTAAGTAATATGAGCATCAAGGTAATGATGGGGACTTGTGGTATAAATATATGTATATTTACAAATAATATCAATTTATTCAAGGTCTTACTCTTTCTATTGAAGATCTTAAAGACCAATCAACTGCTGAAGTTAGCTCACAAAAAGAGCAAGTGCATGAAGATAAGAATAATGAACAAGTGTTTGTTGATCTAATACCTTAGATCATTGCTCCTAAACACAAATCAAATGAATATGTCTTATCATCCATCATTGCTAAAGAGATATAAGAGGTCAATCATGAAGACCTTGATAAGTCACCTATTCATGAGGATCAGAATAAAGGCACAATAGAAGATACCTCAAATCATTGGCAGCCAATGAATGAAGGAGAATTGGTAGCATTATTGAAAAATATAAGAATATGGGAAGGATATGTTTATATCTCAAATTTAGATCTTCAATCCATGCAACCAAGATTCAAATTTAGAGGCCCATCTACCTCATCAGTAGGTCATGAACATCTAATTGCTCTAATCTACAAGAAAGGGCCATCAAGAGATGGTAGAAATGTTTCAAAGTTCCAAGATGGACAATCAAACTTTCCTTTCGATTCAGGAGGAAAGGTATATGTAGATTTAAGTTGTACATATTGGGTTTGTTTTTGTTAATTTCCTCTAGGTGCTATCTTGGGACATTTTTTTATTGTCCTTACTTTGTTTAGGTTAGTTTTCCTATTTTTTGTGTTTCCTATGTTACTTTGGTGGTTGTTTTCTTTGTCAAGAGGTTTCTTGAAATCAAGGTTCAATTTTTTTAATTATTTATAAGTCCAAAATTCATGTAATAGTCTGGGTTCTCAAGCATAGCAATATGCTTCCCAGTTGAGTTGTCAAAGATGTTGGCCAAATTTGGCCCACATATAAAACTTTGCCTAGGTATAGAGGGAGAAGCTAAGTAGAGTCTTGATTGAAGGGTAATCAAATGGTGGAAAGAGTATATATATTCTAGGAGAATATCATTTATCATTTTAAATCTTTTGAAACACTTTAAGCAAGCTTAAAGTGTGAATTTGGTGATCTTAGACAACCAGACCATCACAACACATATAATAAATTCACTTGGGAGGTTGACTAGATCCAAAGGAATGCATAGACATGATGTGTTTAGTTCCAAGATCATCCTCTACAAATTTATATCTATCTCAAGATATAAATGTTCAAATTCAAATAAACAAAGTGGAATGTGCATGAAAATTTCAATTTTAAGTTATGGCAAATAGCCATTTGAATTAAAATGATATAAGTATGAATACATGGCCAATAAGAAGCAATATTGTAGGTGCATGGATGAAGATCTAATGGTGCAGGTGACTGACAGTGTCAGTGGGTCCCAAAGATCTAATGAATCACATTCAATCATGCATCGAAGATCAATGGTAAGCATCAATTCAAAAGGTAAATAGATCCAATATTAAATGTGTTGATGACAAGTGTCAAGATACTAGGTACCTAAGTAGATATCTAATGGTGCATGGTGACTAACAGTGTTAGTGGGTCCTAAAGATCTAACATAGTGCATTTAATCATATAGATTGAGATCAACAATGAGTGAGAGGTCAAATTAGTCAACATATCATAGCAATAAATGCAAAGCTACTATATGGTGCAAGTGAAAAACTAGATAGGGATGATAATAGGATTCTAAGAATGAATGAGGAGCTAATAGATGGCATAATATGAGAAGCCCAAATCAAGATCGATGGTCAATATTAAAAGTCAAAGACATGGGACTTCAAATGGAGGTCAAACATAGTTTAAGTCAAACAAAGAATAAAGGTTTTAAAGGTCATATATCACCATTAGAGATTGATCAAATACCATCAATCAAATAACCATATAGCCAGGCCCATTAATAGTGAAGCTCTATCACCATTAAAGCTTAGATGAAGGATAGGTCTATTTAGACCTAGTATATTATAAGAACAAGGCTAAACATCTATGTATCTTCATCAATATGGTAACTATAGGAAAACCAATAAGTGTCTTGGTTTTCAATCTATAGAAAGATATGTGCTCAAATATTGTGATGGGGATGGATATGTGATTAATGAAAGAATGTCCCACCTTCTAAATGTGGTCATAGCCTCGACAATAGGTACCTATAGCCACTCAAAGTAGACTTAATTGTGGCTCTATCACGTACATAAATATGAATATTTTGTCCTTAAAGTGGAGGTAATTAATGTAGAGGAGCTTGAGAAGGATTCATGTAGTGGGGGTGGTTACTTCTTATAGTGGTCTTGACCTTCATGATCCATTCTTACATGCCAGACAGAGTCTTAGTGATATTAATACATGAAGAGCTCGAGGAGTTGGTACAGAAATTATCTTGATTGTTATGACCCCTTCTCCATTCTCCCATGCATCCCTTCCCCTCTCTCACATTCCCTTCTTCTATAAATATAGCTTTCTAAGCCTTGAAATATATCCCTCTCTTTTGCATGACTATACTCTACCAAGATTTGTACTATAACCCCTATTTGATGTAATAAAAGACTAAATTCCTCCATTTTCAAGCTGAATTGAAGTGTTTATTATGAATTTATTCATGTGGTTAAGTGAACATATGTTTTCTTTTCCTCTATCTGAGTTTTCTCACCTTTATGTAGTGTCTTGGTAATTCTCACAAGTCATTTTAAGTGTATATATAGTTTGTTGGTCAATTTAAAAGTGAACAACTGCCCTCCCATGTCAGGTCAAAAGTTAGTCCATGTCTTTATATGAAATACTTATGTGAAATATGATAAAAGAGTGAGTGAAGTGATCATCTATAGTCTTTGATCTATCTTATAGCATGTCTTACACAAGTATAATAATCAATACATTTGGTGCATCACCTCCCTTTTATATGCTTTCATAGATTATTGTTAAACTCTCTCCCCTTTTCCTAGCAAGAAGCTAGTTTAGACTTAGTAAGGTGATTGACCCAAAATGAAGTTAGCCTTCTCTAGAGATCTGACCCAAAATTAGGTGACCCATAGCCTAGGTTCATTCCCATGTTGGACTAGGTTTGAGCAAGGAAGACTTGAATAATCTCCTTCTCAGCTAGGGTGCAACCTAAAACCTCTAATAAGAATTGCTCAAAGTGTTTGGAATCAAGGTCTTCCCAATAACATATCAAAGACTCTAGTGGAAGGTATAACTGAAAATTTAGTAACCATATGTACGATATTAGCCTATAAATGTAGGTTAATCTTACCAATGACATTCTAAGAGGTCTTATTGAATGGTCTAACTGATCTAATAGAAGGATGTAAATCATGATGAGTATAACCAAGATTCACAAGTGATGTCATGGTGAAAACATTTATGCTTTCACCATTATCAATCATAACATTGTGTATAGGATAGTGATCAAGGAATGCTTGAATAAATAAATAATGAAGATCAGAGTCATCATCCTTGATCTGAGTATCATCAAAATTAATAGAAGGTCTATGAACCATATGATTTATATGTCATGTATAATTACCAATAATCCCATCTAATGGGTACCCATACTATGATGGAGGAGGATGTGAATTATATGCCATTTTTACTAATGGTTCCTTCATAGAATGGTCTTTCAAATGATTATTAAATATTTTCTATTTTTGGTGATCACCAGGTTGTGAACCAAATTCCTTGGGAGGATCACTAAATGTAATTTTTTTATCATTAATAAGGTCTTAGATCATATTATTTAAGGTAAAAAAATGTGTTTGTATAATTTCTTTGTCCCTAGTAATAATCACAATAATCATTTTCATCATATCATTTGGGTAGAGTTTTGTTCATATCAACCTCTATAAGATGAGGGAGAGATATAAGATGACACTCTACTAGCCATGGAAGTAATGAAGTGGGAGACTCAAGTAAGCATGTAAATTATCTCTTTGGTGAATTAGATAAGCCAAGTCATTGAATCTGCTATGAAACTATGTTAACCATGTTGGTTTTTTTTCTTTTTTAGGCTCAGAGGGATTTACCTTATAACTTGGTTTGATTGTAAATTTGGCATTGGATGTAGATGTAGCTAGTGTATTTGCTACATACTTGAGCTTATTCAATGATATAAGCTTCATTTCACAGTCTCATATAACATGGCATAAGTCATCAAAATATTTGAACTTATTGAAAACAATGAACTCATGTAAAGGAGAAAGTAAAATTTTCTTGAATATGTCTTGAAAATCCTTATCTACCACAGGATTGGTCATTTTAGCGAACATTGTCTTGTACATCAAGACATAGTCATTGATAGGTTCATTGGTTCCTTGTTTGATTTTAACAATTTGATCATAGGAAGCCTTTTCAGAAATATTAATGGAAAATTTTTCCAAAAACTAATATACAAGAGGGTTGAGGGATTTCATATATTGGAGATGTAAATCATAGAACCACCTCAAAGCATAGTCCTTAATGCTTCTTGGTAATAATTTGGTCAAAATTTTATCATTGGAGGCATAGTCAAGGCATGCCACATAAAAAGATTGAATAAGTTGTTCAATATCACCCTTTCCATCATAAAATGTGAAATTAGGTGAAACAAACTAGTTGGAAAAGGGTGCAAAGATATCTCAAGTGCAAGAGGGCTATGTCTGTAACCTTATCCTCCAAAGTTTGTATAACTCAAATGAGTGTTTTAACAATGGATCCATTAGGAATTAGATTATAAAGTTGAGTAGTCACCAATGGGATGTAATCATGGTTTGAATAGGCATTTAAACTTGTATTTGAGTTAAAACATTTTTTATCCCCATGGTATATGTAGCAATAATTATTTTAGGAAACAAAGGTTGGAAGACATAATCTATGCCTCCACTATATGTAGGTAGATTGATTGGTATGCAATTAGTTGTATTACCTTCAAAAGACTCACCATCACTAGGTGAAGAAGCCTTAGTTTTATCATGTTTACTTATTTCATCTCTTATAACATACAAAAATTCACCCATTAAGTTTTTATTATTAGTGAGATGAGTAATAAATGCTTCTTTATCTTCCATTTGAAAATGATTTCTTGCATTAAAATTTTCAATTGCTTCATAAATGAAAATTTAGGATTTATAACAAAGTACAATAATCAAGAAAACATTAAACATAAAACCCCAAACCACCTAGGGTTTGGTGCTCAAATCTTGGGTTCACCAAATGTTTAACCCTAAATTTTTGGGATTGGGATTATTTAGGGTTAAAGGGGATAGATATATCTTAAGGTAAAAGGGTGATAAAATATATCTATAACAATCAAATAGATGCTAAACTTAGATATAACGTATGTTAAATTCATTTAACTGAGATATGATAAAAAATAGTAAGTACAACTAGCTAGATATGGAAATAACAAAGAAGTAATGTACTTAGTTTGTTTAGATGCTAACATAGTTTTGGATCTAGAATAGGTAGGAAGAAGACTAGAATAGGGTTCTAAAATAGTCATCATATTCTAGATTGAGTGCCCATGGATTTTCATACACTAGCATTAGCTTGGAATGGTTACATTAATGCTACTGTCTAAACCTGATGTATGTGTCCGATATGAAATACCTATTGAAAAAGGATGAAACCACCTAGATGATTTTGGATTTATCTTAACCTTCATTTTATTGCATTCATATTTGGGTTATGGTCTATTGCTCCTCATTAAATTTTAAAACCCTAGTTCTTCATTTTCATAGTGACCTTGGGGAAAAATGGGTTAGTAGGCAAATAGTGTTGAGCTGACCCCAAAGAACCCTCTATTAATGAGTGTTGCCTACATAGCCAATACTCTAAGAAGGGCCTCAAAATGATGTAATTTTCCCCTATGTGTTGGCCTGTGTGAGAATCATACAATACATAGAAACAAGTACAAGAATGGCCTAACTTGTAACTTGGCAAATTGAGCTCTTAAGCTACTCCTTCAATAATTCAAACCTATGTATGTGTTGTCCCTATGACTGATATGAAAATAAGAGGAAATAGGGAAGATTTTATTTATTTAGTGCTTGATTAGATGCTTTGATAAGTTGCCTTAGGTCTTTCTAGGTGTATGTTAGGTGAGAAATGAATGAGGGTTTATCTTATATTTATATCAATCCCTTTGGATAAATAACTAAAATTAAAACACTTAGGTTGATCGTTAAGATAATTTAATTTGAAATTGGAATGACTCTAGGGTAATGGACACTTGCATCAGAGTAAGACACATATGTCAATGTAGGTGTCTAACTAGGATGCTAGTGTCCAAGAAAAAAGAAAGTAGGTATAGACTTAAAACTTACAGAGGTGTAAGATAAGCAAGATTTATGCATTTTGGGTAAGATAAAAGGTTTGGTTCATCAACATAAGTTTGGTAAAACCAAGAGATAGGAAAAGGGGCATAATATAGAGTAGATGTGAGACTTATAAAAGTAAGAAAGGTCCATAACTAAGATAAATAGCCAAGGTTCAAGTTTTCTAAGTGTACAATATTGAGGTGTTATATAATCCATAAATATCATCTACAGTGTGTTATGGGCATGGTTCTGCCTCTATAATTAGTGCTCTAAAATAGTGGACTGACACTAATCAACAAATGAAAATGTATATATAAGAGCCTATAAATCATTCAAATCATTTCCTAGATCACCTTCATACTTTGATTTCTACTTGCATTATATTCATAGTCCTTAGCATTTCTTGTTTAATCTTGTACTATATTCATATTCATTAGCTTATTTTTACATACTAGAGAAATTGTTTATAAAAATCATTTCATTTATTTCACATATATCTTGGCTAGTCAAATTCAATATGTTAGTGGTATACATCATCTATATTTATTATTCTTATATCATTTCAAGCCTTTTATTTATGATCCTAAATTGATAACTAGTAGGGAAGATGCTCTTAGTAATGTTTATGTCAGTGAATCTAACTTTTATGATCCTTGGCCACAAGTGCTCACTCAACCACATACACTTATCGATTCCCCTTTGAAATATCATATAGGTTCCTATTTGGTCAAACCTATAGATTCCCCTTTGGAATGTCATATATATTATTCTTTTTTTACACCTCCAAACTCCTATTTTGAGGCCTCTTTACCTCCCTCTCTAAATTTACCTTTGATCATACCTCTAGCCTCCTCTTTGGGCCATTCTCTAGTTCCTGCTTTGAATATATCTATTGTCACACCCATAGATTCCTATATAAATGCTCCCATAAATTCCCATTTGGAATATTCCTTGTACCTTCCTTTAGTATCAGCTATATATTTCCCATTACAACACACAAATCCTCCCAATGATGATTGTATACTATCTCTTAGATTATAACTTTATCTCCACATGGAGGAATCTTATGCTTTCACACCTAATTTTCTTATCCATTTTGATACATATTATATTATCTTTGTACTTATAAATTGAATTCACATAATATATTCATAAATAAGTATGGTTAACCTACAATTAATCTTACTTCTCTTCCATCTAATTACAAAAATAACAATGTTATTATTTCAAAGGTTCGAATTGAAAAATACAGTGATCATAATGAGGATGGGTATGATGATGGTTATTATAACTATCATGATGAGTAAAATGCTTCTAATAATTCAAATATAGTCTCTTCTTCACTTTACCCTCATGTTCATAATACATTACATAATGGTAAAATGCTTGATAATGTTGTTATTACATTTCATGATGATGTTTATAGTTCTCCTTTAAGGGAAAATGTGTGAACATGTTAATTATATTGATCATAATGTCATTCCTTATATCACATATTTTTATGTTTATCCTAATCCATCTTCCTGCTTTTCTTTTTATGATGTTACTCTTACATGAAAATGTCATAACCTTATCATAGAGTCATCACATGATGATAATTCATCCCTTGCTAGTATAAATAATTTAAATATTATTAATCAATGATAAAAAAAACTAACTAATACATAATAAATTAATATCTTAATATAAAATAAGATCATAACCCTTTCTATCCCATACATCAATCTTTAAGATGTTCCTATTCAATTAAATATACCTAGAGCTTGGGTTTATGAAGGCCTTCAAGATCAAGTCACCACTATGCAAAATTCAGTACAAGAGTTGCAAAAGTAAAATTAATATTTAATCTCAAGGACCACATATCTTTAAAATAAAATAAAACTTAATACAAATCTAGAGTATGCTATTGTTAATCATATATTCACATCTTCATCTATCTATCATGTGCCTCATAAGCAACATGCATATACACTTAAGTTTTAAAAAAGTATAAAAAATACTAATAAGAATCTAAGTGAGCTTCCAAGATAAATGATTGGAAAAAAGTTGATTATATTACCTTTTATTCCTCCTCTAAAATATCAAAATATTATTATGCATATCATATATTTCATGGCCATCATACAGATAATTGTTGGGCTCTAAAGAACAAAATAAAAAGTCTTCTTGAGAATAGTGATCCCATAATAAATAAACCTGGTAATCAACCCACTTATATTGCATCTCATAAAAACAAAGTTAAAAAAGAACACAAATAACAAATATGGATAAAAAAAGATAATTTAGAACACATAAAAATTTAAAAATATATATATCAAGAAAAATAACACAGAGCAATATGATAAAGCAATATTGCATAATGAACAATTATCAAAAGACTAGTTGCAAGAAAAAATTCAAGATAATAAATAAAGCACATTTTTTAAAATGTTTCTCATGAATGAATTTACAAATCAAAATATTCCTACAAAGTCTAATGTTATAAACTGGTTGTTAATAAATCAATCATTATGTCTACTTCATGCATAGAGCAAAAAGATGAATTTAATGCATCAATTACTTCTCTTCCTAGTGTTTAACCAATATACATGGTTTTTATATAATTCAAAATAAGATACCATCTCCTAAAAATGATGAACATATTCAAAATACAACTCCAATCTATGGTGTAATAAGTCTCTCTCACACAAATATAAAAGATAATCAAAATGGCATCTCACAATATCACGCACAACCTAAGAAGATAACTTTTTTTTATAATAATGATTACATTGATGATTATGACCCTAATAATATATAAGATTGATATGATCTTGATTATATTCTATTGAGAAAAATAGGATCATGTTATATGTGTAATCAATCAAATAAATCCTTATTTGACATTCCTTTTTCCATATATTTAGCAATTCCTTTATAACAAATCTTGCACATAACTCCTTTATCTTTATATTATTTTTAAATATTATATCCCTTATCCAAGCAAAATTTTATCCCCTTGGATTTATATTCACTTTGGGTAATTACCCTCTTGATTTTCAACTTGATTATAATAATCTAAAACACTTATATTTATGGCACACCACTTGATTTCTATTGCATATCTTACACCCCATGTCACTTACATGATCTCATATTACTAATTATATATGAGCACATTTAGCCTATTCCCTATTTTTTAGGAGCACATACATTCATATTTTTATGTATACATGAGCACATTTATCCTCTTCCCCATTTTTTGAGGATCATGTACATTCCTACATATTCTACATATTTTTACTACATGTTATGACTCAAAGTTACATATACATTGGAGGCACATTTCTTCCCTTCCTTCTTATCATACTATGTTTTTCCACCTTTATTATGATTGTTTGAACCCCTCTTCCTTCTTCTATTTTCAAAACCTTAATTTTTAGCATCTCTTTTCAATATTATTTCATTATTCAAATATTTTCCATAAATCCAAAAACATGCATATATTTCAAAAAATCCAAAAAAAATAAATATTTTCAAATTTTCAAAATCATGACCTAAAGCATTTTCAAATGTTACTTGTTTAATATTTTTCATGTTTTGTTTATTTTATATTAGGTAGATATCATATTCCATATTTTAATACATAATTCTTCTCATAAGGTACTTGAGTTTGATACATGGCATACTTTCACATGATTCTTTGATGTTGGGTTCCCCTTATTACCCAACAAGCTTGTTAAGTTGGGGCATTTATTTATTCTCTATTAACACTTTTATAGATTGTCTCTATTTATAACCTTTGTATTATGTTAAGCTACATTTAATACAAATTTCTTAATAATCACTAATATTTTTCACATGTATTACATGAAATATGGTACTTGCTAACATTCAAATGCATACATATGATTTAAATATACTAGTATCATTTGTTATATGTTTTATTTCACATTCTTATTTTAATGCATGTTAGATTTAAACTTGATTGATTATCATATGTGTGTACCTTGGCCTTTTATGTTCAAATTATTTCTTGTATGCCATTATTATCCCATTTGTGTATGGCGCTTGGCCTTGTGTGTTATGTGACATGTACATGTCCCTTGGATGTGGCCCCTTGGGCCTTGTGCGTGACATATTTTCAAAATTATATGACATTGGATGACATTATTTCTATGCTTATTACTTAGAATTATGGTGCCATGATTCATATCATGCATTCTATCTATTTACTATGGTTCCATGATTCATATCTTACATCACTTATATCCTATATTTATAATCTAGTGTTGTGATGTATGTCATGCATACATTTATTCTATGCTTCAATGATCTATATTTCTAACATATGGTTCAAAATGAAAAAATAAATGTTATATTCAATACTTTGAATGCAATCAATTTCAAATATTCAAACTATTATATCTTTCACATATGTTTACTTTTGAGACAAGTGACTTATAGGTTGCATCTCTCATCTCAAGATGGGGCATCACAATGGGATTTATTAGAACATTCAAGCTTCATGAGTAAAACTTCATATTCATGGAAATATGTGGTTTTCAAGTGAAAATATGATTCAACATTTTTATATTATTGGGGCATGTAACATGCATGTGCACTCATCACTACACTTGAAAAATTATAAGTTTCAAATAGTTTCAAATTTTGCAAAGTTGTAAAAGTTTCAAAACATTTCACAAGTTGAAAAAAATTTAAGAGTAACAAAGTCCAAAAACCCAACTATGATTTCAAATGGAATTTCAATATCAATAAAATATAGATACATGGGGAATGATATACATTCATGTTCACATTTATACTATTGCATTTTAAAAATTATCAAGTTTTAAAGTTCTAAAGTTGAAAAGTTACATATAGAATCTATATATGTCTATAATGGTGTGACTCATCTTAGTGTTAAGTATACCATGTTAGAATTTAGTGACACTCAATGTTTATGATTATAATTTTTCAATATGTATCAGGCCATAGTTTATATTTCTACCCCTTAAAATATTTTACATAGTACTTTATACACTTAAATAAAAGTTGGAGCATACAATCTTTCTCATCAAGAGCATTCAAATGTTTTCAAATTGAGACTTGATCACTCTCAATTCACCATAGTTCAACACTTATCCAAATGTCCCAGTAAGGAGGCATGTACAATTCACCATCTCTAAGTTACAAGGTAACTATATTACTTACTCTCCTTACTCTCTTTTCAAATTAAAAATATCAAATTTTCAATTTTCCCATATGATCAAATTTTAATTTCAGTGACATTGTTACAAGTTTTTGTATTAAGGCATATTACACAATCAAAGTTCACATTCAAATACAAAGTGTGTATACACATTTAAGTTCATATCTACTTTACTTTAGTAATTTTAATTCATACATGACTATAATAAAATGGGGGTGAATATATACACATACAATTAATCATTAAGTGCTTGAAAATGTTTATTCTTGACATCCTTACCCTTACTTGGTATAATCACCAATTTTCTAACTTGCAATCTATAAGAGAGCCTTCATTATATTTTAAACACTAAAAACATTATGTAAACATACCTATCTAAGTTAATTTAATTCCTACTCAATCCATATGTTCCTATCATACTTATCCCAACAACCTATGCTCTTTTAGGATAAGTTTATACTAGTCAGATAGGGTCACACTACATCTGTGTCCCCTAGTGTGGCTTTGTCTCCCATACTCCAATGGTTACTTTTTTAAATTAATACATTAAAAATATCTAGCTCATGTGTTTTTCAAGGTTGATTATCAAAATTATTTTAAATATTATCATATAAAATAAAATTAAGGCTACCCATTCTATCCCCACTTAATCTCTCTAGCAAAAGCACTTCACACTAAGTAAAAGAGTACTATTTTATCATATGTCAACTTTAAAACATTCTAACACTAAACATCCAAGTCTAAATAATGTTATATCATAGGTCAAGGGAATTTATTTTCAATCATTTCAATTAATCATCTAACTAAATAATTTCAGTTGCATCATCACATATCACATAATCACTCTAGAAGGGAGAACTACATCAACCTAAGGCCCATTTGGGATATGTAGACAATGCTAAATTATAAGGGGTTTTTTATGCCAACTCAACTATCTTTACTAACCCATTTTCCTCCTTTTGTTATCTAATTACCATCTAGTGCATGTGCAAGATTAGGGTTTGATATTTTTAAGTCTTCTGTGTAGCATAGTAATACACAGAGATCTATAGTCACCCCTTAGAAGTAGTCACATAGGCCCAAATCTGAAAATTAGGAATATATTTAACCAAAAAAGTTGTATTAGCAATACAAGGCCATAATGCACCTGTATCCACCTACCACAGACTTGTCCCGATAAACTGAAAATCATGATCTTTTTATATAACCCTATTTGCAGGTTAATTTAACATAGTTTTCATTTACATAAAGTTTATATAATCAAATATATTATTATATTGAGGGGCACTCCATAACCTTAGCTTAATTTACTATTTTTAACAAGTTATTTATTTTAGTGAATTATGTAGTTTATTATATATTATTATATTGTCATATCATATCAACATGTATCAGGATTTATATTTCAATAGTTTAATTTCATTTAGTTTAAAACATTTTAAATTAAAAGTGTTAAACATGTCTAACATAGTCTTAGCTACTATATTTGAATCTTCTCAGTATGCCCCTACACCAATAGGTATGAAATTGAGACTACACAAGTAATCATCAATATTCATCATAATTTTATGCTTATCATCATCACTCTCATATTTTTCAATGAGCATTTGATATAAATTCTCTTAATTTACTACTAGAGAAATATCTAGTATCTTTTCTTATTGTATATATTTTATGGTTTGGTGTTGTCTTCATGCACTTATAATTGACTCATATACATTACTCTTGCTCGTCTTACCAATTTCATATGTATGTATCTGTTAAAGTGGTATCATATGTGATGGAGGTATAATAGTAGACTAAGAATCATTTGATTTTGGATTACATCCATCAGTAGAATATGTTGTTTTACATTATCTAAATGGTCAGTTATTTATAGGGCATGTATACATATGTCCCTCATGTATAAACTTTACACACCAATTTACAATATATGGTATGGAATCCATTACGTGTATCCATGGTCTTTCTTGAACTAGGTTATAATGCAAGTGATTAAGCATTACATTGAATAAATAAGATAAAGTCTTAGGTCCCATTTTGATATCCAAAGTAATGGAACCTCGAGCTTAGTGAGGCACATTGTCAAATCTTTTGATATTCTTATGTGATTTTAAATATAATCCATATTAACAACCAATGTTTGTAAAAATATGATTTTGCATATATTTAATCATGATCCATTATCTATTATAACTCTTTTGATTCCCTATTTTAATATTTTTATTTGAATAAATAATGGGATATGTTTATGTATAGAATGTTGAGTAGGCAAGGCATCTCTTTCAAAATATATCATATCTTTAGTACCCTTAAATGTATTAATAATAGGTGAAAACTAAGTAGGTTATGTGTTATTAGAAAAAAGTTGTGTCATATAAAGGCGCATATATAATGTCCTTATAGACATGCAATGTTTGAAGTAATTCCAACATGTAAATCTTAGTCGGGGCATTTCTAAGTTGATCAATGATATCATAAACCTTGGTTTTAATGGGTATGAGGAGGAATAGTTTTGCTTCATTAATTTTGTCACATATGATGGGGCACCCTACCTCTTATAGTTATGACAACATGGATTTGATGACCTAATATAAGCTTAAGGTGAATAATAGGAGTGGGATGGTAGTTGTCACAACCTTGAGTTCTAGGGGGAGGTAGAATAAAAAGAGCCATTCATGTCCTTTGATGTCTGGTAATAACTAAAGGTATTTAAAACTCATTATTTAAATAATATGAATTACTAATTAGGGTAAAATATTTTTCATCATTAAGTTAAACCTTATTTGTATTGGCTTTGATTTGTTTCAATATGTGATGATGAAATATTTTTTAGATTAAAAGAAAACATCATGTAATTATAAATGACATAGATTAAATTAGAAAATAAACTCTATGCATATCCATTATATCCATGTGTAAATTATAAATGAATAAAATGAGAAATGGGATCTAAAAATCCATAATAAATTCAAAATTTTGAAACCCTAGGATAAGGGGAGGAAACTATAAGGGACCTAGGGTTTTTTATGTTAAATACAAGGAAGTTGACAGATATTCATTATTCATTTTAGGATTTATGTGACCCTCATATGCATAACTTTTTTGAATAAATCATATTTCTTAAGATATATATTTAATAAACAAAAATGAGTGCAACTAGCTAAATATAGTAACTTGTCATTTTTGGAAAACACTAAATGAATTATGTGTTGAAGTTGTTTTGGGTTTGTTTAGGTCTATAAAGGAATACAATCATTAGAAAAATCTAAAATGGTCATGTGAATGCTTTGATCTTAAAACATAGAGTTTGTGCATGTCTGGACAAGTCTATAATCCCTAAACACTTACACAATGCAACCCTATCTAATGTACCATGAAACCATCAACTATATTTTTCCAATATGTGACTATGTCACCCACTGCACCTATGTCTAATGAGGATGCTTATATATTATGATGTCTATAAATTATTCAAATATGTGCACTATCATGCTTCTCTTTCATATTAGATACACTAATACTAATACACTTCATAATACAATAGTCATCAAGGGCTTTAATGGCTATGTTTAGAGTTATATTGGTAAGATCACATTACAACTATAGGTTGGTTTAGTACACATGGCCATAAAGTTCTTAGTAGTACCCAATGTAGGAGTATTCGATATGTTATTGAGATTCCTTTGAATTCAATAGCTTCTTGCAATACCTCTACAGTACATAGATGTTTAAAATACATTTTTTTCCAATGAAAGTTATCATAGTTCATGGTATTCCATATGCTTATTCCCTCCAACCCAAGGTTATTGTTCTAAAACCACAAATATCAATTGAGCAACCTAAGAAGTTTAAATCCACGTAAAAAGTTTAGAAATAAATGGCCCACTTTCCAATGAGACTTATCCTTAAAAATCCACTAAATCAATGGTCTGCTATAAAATCTAGAGAACCACTCTCTACTACATGTCCTAGATTGATATTATAGGGCATTAAGAGTACTCCATAAAGAACACCAACACAAAGTTAGTATACTCCATGATGGATTCAAAAAAGTCATATAGTTCACCATGTTAAATAACATGCAAATTATACTATAGATTATCATCATGATAGTGACACTTATATTACAAACCCAAATCAAATTTCATATTCTGATTTGAGACCAATTCCTTCACAATGGCATGATACTTTCCATTCATGAGCTAGATACAAGACCTATTGATTATGAGGCTCTTGCAGGAGTCATTGGTTAGTATGTTCATTTTTTAGTTTCATATATTAAAAATACAAAAAAATAGAATATTCTTGAAAAAAATAAAAATTAGGACCTATACATGATATGTGAAATTCATTTACTTCAAATAATATGTGATCATTCCTAAATGAATTTATAGGTGGTGATATTATCTCAGACTAAAAAATGGTTACATGGATAAAACCACTCTCTTCTAGATAGTAACATATTGTGCTCTTGTTCCATTCTAGTAGACTTGTTCTAGTGAACATAGGCTCTATTTTCTCATATCTAAACTAGTCACAAGTCTTCTCCAGTTTTTGTGCATCATAACATGTTCACTAGGGCTATATTTTACTAAAGTTTTATCACTCTATGACTATCCATTTTGTTCCTACTATGGTACAATATACTATGCAAAATATTTACATATTTACTCACTTTCACATTGTTATCTTACTAGATACCTAAGTTTTTGAATATAATAATGATACCAATTACTTATGTATTTAAATTTCACTTATCCATGAATGTTTATCATGTTTTCTTATTTGCTTCATGTTTTGTGTGTATTCATTTCTATGGATTGTGGACATTTGAGCATGTCCTTATTTGTGGATCTAAACCTTATTGTGTGATATTATATGTCTGAGTGACACTTGAACATGTCCCTTGTATATGGCCCCTTGGCCTCCTATGTTTTATGTATTTTTGTGTGTGCTCTTTGTGTATGTGTCATGGTCATGACTCTTATTTATTATTTTTTACTTAGTTTATGCTGTCATGATTAGTATCATGCATCTCCCCAATTTGTGGATGTCATGATCAATATCATGCATATTTTTTCAATTATTTTATTCAATTTACATGCTCAATTTTAATCATTTATTCATCATGTTCCTGATTATTAATATTTATTTGTAAATGACACTATGTATGCTTGGTTTTACATGTATCATAAATTATTTATTTTTGATCAGATTATCAATATGATTCCATGATCTCCAATGTTATCCTTATCACTCTATATTTCAAAATTTTCTATAACATCATTTTGCATAACTTTTTATTTTGATCTAAGTTATTGCACATACTTAAAAAATCATCTCAAAAGAGGGGGCATACATAGTGGCTTATATTAGAGACTAAGCTACAATAAATACCCACACATACATAAAATGATAGTGTTTACTTAGTTCATCATAATACACTCTTAGTTTTCATTCCAAAATCTAATAAAAATAATATTGCACCATTTGGAAAAAAATGCATGTCATAATTATCCAAAATAGAGAGATTTCATCCCAGAGATCAAAAACATGACTTTTCAAAACTTTTAGAATTATGGTTGGTCTACAAAATAGTTTTAAGTGGTTACCTAAAATAGTTTTAGATTTATAAACATATTATTACAAATTTTTGCTCAGATTAGGGGAATAATGTATGGCATGTATTTTAGTTTTTTACAAAAGATTTTACTTATAAATTTGATTGATTTTACTTAGTCATCAACAATATAGTCCAATATTAGATTGGGGGCATGTGTGCAACACATGATTACTTTCTTCCTCAGTTTACGCACCAATTTTTGTAGAAGGAATGACAATCCATGTCATTATCAATGTTCTATACATAAACTCAAATCATATAATTTCACACTAGTTTTGCACTAGAATTGAATCTCATTATGTCTTTAATGGTTGATTCACCCTTTTATACCAATTTTTAGACCAAAATTATATATTATAATTTATACAAGGATTTCAATCCATTATACTTCCTTGAATTTTGTAATTATGGATTCAAACACATCTTGATTTCTCATGCACATTCACCTATAAATGAGGATTAGGTCATGCACAATCCAATCTAATGTTTACCAGGAAAAGATAAATCTCCAAGGGTCCTACCCTTTCAAGTCACTAGTTTTGCACTAGGAAACACAATAGTTTATGTACATGAAGACGTGTATTCAATCTTTGTTTGTTATTCATAATTATTATTGTATTTAATTTTAGATTTTTATCTTAAGGACTGATTTATACATGTTTCATTTCAAGATTTCATGAAGCATGGTTCATTGCGTAGCCTACATCCAAGCCAACTCATCATAAGTAAACTAAGGTACAACTCTCTTTATTTTAATATAGTATTTTCACTTTGACGTATTACATGAATTAAAAAGGAGGAAATGTAGTCAATAAAATAAATATTTAATTTTTAAAAATGCACTTATGACCACTCCTTATACACACTTAGCCTATTCTCATTTCCATGGTTCTAAACCATAATTCCTCTACTTCTATGCAGACAATCTTTATCTTTAATAAATTATAATACTTGATATTTATATTATTCATTCCAAGTAGCTTAAAATAATTATTAAATTGATTCACACTTCTAGTTTAGTTATCTCTACTCCTCAGACAAGGTCACTCCTGTAAGCCAATCCTTTTCATTGGTAATTTATGAAGCTACTAGTTTTATCCTCCCACCAAATAATGACTAATTGTTTAAACTAAATTTTACCTTATGAGTCATCTTGAATGTTTCACAAGTGTCATTTGAGTAATTTCCTAAAGACCATTATAAAATCATGTTTTCCATTCATTTTTCTATTAGATGGAAAGAGGCTTCTATATTACAAACACCAAAATTACTCTCACTACACATTGAGAGTAAATCACCTAGTCTTCCTAATTCTAAACCCATACAACCCAAGTAGACCTGAGCTAAGTCTAAATACACCTCCAAGGTCACAAGACATTATTGAAACACATAATTACACTAGGATTGCATTAACATATAACATTACACTAATATTTCACACACACCACAATAGCATGGGAAAACTACATGGAGTTTGATCCCTATTTGGAGTATTAGTATGTAGGCATCACTCAACACAAGGAGTAATTTAGTTCATATTTTATAAATTTTGATTTTAGTGTAGTAAGTTCCAAATTATTATTGTGTAATTAGTACATATTTTATACATTTTGATTTTACTCAAAATTTTGTCATAATTATACTAACTTTTGCTTAATCTTAAATTTTGATAAAATATAAATGTAGGCATAATGGTTAGAACTATCATAGATCAAAGAAGAAAGGAAGGAAAATTTTTCACCCTAATAGATAGTGCCACACTTTATAGGCATCTAGGAAATTTAAAATTTTCCCAACTTACACAAACACTCTATTTCTAGATCTAAACATCCACAAACCATTTTCTTATCTTTATTGATGATTGTACCCTATCACAAACTTACACATAATTGAAATAATCTAAGTACTCAATTCCTCTAGTGTTTTCATAAATAACAAGTTATTATATTATTTTAGTTATACTCAAGTTTGTTTAGTTATTACAGATTTGAAGAAGTTTGACTTTTCTACAATTATATCCTATTAAGTGAATTTAAGACAAAAATAAATAAAACATTGTTGGGTTGGTTGATCCAAAGTATTGTACTTTATGTTTATTTGGTTTATTATTAGTTTGTTTAGTGTGTTAGCATGGCACATACACCCCTTTTATAATTCTTAGTTAATAATGTTAGTAGATAAATTAAATAATGTTAGTTTGTAAAAGTGGTTTTCGTACAAGTTGAACATGTGAGGTAGTTAGTCCCTTAGTAAAACCACATTACAAGCTTATAAAGTTAAGGTTCCTTGTAAATATTTAGTTAATCCAAAATAATATAATTTTACCTTATATGAAAATCTTATTCATTATTACATTGTAGATCTTAAATTTCACCTATGTATGTGTATACATGTAAAATTAACATTTAAGCTAGAATCATGTATTTGTGATCGCTCTTTTACACACTTAGTTCTAGACCTATATTAAGGCCCATTTTGATCACTTTAGACCATCTCGTACACTCTTTTAGTTGAAAAATAACCCTAGAATGTAATCACCCCTATTCTTATCAACTATAGACATCTTTTAGGCCTTGTCTAACACTCAACATGACAAATTCACCCATTAGACAAGACCACCCTAGGGGATAGGAATGCACCACTCTAGTGTCCTTCTCCCCTCTCCTTTATTCCCACCAAATAATAGATAAGTTACCAAATTTAAATATATAATAAGGTAGGCCCATGTCCATAATAATCCCCATTCAAAGTATTTTCAATTATATGACTATATAAACACTTTTCAAACCATTTTTCAAGGAAGAGGCTTCCATATCAAAAAGCACCAAAATCACACATGCACACTAAGAGTAGAATGCCTACTTCTCCAAATTATAATTACATATAGCCCTAGTATCATATACCTCAACTCATAATACAATCTACAGGTCATAATTTTTTGTTAAATCACTTAATCACATTAGTATTGCATCAATATCTAGCATATTTCACTAGTTATTCACACATCACCGTAGCATGGGAGAACTACATGAAGTTGAATCTCTCTTAAGAGTATTAATATGTAGGCAAAACTCAACACATGGGGTGTTAAGGTCTATATAATGAAATTAATTAGATTATTCATAAAAATATAATAATATATCAAAAAAATAAGAATAGAATAAGCATATCCACAACAACAATTACCAAAAAAGCACAATACTTGAATATTATGATTGAGCCACTTCAAGGGGAAACCTCTACAACAATGTTGTAAGAATAAAATTCACTATATGATGATAAAATAATAACCATTATCTCCTATATATACTCTCATTAGCCATGGTTATTTCATAGGCTGACCATACTAAGAACATAGAGAAATGTAATATGATAATATGAAGGTATGTAAGCCACATATCGACCACACATATTCCTAGATGCACTATAGGTTAATGTCATAGCATGCCCTTCCCATTTAGACTTATCTTGTCTTAAACATTGAATCAAACTTTAATTTTTTTACAGAAACACTTTATCCTCTCATGTTGCATCTTTAGAATGCAAATTCTTCTATTTGATCAAATACTCCTTAATCAGTGTAATACATAGTTGTTTAGTGCATGTATGAAAGATATCTTCAGGATCCATAATGACTCAACCTTCTTCATCCAATTAAGGTAACTCAATAAAAGTGGAAACTATGTGTCCAATTACCTTTTTCAAGTAATATATATGGAATACTAGATGTACATGAGTAGACGGAGGTAATTTCAGCTTGTAAGCCACACTACAATTTTTTTACAAGATCTAATAAGGGCCATAATAATTAGATGATAGTTTTTTATACTTTTTTATATTTCTTTAGATACATATGCTTATATGGATGAAAATAAACAAATACCTAATCACCTATGTCAAAATGCCACTCACTATAATGTTGATTTGCTTGTTGCTTCATTCTATTTTATGCCATTGCTAAATTCTCTCACAAACTAACTAGTACTTTTTGTTGGTGGTGAATGTGTTACTCAATAGCTTAAACCTTGGAATGAATTATCAAGGTTAAAATTGTTAAGGTGTGGAGCTAAAAGCTTCACCAAAGGAGCGTTTTGTAAAGTTGTAGGTTTGCACAATCATCAGTGTCGGTAAGGAGCGACCGATGTCGGTCAGGAGCAGTTCAGGAGATGCCAACGTCGATAGAGATTGGCCAATGTAAGTCACAGGCAAATAGGTAGGAACCAACATCAGTTACCTATGCATCCAAAAAGCTATTTTTGTGGACAAAACAGAGTGTTTGCATGTTAGGATTAAGTCATAGTCTTAATTCCGCATCTCTATCTTTAGTAAGACTGTTTTAGAGCCCTTGTTTAAGAGGCATAACTGTTGGTTGTAAATGCATGCTCATGTTTCCTAATTATTATATAATAGGATAATTCCTCTTAGCTTATTATAGTGTATGAGTAATGTTGAACAGTATAGAATTGTATATGTGAATCATTCCAGGTTGTTGGAGTTGATTGTAATTAAGAGAGAGAGCTCTTGAGGGAAAGAGATCTAGAGAGAGATCTGTACATCTGAGAGAGGTGCGGAAGAAAAGAAGTTTCTTCAATTGTATTCCTTCTGTAAAAATTTTAATACAAGTTTTCAGGGTGGTTTCTTGTATCTCTTGTTCTTTGTTATTTATCATTCTAGTTACTTATCATTCTGGTTAATTCTACATTTTATTGCTTTCATAAGTGTAATCAACATTGTTGGTTGATCCCCAACAAGTGGTATCAAAGCTCAGGTTGACTAACAGGTGTTTTAGATCTGGTTAGTGTGTATTGATTACAGGGTACTCACAGGGGTTTCTATAGGGATTTTTGTTTGAGTGGGAGAAGCAATGGCAGAAGAAAGTAAACTGAGAATGGAGAAGTTTAATGGCAAAAATTATCAACATTGGAGAATGCAGATAGAGGATTATCTGTATCAAAAATATCTATACTTATCGTTAGGTAGGATTGCAAAGAAGCCCACAGACATGGATGATGAAGAATGGGAAGTTCTTGATAGAAAGGCTCTGGGGTCTATAAGACTGAGTCTAGCATCTACTGTGATATCTAATCTATCACAGGCAAAAACAACAGTAGAGTTGATGACTACTTTAGCAAATTTGTATGAAAAACCCTCAGCTTCTAATAAGGTATATCTTATGAAGCAGTTATTTAATTTGCGTATGCAGGAAGGTGGATCTGTATCTAATCATCTGAATGATTTCCATGGAATTATAAATCAATTAAGTTCAGTCAAAATAGTGTTTGATGATGAAATTAAATCTCTTTTAATATTATGTTCTTTGCCTGAAAGATGGCATAGCTTGGTAATGGCAGTTAGTAATACTGCATCTACTTCAAATATTTTAAAAGTAGAGGATGTTGTTAGTGTAATCTTGAATGAAGAAATTCGTAGGAAAAGCACAGAGGAAACATCAGGGAACGCTTTAAGTTTTGAGAGCAGGGGAAGGCAGAAAGAGAAGAGCAAGAAAGGGAGATCAAGGTCTAAGTCAAAGGTGAGAGGTAGATCCAAATCCAGAAATGGTAGGAAGCCACAATGCTGGAATTGTGGAAAGATTGGGCACATAAGCAAAGATTGCTGGTCAAAGCCTAAGGAGGACAATCAGCACAAAGGAAAAGAAGAAGCAAAGGTTGCAGGTATTGCACAAGATGCTCTTATATTCTCTTTGCATAATAATATAGAATATTGAGTATTAGATTTTGGTGCATCTTTTCATGCTACCCCTAATAGAGAATATTTTAGTGACTATATCCATGGAGATTTTAGAATAGTGTATTTAAGGGATGATGAGCCTTGTAAAATTATTGGCAAAGGTAAAGTGTAGCTAAAAATTTAGAATGGCAACACATGGGTGTTGAGAGATGTTATGCATGTTCCTAGCTTGAAGAGGAATTTGATTTCTATAGGAAAGTTAGGGGATGAGGGTTGTACAGTAACTCTCATAGCTGAATCTTGGAAGGTGACCAAGGGTGCACTTGTAATGGCTAGAGGTAAGAGAGTAGGTACTCTCTATTTATGTAATTGTGTTACTAATAATTCTCCTTCTGTATTATCTACTTCAGATGTGGATGCAAAATTGTGGCACTCTAGGCTCGGCCACATGAGTGAGAAGGGAATGTCAATTCTTAAGTCAAAAGGTAAGCTTTCAGATTTGAAAAGCATAGATCTAGATTTTTGTGAGCATTGTGTTTTTGGGAAATAGAAGAGAGTGAGTTTTCTCAAGACTGGGTCAACAAAGAAGAAGCATAAGTTGCAGCTTGTTCACACAGATGTGTGAGGACCGACTCAGGTTGCTTCTATTAGAGAATCACAGTACTATGTTTTGTTCATAGATGATGCTACAAGAAAGGTATGGGTCTATTGTATTAAGAAGAAATCTAATGTATTTGAGATTTTTAAGATTTGGAAATCTATGGTTGAGAATAAAACAAGCAGAAGATTGAAGTGCCTGAGATCTAACAATGGTGGTGATTTCTATAGCTATAAGTTCAACTGGTATTGTTATATGCATGGAATCCATAGGCAAAGGATGGTTCTAAGGACACCTCAGTAAAATGGAGTTGTTGAAAGGATGAACAGAACAATCATGGAGTGTGTAAGGTGTATGAGATTGCATGCTGATTTGCCCTTAGAGTTTTGGGCAAAAGTTGTTGATACTGTAGTGTACCTGATTAACAGAGGACCCTCTACAGCTCTGGATGGTGTAATTCTAGAAGAGGCATGGATAGGTTAAAAGGTAGATCTCTCATTTCTCAAAGTTTTTGGTTGTGAAGCCTTTGTGCACATTGATAAGGAAAATAGAAAGAAGTTGGATGCTAAGTCTATGAGGTGCACATTTATTGGCTATGGCTCTGATGATTTTTAATTCAGGTTTTGGAATCTAGGAACTAACAAGATAATTAGGAGCCATAATGTTGTTTTCAATGAAAAAGTGATGTATAGTGATCAACTGAAGAAGTTGAATCAATCTGGGTAGAGCAATGGAGAATTAGACGAGGTGACAGTCCAAAATGAGCTCGCGAGAAAAATTAATCACAAAAAAGAAAACACAGAGACTGACATCGGCCAAGCAAGAATCAACGTCGATAAGATAGAAACTGATGTCGGTCATATAGTGACTGAGGTCAGTCACTGTCAGAGAATTTGGGCAGACAGCGTGTTGTGAATGAGTCTCAGATGCCCATCAAGAGGTCAGAAAGGATAAGTAAACCTCCAATTTGATATTCTCCTTCATTATTCTATTTATTGCTAACTGATGGTGGAGAACTAGAGAGTTTTGAAGAAGCAATACAGGTAGAATCTAAGAATCAGTGGGAGCATGGCATGGTTGAGGAAATGGAGTCCTTGAAAGAGAACCAAACATGGGATTTGGTTGAGTTGCCAGCTGGTAAGAAGACACTGAAGAATAGATGGACCTACAAATTGAAGGAAGGTGAGAATGGACAGATGAGATATAAGGCCAGGTTGGTAGTGAAAGGATTTACACAAAAGCCAGGTATTGATTTTGGTGAGATTTTTCTCCTATCGTTAAAATGACTTCTATACGGACTGTACTGTCTTTAGTTGCTATTGAGGATTTGCATCTTGAGCAGCTTGATGTTAAGACAGTGTTTCTTCATGGAGATTTCGATGAGGAAATATATATAGAACAGCCATAAGGGTTTAAGGTCAAAGGTAAGGAGAAGTTAGTGTGCAGATTGAAGAAAAGCTTGTATGGCCTCAAGCAAGCTCCTAGACAATGGTATTTGAGATTTGATAGGTTTATGACTGAGCATGGCTACATTAGGTGTCAATCTGACCATTGTGTGTATTTTAAGAGATTGGATAATGGTAGATATATTATTCTATTGTTATATGTAGATGATATGATGGTTGCAGGATCACACATGCAGGATATCTCTGAGCTTAAGGTGAAATTAGCTCACACATTTGCCATGAAGAATTTGGGAGCAGCAAAGAAAATCCTTGGCATGAGCATTAAGAGAGACAAGAAAAATCACAGGTTGATTTTTTCTCAAGAGGATTATGTGAACAAGGTGTTGAAACGGTTCAATATGCAGGATGAAAAACCGGTAAGCACACCTTTGGCTAGACATTTTAAATTGAGTAAAGAGCAATGTCTTAATTCACATGATGAGGTAGAGTACATGAGTAGAGTTCCATATTCTTCTATAGTAGGGAGTTTAATGTATGCAATGGTTTTTACTAGACTAGATATTGCCCAAGCAGTGGGAGTTGTAAGTAAGTATATGGCCAATTCAGGGAACACTGGAAAGCAGTTCAGTGGATCCTTAGATATCTAAGAGGAACCAGTAGTAGGCATTTGTGCTATGGAGGTTCAAATACTTCTCTACATGGTTATGTAGATTCAGATATGGTAGGTGATTTGGATGGCAGGAGGAGCACCACATGATATGTTTTCACTGTTGGTGGAACGGCGGTTAGCTAGATATCAAAGTTGTAGAAGGTTGTTGCCTTGTCAACTATAGAAGCAAAGTATATTGCAGTCACAGAGGCTAGCAAAGAGATGATATGGATGACACGGTTCATGGAAGAGCTTGGAAATGAGCAAGAGAGTTACAGATTATATAGTGATAGTCAGAGTGAAATTCATTTGGCTAAGAATTCAGCCTTTCATTCAAGAACAAAGCATATATAGCTTAGGTACCACTTCATAAGACAAGTATTGGAGGATGGTGAGTTGAATTTGGAGAAGATCCATACAGATAAAAACCCTACTGATATATTAACCAAGCTGGTTATAAAGGAGAAGTTGAATCTTCATTCAACTTCTGTTGGTCTTCATGATTGAGTTGAAGATGGAAGAGCTAGAAGATGTTGTTGTACAGGTACTGGTGCAGCTGTTTATCTCCAAGTGGGAGATTGTTAAGGTGTGGAGCTAAAAGCTTCACCAAAGGAGAGTTTTGCAAAGTTATAGGTTTACACAGTCACCATCATCGGTCAGGAGTGACTGACATCAGTCAGGAGCAGTTCAAGAGATGCCAGTGTCGACAGAGATCAGCCAACGTCGGTCACAGGCAAATAGGCAGGAACCAACATCAGTTACTTGTGCATCTAGAAAGCTATTTTCATAGATAGAATAGAGTGTTTGCATGTTAGGATTAAGTCATAGTCTTAAGTCTGCATCTCTATCTTTAGTAAGATTGTTTTAGAGCCCTTGTTTAAGAGGCATAACTGTTGGTTGTAAATGCATGCTCATATTTCCTAATTATTATATAATAGGATAATTCTTCTTAGCTTATTGTAGTGTATGAGTAATGTTGAACAATATAGAATTGTATATGTGAATCATTCCAACTTGTTGGAGTTGATTGTAATTGAGAGAGAGAGCTCTTGAGGGAAAGAGATCTAGAGAGAGATTTGTACATCTGAGAGAGGTGCGGAAGAAAATAATTTTCTTCAATTGTATTCCTTCTGTAAAGAGTTTAATATAAGTTTTTAGGGTGGTTTCTTGTATCTCTTGTTCTTTGCTATTTATCATTCTAGTTACTTATCATTTTGGTTAATTCCGCATTTTATTGCTTTCATAAGTGTAATCAACATTGTTGGTTGATCCCCAACAAAAATGATGTATGAGTGGTTATACCCATATAATTCCACAAAGGGAGACATTTTAAAAGAAGTGTGAAAATAATTTTTATACCACCATTCGACAAGTGGTAACCAATGAACCCATTTGTCTTATCTGTCAAAAACAAAATAATGAAGATACCCTTATAGACATTTCTTGACTACCTTTATTTATCCATAATATTGAGGATGATAGGATGAGATATGAGCTAATTGTGTTCTCAAACATGCAAATAATTCAGTCTAATAATTACTAGTAAATATAAGATCTCAGTCACTTATAATGATCTTTCGAGTACCATGTAATTTCTAAAATTTATTGATAAAATCATTGTGATAAGGAAAAAAATGAGCATAATTGGTGAGTCGATCCAAAAATATCATAATAACATTTTTACCCTCATACCATTGTAATCCAATAATGAAATCTATGAAAACCTCCTCTTAAAACTAGTTAGAGATGGATAAAGGTTGCAAAAGACCTAAGGCCTTAATGGTTTTACCTTTTTTATATTAACATACCATGCATTCAAGCATATATTTATGGACATCCCCCTTGATTCAAATCCAAAATAAATCTTGCTTAATTTGATGATATATTTTTAAAAATCTAGAGTGACCTCTGAGTGGAAAGGCATGAAGTTCCTAAAGAATTTTATGTTTGAGGAGAGATTGCTTATAGAGGTATAATCTATATTTATACCTTATTGCATTCCCATTCCATGTAAATTTTTTAGATTCATTAGAACCCTACTCAAAATTATGAAAAAAATCCTTGGTATCACTATCATTCTCCCATTTTAATCTTGCTTTCTCCAGCCAATTTGCCTACCACATAGTCATGTTGCATAATAATGCCTAAAATGGATTCATCCTAATTAAAGAGGGCATCTACCACCACATTATCTTTTCCTTATTCAACCATTTTTAAAAATCATATCCTAAAACTATATTCAACCATTTTTATTATTATTTAGATGATAATTGTTATTCCAAAAAATATTTGAGGCTGTCATGATCAGTCTTTACCTGAAAGTGATGACCCATTAGGTAAGGTCTTTATTGCTTGACCACATGAAGAGTAGCCATCATATCTTTCTAATATATTGGTTTAAGACTATTTTTCCCTTTATTTTGCTACTTTCAAATGATATTAGTATTCCTTATTACATTATTACTTCCCCCATGCCATATCCTGATGCATTTCACTCCATAACAATTTTTTTTCAAAAATTAGGAATAGCCAAAACTGGAGTTATGTACATAGCCATTTTTAAATTTTTAAATGCCTTGGTAGCTAAATAAATCCAATGGAAGTATTTTTTCTTAAATAAAGAGGTGATTAGGGTTGTAATGCTACCATAATTTTTTATAAACCTACGATAGTAACTGGTTAGCCCTAGAAATCTTCAAATTTTCTTGAGGGTCTTGGGAACCTACCACTCCATCATCACTTGGATTTTTTTAGGATCAGATTTCACTCCATGTGAAATAATATGACCAAATTACTCCACTTCTTGGAAACAAAAATCACATTTGAAATGTTTGGTATAAAGATGATGTTGTCCTAAAACTAAAAGTAAATGTTTCACATGCTTCAAATGGTCTTCACAATTTTTGTTGTAGATGAGGATATCATCAAAAAAAATAATACAAACTTTCTCAAAAATGATATGAAAATAGTATTCATCAAAATTTAAAATGTAAATGGTGAATTTGTGAGGCTAGAAGGCTTGACCATAAATTCATAATGGCCTTCATGAGTTTTTAAAGTTGTTTTAGGTACGTTCTCATTATAAATTTGAATCTGATGATACCCAGAGTGAAGGTCTAACTTATTAAAATAAATAGCACCATGTAATTTATATATCAAATCATCAATTATTGGAATCTAAAATTTATGTTTGATGGTGTACTTGTTGATTTTTTTGTAGTATGGGTGAATCCTCCAAGTGTCATTTTTCTTTTGCACCATGATCATAGGGATGATTATTTATTTTAACTATGTCAGATGATTCTTGCCTCCAACATATCCTATACCATATTTTCAATTTAACTCTTATGGTCATAGAGATACCTGTAGGGTCTGATGTTGGGTGGTGTACTTCCTGGAATGAACCTGATGGCATGATCATGCATTTAGCTTGGATAAAGTCCTTTTGGCATGTCACTAAAAATAATAAAATGGTCATCCAACACCCTTTAAAAATTATGATATGTGGACTCCTTGATTGGTTGAACCTCTATGGAAAATAATCATGTCATAAATCCATCAGCACCTTTTTTGAGAATCTTCATCATCTTATGGGAGCTAACTAGTTGTAAAAATTTAGCTTGTAATCCACGTAATATAAAGGTCCTACCTTATAAATGAAACCTCATGAATAGTTCCTAAAAATTCATCTCAATAGTTCCCAAAGTGGTGAGCCACTACACTCCCAAAACAATGTCATCTCCTCCCATGGGAATAGCAAATATATGGAAATCTAAAAAGTAGTCTCCCATAGCAAGCTCAATGATATGACATTTTCCATAACAATTGATAGTACCACCATCTACAATCATGACCCAAAATTAGTGGGGTACATGAAATAGTTCAAACAAGTGTCCAACTTACTATTGAAGAAGTTATGTGTACTCCCATAGTCAATTAACATAGTCACCTTTTATTTATTTAGGAAATCCATCACCTTAAGAGTTTGAGAAGTATTAATGCCTGAAAGTGCATGACAGGAAATAGTAGGTTGAGAATCACAATATTCATCCTTAGGTTCTTCAAAACTTGTCCCTAAATCCTCATCATTTTATTCCTCCTCATTAGTGCTTCAATGTAAAATAACTTCTTTTCAACACATCAATGTCATTTACTCCATTTGTTATTGCAACCAAACACAAACCTTTTGCATTATTTTCTTCAATTATCTAAGGTGTCAATCTGGTAGGCTATAGAAATGATGGTGTTATAAATGTGTGTTTATAAAAATTAGTAAAAAGTCTTCATTTGATCATCTATTTTTCCGTAGCCATGCATGCCTTGGTATGTCTTCAGATACATTACTAAATTGAAACATGTGAACCTTCAATTAGATGTTATCTTTAAGGCCACCCAAAAATAGGTTGGTCAAATTTTTCTCAATGATGTCTACCACACATAAGAAAATATTCTAAAATTGATGAATTTATTCCTTTACAGTCCCTATTTGGTACAACTTGGCTAGTCGGTTGAATTAATTTTTGAATACATTGTGTTAGGATTACCCTTTATTTAGGATAATTTATTTTTAACCTAAATTTTTTTTTTATGTGTATGGAATTTTTATTTATGTGAATTATAAATTCACATAAATTTCAATTCCATGAGGTTTCATTCACTTCTTTGTTCTCCTTTAGGATTTGGGAGTTATGTTCATAAGTAACCCCTTCCCCCAGTTGGAACACACCTCCCTTCACTTTCTAAGGGATTAGGCTACAAGTGGCACACATAAAGGAGGCTACTAAGGTAATCATGGGATTCCTTATAAATCCCATTATTTTCCTTGTGTTCTATAAAATATCCCTTCCTCTCCTCATTTCCTCACTAGAAACTCATAGCTCTCTCTTCTTCTCATTGTGCTCTTGTTTCCATCTTGTACTTATGGAGATTTTAGTGACAATCTTTCTTATAAGATCACATGGATTTTTCTCTGATACATTCAGTTTCTCACTTTAAAATTATTATCTTATTTTTGGTTTGCACTTTGAGAGGTAACTTTGCTTTTTGATATATTTATTTTATGCACTTTTATTTATCATTGATGAATGTTCTTGGGATAATCCCATCATGGTATTAGAGCCACACTCATCTTATTGCCATTTTTTAGAGAGTGTAGGGTTTGAAAATTTTGTGGATTTTTTTCAAGTGTTCCACCCTTGTACTCTTTTCAAATCCATTTTTCCAACCTTTTGCTTGATTTTTTTTCTTTTAATCTATGGTGGTGCAAGTTGCTCTTAAGGGAGAGTGTTTTTTATTCCTCACATGATTTTAAGAGGTCATTCAAGTAGGTTTCCTCTTTTGCTTTGTTCAGTGTTTTACTAATATAAGTACCAATTATCTAATTAAATATTTTTTTATTTCTAACCTAAATATTTAAATCTAATTTTTTTTTCATCTTCCTTTAAATTTTATAAATCAAAAAAAAAAATCTCTCTCTAATCTAGTTCAGAGTTCTATTTTTTTAGCTTGTCATCTCTCTATTTTTTAGTTGTATTCCAACATTATTGATATTTTTTATTACTTTTACTTTTCTCTCTCTATCATAGCCTCATTAGGGTCATGTTTTTTTGGGTATCCATTTCTACCTTAGCTTCCAGCACCATCTATTATATGTTTATTTATTTTTTTGACTTTGTCTCCTACATCGTGCCTTTTACCTTGGCATCCTTTCTTTGTTTTTAAAACCTTTTTCTATAGGAGTTCTTATTTAGGGTGACATCCCTATGTTTTTTTCTCTTAAGCATCACCCTCCTTTAATAATTTTTTGCATATTGGCACCATTGATGGTTCTTTCTTTCACATTGGGTTATATTCAAGCTATTTTTTCATTTTCCTTGCACTACCTTTGCATTTTCTCCTTTATCAATAAGAATAATTATTTTCTTCTTTGTTTTAACTCTCCATATTATTCTCTGCCTTTCCAAGGATCTTTATCATTTCATTGTTTCAGTTCTAGTTCTAACTTTAGTTATTTCTTATTGTTGCATTATTCTTTTTACCAAGCCATGTGTTTAAGTGAGGCATTTAATTTTTATTTTTTTCAAAGATTGGAATTTGGTACTTATTGTGCATGATCTATGCTTGTTATTTTATGTGATTTTGTATTATATTCTTTTAAGCATTTCATTTTCAATTTAAAGTGTAATTCACTTTAGCGTAGTTTAGTCTCAGTGAATATTTGCTCTCCTTACTGTAATCGTGGTAAATTCGCCTTTGATGACAATTTAAGGCTTTATGCTTAAAGTTTTTTTTTCTCATTCACAAAACCTTATTTTTAGTTATATATTTAAAATCTATAAAAAAGCATTCAACTATTTATGCATTTCTAATAGTAAAACAAAAGAGAGTAAATTCATCCTTTTATTGGTATTTATTAGGTTTTTTTATTAAAGTCCACATTGTTCTTTCATAAATGCAATTTTAAACCAAATAAAATTTTTTAAAAAAAATCAATTATTTTTTTGATGTTTTAATGTGGGCTTTCATTCAAATTCAAAAACAAAAAAAAAAATTAAAATGGCATACATAACTAAAGCTTCTAAAATAGTTCATATTATATTTTTTGTGTCAATGTGTTTTTTTTTGCCATTTTATTATTACTACCTTGTTTGTGCAATTCTTAATCCTTTTTTTGGCTCTTGTTTCTTCCTTGATATCTCTTTTGTACTTTGGCTAAGTCTCTTTTTGGCTTTCTTGTCCCTCCTCTACGTCTCCTTTGTTTAAGTGATTTTTTCTTGCCTATTCATTTTTTAAGGATTGGATGAGATTTCATGGCATAATGACTCAATTGTTTCCTAAATTTAAATTTATGTACACCAATTACCATTTATGTAAATCACATATACAATATGTATTCACTTTTAAACACTTGATACATGTAATAGGTGGCACGGACCCCAAACCTAATGAAAATATTACCACCACTAAAGCTCAAGAGAAATGGCAAGAAAAAATTGATGAGGCCTTAAGATTGATTGACATGGCCATGACCCCTAAATTTTATGTGCATATTGATGGTTGTCTTCTTACATCCACTACATAGTCTAAGCTTAAATTTTTTTATGACATTGTGAATGAATATGATAAAATTCAAATTCAAGATCAACTATTTGATTTAAACTATAACGACTTTAAAACTATGGATGATTTCTTGATTAAAGTTTATTTTTTGCATTCTCAACTCATTGGTTTAGCCATTAAACTTTAAAGTTTGAATTTAATTCATATTATCATAAAAAATTTACCTTAACCTTTTCATCAATTTATTACTAGCATTCATTCTAACTAGTTTTTTCTACCTTATTTGCTCAGTTATCATTTGAGTTATTTTGTACTTTATTGTATCAATAAGAATGAAAGTTGATTCAATTTGGTAATTTGATGACTAATGAACATGTTTTTATTTCTAAACACTAACATGAGAATGGCAAAGAACATGTTAAGTCTAATAATACATATGATAAAAAAGATCAAAAATCTTACTCAAAACCTAATAAAAAGTTAGAGTGTAATTATTATGACAAAAGTATTCATGATCAATATCATTTATTTAAGAATAAGTATGATATTAAAAATGGAAATCTTAAATTCAAATACAATTCTAGCACTAGTAACACTAAGACTCAATTTAAATATAAGTCTGACACTAGAGCTAATTTTGATTTTACTTTGCATGCTTCTCCTATTGAATAGATTGTTCATTTTGGTGCTACTCAACATATGACATCTAATGAAAATTTATTTACTTATTAGAACCAAATATTTATAAAAAATCATTTACATCTTGAAAATCATGCTTCTTGAAATGTTGAAGCCATAAAAACTATTAAAATCTCTAATGGTGAATTGCATGATGTCTTGCTTGTTCTCAATTTAAAATTAAATTTTATTTCTATTTCTCAATTATGCAAATAGGACTAGAAAGTCAAATTTTTTAATGACACTTGTTATGTTAAATCTATCAAGAAATATTTTAAACTAGTTGCTACTACTTTTTTAGACAATGATATTTTTTTAAAATCTATTGGATTCTCTTTTTCCTTCTCTTCTCATACTTTGCTTGCTTCTACTAATGTTAACTTATGGCATAAAATCCTAGGACATATTAATTACCAGATTCTTACACTTATGAATAAATTTAATATAGTGTAAGGTTTGCCTAAAATTCTTTTTACTAATTTTGTTTGTAGTGGTTGTATGGCTAGTAAAATTCATAGAGAATCTTATCTTAAGAATCAATCTTGACGTGTTAATGAAAATATTCATTTAGTTCATAGTTATCTCTTAGGTCCTATGAAAACTCCTTCTATTAATGGTGTAAAGTATGATTTTACATTTTTTGATGATTGCACTAGGTGAGTTTGTGTTTACTTCTTGAAAATTAAAGATCAAGTTTTAGATACCTTTATCAAGTTTTATGCCTTTTTTGAAAAACAATCTCTGTATTCTTTACACATAATACAAACTGACAATAGAACTAAATATGTTAAAAATGATTTTCTTGTATACTATAAGCAACATGGTATCAAATATGGGAAAATGATTTCTTACACACCTGAGCAAAATGGTATTATTGAATGTAAATATAAGACTATCACTAAAATGGCTAGGTGTATGTTGCATTCTAAAAATATTCATTTCAAATTTTGGGTTGAATCTATGTATTATGTTTTCTACCTAATCAATAAGACTCCCACTAAATTTATTTTAAATATTACCCCTGAAAAAATTTGGAGTGGTAGAAAACCTAATTTAAACTATTTACATGTTTTTTATTGTGATACATTTGTTCATATTCCAATAGAAAAATAAAAGAATATGGATTTTAAAGAAAACACTTTTACCTTTGTTGTTTATGATGAAGCATCTAAATCTTATAGGGTGTATGATCCTCAAAATAAAAAAATCAAGATTAAAAGAAATGTTATAATTATTTAAAATGGTGTACTTGATTATGCTTACCATTCAAATTCTCTTGATATAATTTCTGATTTTTTCCTTTTGAATCAAGTAATGATCATAATGATGTTGTGTATAATGATGTTGTTATTAAAGTTTCTTCTCTTTCTTCTAGTATTGATCCATGTAAATCTATGCCTAAGGGGGACAAGACTACTATGTAAGCTTCTAGAATTGTTGTAGATCTTAATGATACTCATAAAACAAGGCAACAATTTTGTATTTATTATTTGATGTCTAAACTTATAAATAATAATGATTCTGCAACTCTAAAATAATCTCAATGTTACCTTAATTATGAAAAATCAATGCATGATTAATATAACTCTTTGATTTATAATAACACTTGGGACTTAGTCCCTCTCCCTAAATGCATCATTTGGTAAGTTGTAAGTGTTTGTTTAAAACTACGTTCAATTATGATAATCAAATTGAAAAATATAAAGTTATATTAGTTTCTAGAGGTTTTTCTCAAATTGAAGGAATTGACTATAATGAAAAAATTTCACCCATTGCTAAGATGCCCACAATTAAATTTGTTTTAGATTTAGCTACTCACATGCATTAGCTTATTTAAAAAATGGATGATAAGAGTGATATCTTAAATGGTGACTTGCATGAATAAATTTACATGGTTTAACCCCTTGGTTTTATTAATAAAGGTAATGAACACCTTGTTTTCAATTTAAACAAAGCTATTTATGATTTGAAACAATCTCATAGAGAATGGTACTCTAAAATCTATCAATTTTTTATAACTTAAGGCTTTACTCGTAGTTATAATTATACTAATATTTTTGTCAAGAACACTCCAAATGGTATAGTTATTATTGTTTTGTATGTTTATGACTTAATCATAATTGGTAGTAATAATTCAATAATTTCTTGCACTAAAAATGCTTTGAAGAATACCTTTGAAATGATTGATTTGGGTCTCTTACATTATTTTTTAAGCATTCAAGTTTGGCAATAAAAAGATAGCATTTCTATTTTTCAATATAAATATGCCTATGAATTATTATATAGATTTAATATGTTATATTAAAAACCTATTGTTACCCCTTATAAATTTGGTGTCAAATTACTCAATGATATGGAAATTGAAACTATTGATCCAACTCCTTATAGATAATTAAATTGGTGGTTTAAATTATCTTATTCATATTCATCTTGATATTTCTTTTTCTATTGGATTGGTTTCTCATTTTATGTCTACACCTAAAGCTACTCATTTTAAATTTGCCAAAATAATTCTTTAATATATTAAAGGTACTCTAACTTTTAGCATTGAGTATACTTTGAATAGCAATTTCTCTTTGGTAGGTTATTCAGATTCTAATTGGGTTGGTGATCTTAATAATAATAGATCCACTAGTGGTTATAGTTTTTCTTTGGGTTACAGCACAATTTCATGAAATAGTAAAAATTAGACTATTGTATCCATATCTTCCATGAAACTTAAGTATAAATCTTGTAATCATGTTATCAAGGAAGTTATTTGGCTTAGAAGACTTCTTACATATTTGGGCCACCCTCAACCTTTTTCTACTATAATTTTTAGTGATAATTAAAGTGATATTGCCTTTAAAAAAATAGTTTTCCATAAAAGGTCCAAGCACATTAAGATTCAACATCACTTTCAATGTGAACTTCTTGAAGACAATTAAATTCTTATCTCTTTTTGTCCTACTCAAGAACAAATGGTTGATATTTTCACTAAGCCATTATGTAAAGAAAAGTTTGTACTCTTTTGTAATATGTTAAGATCGAAGGAAGTTATCATCAAGTGGGGGAATTGATAATGTTTCCTCCTTTTTATTTTTTTTAAACCCCTAAATAAAGTTTAAGGTGGAGTTTTAGGATTACCCTTTATTTAGGATAATTTATTTTTATCCTAAGTTCCTTTTTTTTTGTGGAATTTTTATTTATGTGAATTATAAATTCACACAAGTTTGGATTCCATGAAGTGTCACTCATCTCTTTATTCTTTTTTAAGATTTAGGTTTTACTTGTATAAGTAACCTCTTCCCCCACTTTGCACACACCTCCTTTCACTTTCTAAGGGACTAAGCCATGAATGGCACACACAAAGGAGGATTAAAGGTAATTATGGGATTCTTTGTAACTCCCATTCATTTCCTCTTACTCTATAGAATATATTTTTCTCTCCTCATTTCCTCACTATAAACTCATATATTTATCTCTTCTTATCATTGTGCTCTTACTTCGATCTTGTACTTGTGTAAAGTTTGGTAGCAAGCCTTCTTATAAGATATAGTGAGTATTTTTCCAATATGTTTGGTTTTCCACTTTAAAATTTCTCTCATTTGTGGTTTGTACCTCCCACTATAAAATTCTATTTTTATCATCATATATCAATGCAATAAGAATAGAATGCATAACAAGATATTAAAATACTAACCATTACCTCCTATACATACTCTATTTAGTCATGGTTATTTCATAGGCTAACCATACTAAGAACATAGAAAAAAGTAAAAGGATAATATGAAGTTATGTAAGCCACAAGTTAACCACACATATCCCTATACACATTATAGGTTAAGGATGTAGCAATCTCACGCAAATTCAAACACTGACTTCTTTTTCTTCATTGATTTGCATTGGTCTTCACATGTCAAGGAGCTAGGGTTTTAAAATAAAATCAGTTACACAGTGGTCTCTATAAGTGATTGTAAGCTCCTACATCAGATACAAGCTTTATAAACAAATGCATAGAAAACCTAAAAACATTGATATCCTCATTGAAAGTGGGTAGGATCACCCTAGGTTGGATAGGAGTGCCACCCTTCTAATTTCCTCTTCCCAAAACTATTTTTTAGGCTCAGATCTAGTTCTAGAATATTGATTCTAGTCACCAGACTTCTTTGTATAGTAAGTTTTAGACCTTGAAAAGGCACAATTTTTAGCTAAGTCTTTGTTTTCTCCTTACACTTTATTATTTTTAGTAAATTTATAGAATACAGTAGTTCCAATCAATTAATATTATCATTCTTATATTATTCTTCTTATTTTTCATAGTAGTGTTGTCATTTAGGGTTTTCACATAAGTCTCAAATTTGATGAAACAATATGCATAGTCCTATCAGTGGTATTAGAGTCAAGGTAAATAAGGAGAGAGACAACATAGGTGAAAGCATAGGGAAGTAAAAATCTTACAATTCATTTTTTGTAAAGGTATGCAGGTCAAATATTTTTTATATACCTAAAAATTCATTTTGAAACCCTAAAACAACCTAGTGAGAGAGTAGTATGGTTATTTGGTATTCTAAAACTCATAAAAAAACCTTTTATGACCACTTTTACAACCTCAAAATATCTTTTTAGTATTATTACAACCCATATTTACTTTTCACATCCACCAAAATTTAGGCAGATGGCTTGATGGTGTGTTGATGTAGTAAATTTTGATTTGAATGATCCAAAGTTAATTTCAAGCTTTATTTTAATGTTTTATATGACCTAAACATCTAATTGTAAAGCTTTCAAACCCTCTAAACAATAATTTGTATGACCTAAATTCATTTTGGATGGCATTTTACTCAATTTGAATGATGTTAAATGTATTTTTGATCAATCAAACCTAATTTCAATGCAAAGTAAGATATTTATTTTGTTGAAAACCAATCAAGTGACAAATTTTATGCCATTTTGTATTATTTTTATACTATTGTACAACACTCAAAGCATTTTAGTAAAGTTTTTTAAGGATCATATATATTTTTATTAATAAAAATTCAATTGGCATGTAGAAGTATAGCCTAGGGGCATGTTGGGATAGATATTTTTTTCACTATATAAATGGGGGTTATGTGTCCCTCACCCATTTTATTAAAAACAAAAAAGTATGATATTACAATAATCCCAAAGGACCCAAAGATCTAGGTTAACCAATGATACTACCAAATTTACCTAACTAGAATTGAAACCAAGCTACAAAGAGGTTTCAACCAAAGCCAAATTACCCTTGTTAAGGATTCCTCCCAGCCCCTTTTTCCCCATCTCCTCACAATCTATTGTATCATAGATTTTGGGTGTTGGTTCTAGAGTCAACCACACCTTCTTCTTCTTCTTTACCACAATCCACTCATATGAGGAAAGTAGAGACTCCATACTCCCATTTTATAATCTATCAAGTGTTTTAATCTTTGAATCTAACTCACCTGAATCAATGGTACTTATATCTTTTTTCATTAAACCTAAACCACCCTTATCATTAATAATACCCTCACTCTTCTTTGAAGTCTGTAGGGATTGCACATTCTTGTTAGTCCCACTGTTGTTAGTAAAAATTATGGGATGAGAGTGGTGGGCATCCTTCCATCATGATGTTGTGGACTTTAATTTGCAATTGATGTAAAATTATATCATGTGCCCAATTTCAAATAATTTATGGCATATGAAGGGGATTCCCTCATCATCAAAGGTAAGCATCCAACATTGATCCTTAATTTTCAAATTGATGTTTTTTATGAGTTTGTGAAAGATGTCCATCCCCACCATAGTCCTAGTGAAAGTGGTGTGATGGAAACTCATAGTCAAAACATCAATTGTTAGTAGTTATCCTAGCACATTCTCAATGAAAGGAAGGTAAGAGTCCACTAGAATTTTAGTAGAAGGTGCAAAAAATGAACCCACACTAGTCTAGTTGTAAGGGAATCCTTTAAAGGATTAAAATCTATAAACTAGGGTTTCAAGAAAAGAAGACGGTGATCCTAGATTTAAGTCTTCTCTTAAATAATTTTAACCTAATCCTCCAGGATATCAAAAATAGCAATGAAAAAACCCTTTTTACATGATTAAATTTCCAATTTATCTTCCATAAGGAGTTGCCAAATTTTTGAAATCCAATCATGTAAGGCTAGTAAGTTGAGCCAAAAAAGGTAAAATCTATAAATAAGGCCCCTGGTAGTGAATGATTATTCATTCCTTAGCACCTCCACCACCACTTCTTCTCCAAAGGATATTGAGGGGAAACAATTAACTACTTGGAGAGGTTGTACCTCCTTACTAGCTAGAGCTTTAGCCCCTGAGAGGATGTCTATGATAGATCTTCCAATCCATACCTCTCTAGAAGGACCTTTCTTAGCTTTTTTAAATTATGTAGACTTATCCAAAAATAAGGGCCTTAGAGGACCCTCTCTCTTCCATATTTTAGGGTCCCTAACTGTCACACTTGGATCAAAAGTAGCCACTAAGGCTGAGAGCTATGGATCACCAAAATTGTCTTTGCCAATTTAAGTGCCACCTCCTTTGAGATTCCTTGTTGGGTTTCTCCTATAACATGTGTCTTTGTTATGCCATAGCCTTGGTTAACTCCTAAATGAATATTCATCACCGTTATAGGATGTGTTTTGGCTAGCTTGGGTTTTGGTTTGGTCATAATCTGTCCTCTTGACCTATCCTTCAAGCCCAATGACATATTTTTGATGAAATAATAAGACCAATATGTTGGGATTGATATTACACTGCTAATGTTTTGCCATTTATTTAGTTTCACTTATTATCTTCGTATGGGTTCCACAAAGAGATATGTTCCATTTTTCACATGAAAGTAATAAGTTGAGTATATTATTTTTAAATACATATTTATTTTTTATTTTTTAAAACTCAAAATAATAGAAATTATAAATCAGATCTTCATTTCATATGTTAATTGGGCTTCTAATGGATTTAGTCAGGTTAATTTTTGTAAGGCACTTGCTAAAGAGAAAGGGTCAAAACCCACTAAGCCTACTTTTGGTCAAATTTATTTTTTAAACCAAATTAGCATCTTAGAAATATTTTTTTTTGAGTTATTTTAGAGATACAAAGGTCTAAATTTCTCAAATTCAAACACTTATGACAAATTTTGTGACTTTTGTATCTAGTTGCTCTTTTGTATGAAGGTGGTCATGTGACTAGTCAATATCTAGGTTTTTAGATGTTTTTGACACATTGGAATGGTCCATTTTATGATTTTAAGATTATTTATATGGTTTTTAAATAAAATGTCTTAAAAATAATGTATAAGGGTCCATTTTTAGTGGAAATTGACACCTTCAAAATGAAATATTTCATAATGTCATCTCACACCCATGTTATCAAAGAACATGATGTATAGTATAGGTCTATTAGGATCCTTATAATTGATATATTATAAGTGTTAAAATTAAGGTTGGAGGATCAGTCAGAGGTTGGAAGATAATTTTCCTTCTTTAGTTAGTTATTCACTCAAAATTTGGGTAAAATACTTGAATAGCATTATTAGCAATAGTGTGTTTATTTTAGTTTGTTGTTGTTTTCAGTTCATCTTTAATTTTCTTCACTTTATTGATATTCATGATGATGAGAAGTCAAATTAGTTTGGATTTATTTTTTCACTGCATACTTCTCACATCTCACCTAATGGGGGGGAATCTAGTGCATGACCTTTGATCAGACTTCAGTGATTATAAGAGTTGACATAGAAGTTACTAACACCATAGTGTTGACCAAAGTTATTTTAGTGTTTTTTGGGCATCAAGGATATGTGTCATACATAGTATTGAATAGTCACTTGGATGGGTTTTTTTGTGAAACCTTATATGGATCATTATGGTTAAATAGGCCTTGATTATGTTCTACTGTATAACTATTCAAAATGGTCAAAGGGGATGAGCAGGCCTTAATCATATTCATCATTCATGCCATAACTCATAAAGTAACAATCTTCTTATAAGTGACATCATTTGATCAGTACCATGATGTATAGTTTTTTAGTTACAGGTGAAATAGATACTTTTGATGACTTCATAGTCATAACTCTAGATCATCTTCTTTACCCATTTTTGAATCAGGGTGTTTGTTGGGTCAGTTGATCCAAAGTCTTTTAATTTATGTTTATTTGGTTTATTAGTGTTAGTTTTCTTAGTGCATGAATGGGGCTCATACACCCCTTTTATAATTGTTAGTTAATAATGTTAGTGGATAAATTAAATAATGTCAGCTTATAAAAGTGTTTGTCATATGCGTTAAACCCATGAGGTAGTTAGTCTTATAGTAAAACCATCACACAAGCTTATAAAGCTAAGGTGCCTTGTAAAATTAAGTTAATCTAAAATAATACAATTTTACCTTATATGAAAATCTTGTTCATTATTACAATGTAGATCTTACATTTACATTTACATGTGTATTCACGGTCTTAGAGACATGAGTACATATATGAAGTTATTTCCCACTATAAAAGTGATATTTTAGGTTAACATAGGTGACAAAGTATTGTATTTTCTATGGTTTTATATATACGTCAAGAGCAACTCAACTTTATAAACTGAATTCTTCTCATGGGATAATACAAAGACCATCATTCACTTTTCATATTTTAAATGTATATATAGATTAGACATTTCTACTAATCCAATCTCAATCCCTAGGCAAAATAAAACCATTAGCACAAGTGATAAAACTCTTGATCATCTAGTTTGAGATATGTATAATGAGAATAATTTGGATTTGTACATAAGTTTCTTAGTATTTTCAAAATATTAGTCCTCTGTAGTTCATTAATGCAAGGGATAACTTACATACATTAAGACCAAACCAATATGTGTGTGTCACATACATACAATGAGAAAATATAATCAATAAAGGTTTAGGAAATTAAGGCAGAACCCTAAGTTCCATAAACAACCACATAGCCTTCTTAAATTTTTGAAGCACTATAATTTAAGACAACTGATAAAATAAGACTAAAACTTCATGTAAACTTACCATCAACTATATCACAAATATTTGAATAACTTGTAATGGTAATCTTTATATAGAATAATAATTTGGTATAGATATGACAAAAGATAGAAAAAGACCAACCATGTATAAATGCTTCATTCCCAATCTAAGGTTAAAAAAAAGCATGGAAAACCAACCAAGGATTAATACTTAATTCTCAGTATAAGTTTAAAAATAATCATGGAAACCCAACTAAGGATCAATATCAAGTAATTAGAATATAAAAATTATAACATCTTCTATTGGTCAATGAACACTTAAATTGGTAAGCCATTTCTCTTAGTGCCACTCTTAATGGATTCATAAATACCTAGCTTCCACAAGCTAACACTTAAGGACATAAACAATGATTTACTTCAATCAAGTATTATAGTTTCTTTAAAATAGAATTCTAATTCCATCCAAATTCTTAATACGTCTTATCTTATCAAATAATTTATGTACAAAACCAAGTCTTAATCATGAAATCTAGGAATAAGAAGGTATAGGAACCATGTGTACTAATTTCTCTACTTGTTTACTCTAAAATGGGCATGGATCTAAAAGGAATTAGAAAAAACCTCATAATTTTCACTTCTATTGATTTATTTAGAGGTGAGTTTGTTACTTAATAAGGTACAACAATAATAATAATTTAGTGTATTATCAAGGGTATACCAACAACCTTGTCTCAAGGTTCTTGTTGGAAAAATAAAAGACAATCCATCCAAACCAACTAGTATAAAACCTTAACTTGTCATGGTGTAACCTTTACTACTATGTTCCTTATATAGTTTCTTCATGTTAAATAGGGCTCAATTATTATCCACATGGAAAAACTAATTCTACACAACCTACCTATCTCATGAGGAAGTTGAAAACATGACAACATCCTTGGCATTACATACATAATCATCTATTAACCTATTGTGGTGATTATAGAATGTAAGGACCATCATTTTTATCATGAATAAATGATCATGTATACTATTAATGAATGATTCTTCACTATAAATCCTACATGATACAATCCATCATGCATATGCATACCAAAGATCTTGTATGATAGTCACATGATTTGGTTTTTAGTAAGTATACTAATGTTATTTTGATCCTTTTAATTGATGTAAATATAAAAACAAATGAATAATTACTCTTAAAATATTTCCAATACCATCCAAGAATGAATAGATGATAGAGCAAAAGTATAACATATTTCATTACTCTAATTGTCACAAGAGTTAGAAAGATTTATTAAGAATCTAGCCCGTATAGGGGTAGATAAAAGTATCTTGAAAATAATTACCAACAAAAGGTTGCCCTCATATTTCATCATATACAATGTTAGAAGAGATTAATAAATGTTATAAGCTACAATCCTACTACAATCTTGATTCACATGTTTGTAATACAAATTATTAAAAACAAGCATTGACTCCATTGGTAGACAATAAAAGCATTAGAAATAGTTTATATACACGGAATTGTTGTTGTTACACAAAATTCATTTCAGTTTCCTTCTATGAGCATGTTGTTATAGTAAAGACAACTCTAAATCAAAACTAGACTCGTATGTTTTCCATATGTTTTATCTTATTTTGGATTTAGTGGTCTAAACAGATAGAACTTGAGACTAATTTAGATTGTATAATATATGTCTAAATTAAGTAAATCTAAATTTAAATAAAATAGTATGCTAGATTTAATGCTCTTTATATAAATACAAATGACCAAAAGGATAGGTTATTTATCTTGTTTTAATTTTTTTATGGGTTGTGATAGTGTAAATCCTAGTAGTAGTTTTGAATGGGTCTATAGTCATTTAGATTTGTAAAGTAATTGTTTAAACCTGTTGGGATAGATCTAATAATGCGTAGACACTGATGATAACCAAATTTGACTAATTTTTATTGGATCTATCCATGTGAAAATTTTGATTTGTTTTGTCACAAATACTTGTGCTTGCATGTAGATATGTGTTATGTGCATCATCAAAGAATTGGTCCTATACATAGGTTTAAATTCATCTCCCATCACCTTGAAACCCTAGCCCCACTTTTGACACTTGATTCACTTATAAAAAGGGGTTAAAAATGATGGGTTGAGATAAACTCCATCATCCCTTGATGATTGGTTGAGTGTTGCCTATGATCCAATAGTCCAAAGAGGTCTCAAATCACACATAGTTCTCTTACCTAACTATGTGTGTGCTTAATTAGTGACATACTAACATGTGATGAAATCTTATATGGCTTTTAACACTTAAAAACCTTATATTTTTACCTTCAAATAATATTCAAACTTGGCTTGATAATTTTTCCTTTGAGGTTTTCTATATTTGGATGCTTTAGGTTAATGCCTCAGTGATGTGAAAATGTATTCGTCAATGTGCAAGTACTTCTCTAAGTAGGTACTAGATCAATTCTAGATAAGAATAGGATTATGCTTGATATGTGTAAATATTTGACTCTTTTGGTTATTTACCTTCAAATCGACATGCAAAACTTATGGTCCAACATAAATAAAGAATTTTAATTTTTGAGATATACATTAGAGAATGCACAAATGGGTTCAAAAAAGGTAGACAACTCCAATAAACAAATCTATTTGACTATGGTCATAGTCATCTAGGAAATATGAAATGGTGATTTAGAGAAGAATCATAGTTCGATTAGGATAATTAATTACTTAGGAACATACTAGGGATATCATGCATGTGTATGAAAAAATTGGCATGAGAGAATGTGAGAAAAATTCATATGTGTACATATGAGTCATGTATGATAAGGTTTGGTAAAAACTAACATTGTCAAGTGTCTAATACAAAATTTATGTGTTGAGGTATGTTCTTGTGGAATAAATTTTTTCATTAATGTCAAGGAAAAGATGGATATCATTATTGTCAAGGCTAAAGTTGATGTCATGCATGGTGAAGTGGTATGTGACAAGGAAGGCTTATAATAAGAGAGAATTTAAAATAAACCTATTATCTCTCTATTAAGATAATTTGAAGGAAACATAGTAATTATTCTAAGGTTGATGACATGTCAAGGTCAAGATCAAGATATAATATAAGCATACTTTTGAGCACTAGTCTTAAGGAGCATTGTCATATCATGAGCATGTGTATGAAGATGGTGCTCTAGTAAGATGGATACACATAGGTATTAGTGGATTTTTAATGATTTCCAAGAATTCATATGAAGTTTTTAAACACTCAATAAAGTTTCAAGGTAAACCTTCAGGATAAGGTCTTAAGCCTAAGCATGCAACCAGACTAGTCCTAGACCTTACCTTACCTAATGAGGAGTCTTGAGGTGTTATCAAGGTCTATGAAGAATGAAAATTAGTAGTAGAGCATGTGATAATATTTTTGACACTATTTAAACTTTTTTATAATGTATATAATATTTTAAAGGAGATTTTAAGGCCATTTTATGGCCTATTCATTTGCATGAAGAGACCTATTGAGAAGGCATAGGCTTAGTAGCATGATGAGGGGAACAGTATAAGGCTTGTGAGAATAATATTTGTAGTCTATGAGTATGGTATGAGGTTTTATGACATTATTATGAATTATTTATAGTAGTACAATTAGTTTCAATATATGTTCAAGGTCTAAGTGTGATTGGCAGTTCAAGGCCTAATGTGCAAAGAGACCTATTATGGCCTAGGGGTCAAGTTTAATTTCCAAGGTTTTAGAGATCATGAGATATTTTATATAGGTGTGATATGTTTTTTCAAGTGTGTTGGTGAAATTTTTAGGTCCTGATTTTAAGAATAATGTATGAAAAGTGGTTTTGAGGTTTTTTGTGCACATGGAATGAGGTATTATAGACTTGAGAAGGATTTTCTTATGCTCATTGGCACATGAAACCTTTTCATGGGATATTTAGTATTTAATGGTACTTGAGTAATTTTATTATATTTATTCTCCAAGAATGAGTTTTTATAATGAGGGGCAATCATTTATGAATGATTGCAAAGAGTGAAAACTAGTTTTTAGTGCCTTAAAACCCTAACTATGACTTGTTATGGAAGATCTTGATATAAATGGCTTAGAATTTATTTAATGACATATTTTTATGATTTTATCATCTATATTACTCTCCTAGGTACCTCTAGGTGGAATTGGTCTATTAGATGAGTGAGTAGAAGCTATAAGATATCCCTTATTTCTCATATTTTTGATTTAGTAGGTAGGGTTGACCAAATCAAAGCATTAAATTAGATTAAAGTTGAATATTGAGACATATATTATCCCCATGGTGGTTTTTGATAAATTTAGAGACTTAAAATATTATAAACCAGTCATGGAAGTTGACCTATAACGAAAAAGGCCTAGTGAGAAAGACAGTGAGAAAAATAGGCAGAAGTGGGAATGAGATTAAGGATGTATTTACATGTATTAGGGATGGATAAAATTGCATAGGTTTGTTTTTTAAAAAAAATAAAACATATCCCTATTGGATATAATATTTGGATATGTGTGTGTATGATATAAAGTTGTTCTCAAAATGACTTGTCTAACATAGTGAGGTCTGTATACAATGAATCTATGAGGTTGGTCTATAAGACTAATATTACTATTGGATTTTATAATATATTTGTTTAAATATGTTATAATAACTATTAAGGGTCATAGAAACTCATTTTAAGTTCATGAAAGTGACTCTACAAGTGTACTAAGTCTTTGTTTTCATGACTGTGTTTTGAAGTCTTTGATAGTTCTGAGTAGTCATCTAAAAGAGATGAGTATGAGGTAATTTGTATAGAATTGAAGAGTGTAATTAATATTAATTTTTTATATAGATATAATATGTTAATTTTAATTTATTTTTATTCATTATAAATTCCTATGAAAGTGTGAAAAGTCAAAGGTTCTTGACTGGGTTTGAGGCCTCTTTGTAGTTTTAAGTAAGCATATGGAAGTGGTTAGTTTGAGGTCTTTTGCCCTATATGGTGAAGTTTCATTAACATGGTGATTAATCTGAGGTAATTTATATTCTTTCCATGGGATTTATTTATATGTTTATGTGGAAAATTTTAGTGTATGCTCCAGATATTCAAAGTAGATTTTTTGGTAGTGAGAAGGCCTAATTGTGAGTAGGCCTAATGGTGTGGTTCAAAGATTAAAATGAGTTAAATGGTGTTAGGTAAATAATGTGAGACTATAATGGGTATAAATTTTAATTTTTTCATCCATTTATGTATTCTCAATATGTTCCAAGGTTGTCAAGATGAAACGTGTGCTTTGAGAAGGCCTAATTGCATTAGGTCTTCGTTAGGCCTAATGATGGTTTAAGTCCTTATGAATGGTGGTTGACCTATGTAGTGGTTTTTTATCCTATTAAATGAGTTTTTTTATAAATTAAAATTATTATCCAAGTATGGATAGGTTTTTTTCTGACCAAGGTATGTAAAATCATGAGTCAAGTATAAAAAGAAGGTCTAATAAGCCTAATTTAACTAGTTACAATATTGAGGAGGTAAATGAATGAAATAAAATTTTGGAAACTAGGTAGAAGGGTTAAATACCATTAAATTTTTTAATGTCATGAATTTATAAAACTTATTATATATATTATTATCAAGGTCATATGACCTAATTCTATCAAGAAAAAGGCTAGTTAAGCGAAAAGGCCTAATAAGCTCTTTGAGAGGGATAGGAGAGTGTGAAGGAAAAAACAAGGTGATAATCATCAATTGAGTAAGAAATATGTGTCCAAATTTTATCATAGGTTCTATTTAGATGAGTTGATACTAAGTCACCTAGGGGGTTGGTACCTCTTTGCAACTTGATGCTTGTTAAAGGCCTAGTTGAGTTGGTGCTTGACTAGTGAGGGGTTGGTGCTCCTTATGGGGTTGTTTCCTCACTAAATATTGATTAATTAATGATAGTAATATATTCCAAGTTGTTTTTTATTGGTTTTATCCCCCATGATTTTTTCCCACATATCTCTTGTGTTCATATGTTATGTGCGTATGTGGATGCTTGTTTATGCATTAATTGATGTATGTGTTTGAATAAATGCTTCATGAATGATAAGTGAAATTGAATGATTATTTTAAGGGTACCTATTCACCCCCTCCCTCTTATTAAATTTACTTCCAATAATTTTTATTATATCAGGTATTTTTAATCATGCCTAATATCCTAAAGGAGATCCTAAGCAAGCAAAGATGGCTAGCCAAACACAAGGTGGTTTCTCTATAAGTAAGGATCCATTATTCAACGGATATAATTATGAATTTTAAAGTGTCAATATGAGAACATATTTTATGTCTCATGGTAATGATTTTTGACAATTAGTTTTGGATGGATGTACTGAACCCTCTATTCCCCCTACATATGCAGTAGGTAAGAAGGCTAGTGACAATAATTAAAAAGCAATGATGGTATTCTTTGTGGCCTATAAAAGGCAAAGCTCCTAAATGTGGTGCACTATGTGTCTACTAAATAAATGTGGGAAAATTTGAATAATATCCATGAGGGATACTCCAAGGTTAAGTTGGATAAATTTCAAACCCATAAAAGACAATTTCAAAGCTTAAGGATGATTGAAGATGAGACCATTACAACTTACCTATTAAGGGATGATGAAGTAGTCAACATCATAAGAGGCATAGGTGAAGAATTGAAAGAGCCTAATTTTTTTCAAAAGGTATCAAGATATATAACTCTTAAGTTTGATTCTAAAGTGTCTATTGTTGAAGAAATGCAATATCTAGATAAGTTAGAGATGGATGGACTTCATGGCACCCTAACAGCCTATGAGATGAGGACAAATGAAAGAAGACCTAAAAATAAGGAAGATACATTCAAGGTATAAAATAATTTAAATGATAAGAAGACACAATGTAATAAATTCAAATACAATGATGTTTCTAATATTGATGATGATGAGTTAATAGTTATGTTTTGCAAGAAAGTTGAAAATGGATTCAGGTAAATACAAGGGTAAGTTTCCCTTCAAGTGTTTTAATTATGGATAAATTGGACACTTTGCTAACAAGTTCCCTCATAATCATAATACAAATGATGATGAAGAGAATTATGATGATAATAAGTCTTATAGGTCTAATAAGAGCAAGAAAAGCTTCAGAAAGTATGATGACAAGAAGAAGTATTTCAAGAACAAAAGAAGCTTTTCCACCAAGGAAGATTGCAGCTCATATGATGAGAGTGAGAGAAGTGATTATGAGAGTGACCATGAAGGTGTTGATCTTAATGTTAATGAATTTTTCTTCATATTTGAGGAAGTAATCTATTCAAATCAAGAAGAATCTATATGGTTTGGAGGTACTATTGATGATTCAGATGAAGAAGAAGATGAGGTGGACTTTGAGGTTGAGTTGATGAATGCTTTAGAAGAACTAAAGATGGTGAGGAAGAATAATAAGGTGATTAGGTATCATATCAAATACTATGATGATCAAATTAGTTTGTTTAAATAAAAATTGATCAACAACTCTAAGGAACAAGAAGAAATAGTAAAACAAGTGGAGACTCAAATTGAGATTATAATTTGAAGCCTAAAGGCTAAAGAAGAAGAATGTGCTAGGTATGTAACTTAAGTGGATTCCTTGAGAGCTAAGTTGGATCATTCATCAAGTAAGATAAATTCCTTTGTGAAGTTTGAAAAGAGTACCAATTATCTAGACAAAATCCTGAGTATTCAAAAGGTTACTAATGATAAAATACGTCTTGGTTTCAATAGAGACCAAAAGAAGAATACTAATGTGATCAAGGAGAATCAGAACTCAAAGTTGAATGGGTCAATTAGGGAATGATGGTGTTGGTAGAATCAAGACTAATCCTATCAGGCAGCCTAATTCTATAAGCTATGCTAATATTTTCAATGGCTATTGTTATTCATGTAACCATGTTGGTCATAGAATAAGGCATTGTAGAAGACCCTTCATAATTAATATGAATGGAAATATGAGGAGAATCATCAGTCAAGAGGTATGGGTAATGGTGTGTTTCTATCAAGAGGAATAGTATCTTTTAATTGTCAAAAGGTTGGTCATATTTCAAATTTTTGTAAGCATGGATTCTCAATTCAAAACAAGAAAATTGAGGCCCTTAGAGTGTAATAAAGAAGACAAGACAGTGAATGGAGACCAAAGGTAGCTAAGGTGAATTATGATCATTATACAAGTAAAAGTGGACTATTTTCCATGGTGGATCATAGTTCAGATGTAAATGAGTGCCAAGAATTCTCCTTATCCACTCATATTATGGATGAAGGAGTCAAGACAAATAGACCAAGTTAGAATATTGTTAAAATAGAGATTGAAGAGGTCAAGCCGAAGAGGATTATGAAGAAATATTAGTCTAGTGAGGACATAGAGATCTAGTAATCTCCTACATTTATGTTATTTTATTACCCTACAAAAGAGATGACTCCATTAGGCTTCATGGAGGCACTTATCAAGTGAGTAAAAGCATGAAGGATGTTTGGTCTTAGGGGGAGCTTTGTATTCTTTGTTTCAGATCCAAAGTTTAGTCAATAGTCTATTAGAGGTGTGATTGCAAGAGATGGGTTACAAATTATTTATATGATGACTTGATCAAACCAAGTCACATTCATAATAGTGTCTGAATATCCCATAAAGATAAGGGGTGCCAATCATGCTCTAAGAGTAGGTGTATTTTCCAAGAAGATCTGTGGTAGTCATAAATAAATTTGAATTATGGATTGGTCTATGAGACCAATGTGTTCATGAAGTTAGTTGGTTGTGAGCCTGATCTATGTTATAGTTTAGAATTGTTTTCAAGAGCTTGTTGAAGGTGGTTGATTATGCAATAATGTGAGTTTCCAATATGCATAGTGAGATTGGATTGAAATTTTGGAGTGTTCTTGTGAGGTTATCAATTATAAGAATAAAGGGGGAGCTTATTGTATCTTCACATTGTTTATTTTAGTGTTTACAATATTTGCAGATGCATCTAAGTATATGAAGGCCTATGATGATTTATGCATAAGCTTAGGGGGATAATTTATGTGTTTTGAGTTTTTGTCAAAGAGAGAGAATGATATTGTTTGGAGAGAAAGGGTGTGTTGTTCCAAGTCTAAGGATCAGATAGTTTTCAATAGATAACCCTTTATCATTAATGTCAAAGGGGGAGAAAGTTCAAGTTTGAATAAGATCTAAGTTGGGGAGATGAGAATGATCAGATTTTTTTTAGTGTTTACCATCAATGAAAAATGGGGATATTTTTGAGGTATGTTCTTTTGGAATAATTTTTTTCATTTATTTCAAGGTCAAGATGGATGTCATTAATGTCAAGGTCAACACTGATGTCATGCATGGTGAAGTGGTATATGATAAGGAAGGCTTATGACAAGAGAGAATTTGAAGGCAACCTATTATCTCTCTATTGAGAGATAATTTGAAGGAAACTTGGTAATTATATTGAGTTTGATGACATGTCAAAGTCAAGATCAAGATACAAGTTAAGCATACTTTTGAGCACTAGTCTTAAGGAGCATTGTCATATCATGAGCATGTGTATGAAGATGGTGATATAGTAATATGGATACACACATTTATGAGTGGATGTTTAAGGATTCATAAATATTCATATGAAGTTTTGAAACACTCAGAAAATTTTCAAGGTAAACCTTTAGGGGTAAGGTCTTAAGCCTAAGCATGCAACCAGATTAGTCATAGACCCTACTTGACCTAATGAGGAGTCTTGAGGTGTTATCAAGGTCTATGAAGAATGAAAATCAGTAGTAGAGAATATGATAATATGTTTAACACTTTTTAAACATGTGTATAAGGTAGATAATATTTTATAGGATATTTCAAGCCCATTGCATGGCTTATTCATTTGCATGAAGAGACATAGTGAGAAGGCATAAGCTTGGTCTCATGATGAGGAGAACAGTCTAAGGCATATTAGAATAATATTTCTATTATATTATCATGTTATGAGGTTTTATTACATGATTATATCAAGTTTTTAGAGTAGTGTAAGTGGTTTAAAGGTATGTTCAAGGTATAAGTATGACTAGCAGTTTAAGGCCTATGTGCAAAGAAACCTAGTGTGGCCTAATGAGGGGCCAAGTTCAATTTCAAAGGTTTTATAGATCATGTGAGATTTTATATAGGTGTTATAGGTTGTTTCAAGTGTTTTGGTGAATTTTTAAGTCCTAAGTTCAATAATAAAGCATGAAAAATGGTTTTGAGGTTTTCTATGTGCACAAAATGAGGTATTACAAAACTGAGAAGGATTTTCTTATGCTCATTGGCATGTGAAACCTTTTCATGGGATAATAATTAGTTAATGTAAGTTATGTAAGGTTCCTAGGTATATTTTATAGGCATTATTTTTTTTAATTAAGGGTAATCCTTTATGAATGATTGCTTAGAGTGGAAACTGGTTGTTAGTGCCTTAAAACCCTAATTATGACCCAATATGGAATATCTTGATACAAATGGCTTAAAATGCATTGTATGACATTTTTTTATGATTATATAATGTAAATTACTCTACTAGGTACCTATAAGTGGCACTGGTCTATCAGATGAGTGAGTGGAAGTTATAGAAAATCTTTTATTTTTTGAAATTTTGATGTAGCAAGCAAGGTTGACTAGGTCAAAGCATGAAAGTGGATGGAGGTTGAAGCTTGATATTTATATATTATTTCCATGTTTTTTTATGATCAAGTTAAATATTTCAAATATTCTAAATTGATCATGGAAGTTGACATATCACTAAAAAGGCCTAATAAGAAAGACATTGAGAAAAATAGGCAGAAGTGGGAATAAGATTAGGGATGTGTTGCCATGGATTAGGGATAGATGAAATTTCATAGGTTTGTTTTTAAATAAATTTAAAAAATATACCTACTATATATAATATTTTTATATGTGTGTGTATGTTATAAATTTGTTCTCAAAATGACTTGTCTAACACAGTGAGGTTTGTGTCTAGTAAAGCCATGAGATTAGTCTGTAAGACCAATATTGTTATTGAACCTGATAATAAATTTATTTAAAAATGTTATAAATATTATTAATTATAATATAAACTCATTTTAATTTAATTTAATTGATTCTATAGATTTACTAAGTCTTTATTTTCATGATTGTGTTTTGAAGTCTTTAACAGTTCTGAGTAGTCATCTAGCAGAGATGAGTATGATGTGGTTTGTCCAAATTTGAAGAGTATGATACATATTAAATTGTTTTATATGTCTCATATTTTCAATTTAATTTATTTTTTTCATTATAAATTCTTCTGAAGGTGTGAAAATTCAAAGGTGCTTGACTAGGATTTGAGGCTTGTTTGCAGTTCTGAGTAAGCATATGGAAGTGGTTAGTTTAAGGTATTTTGCCCTATATGGTGAAGTTTAATAAACATGGTAATGACCATAAGTTCATGTAGGTTTTATCCATAATATTTATTGATAATTTTATATGTAAAATTTTAGTGTATGCTCTAGATATTCAAAGTAAACTTTATGGCTATGAGAAGGCCTAATTGTGAGTAGGTGTAATGGTGTGGTTCAAAGAGTCAAATAAAATAAATGGTGTTAGGTACCTAAAGTGAGATTATAATGGGTTTAAATTAAGTTTGTGTGAATTTTTTAATCCATTTATGTAGTCTAAATATTTTCCAAGGTTGTCAATATGAAAAGTGTGCTTTGATAAAGCCTAATTACATTAGGTCTCATTTAGGCCTAATGATGGTTTTAGTCCTTATGAATGGTGGTCAAACTATGTAGTTATTTTTTCTAATATTAAATGATATTTTTTATCTATGCCAATTTTTATCTAATTATGGATAGGTTTATGGCCAACAATGGTATGTGAAAGCAAGAGTCAAATATAAAAAGAAGGTCTAATAAGCCTAATTTGACTAGTTAGAATATTGAGGAGGTGAACTAATGAAATAGAAGTTTAGAAAATAGATATAAGGGTTAAATAAAATCATATAGGTGTTTTTAATATTTCATGAAGTTATAAAAGTGATTTTTCAAATTATGAGAAAGTTTATATGACCTAATTATGTCAAGAAAAGGGCTAGTTAATCAAGGAGACCTAATAGGCTATTTAAGAGGGATAGGAGAGTGTGAAGAACAAAAGAAGGTGATCATGATCAATTGAGTAATAAAAAATTTTACATAGGTGATTAGAGGTTACAAGTGGATAAGTTAGTTTTGAGTCACCTAGGGGGTTAGTGCCTCCTTGTAAGTTGATGCTTACTAAAGGCCTAGTTGAGTTGGTATTTGACTAGTGAGGGGTTGGTGTTCCTTGTGGGGTTGGTACCTCACTAAATATTAAAAGATATGTTTCAATTTTTTTTATCCCCCATGAGGGTTTCTCACATAGCTCTTGTGTTCATATGTTATATAATTATGTGGATGCTTGTTTATGCATTGATTGATGTATGTGTTTGAATGAATGCTTCATGAATGATAAATAAAATTGAATGATTGTTTTAAGGGAAATGATTCACCTCCATATAATTATTTTTACTTCCAATATTATTTGTCTAAATAATATATCCTTTCAAATCACTTTTCAATAGATAGAGTAAAGGCTTTGCACTTTCATTTAATACTAGCTATAGTCAAATTTACACTATTTAAAACTAACATGCACGCATGGTCAACATAAATTATCAATGTCATTCCTTTAAAACCATATAAAATTCAAGATCATTAGATTCATTAAATTCAACCATCACAATAAAAAACACCATAGAATAGGGTTAGAGATGCATATATTTTAATCTAGTTCATCAAAATATGTAGTAATAAAACACACAATATATATTTTAGCATATAAAAGACTACCTCTCTCTATTTAATGAATCCATATCCCTATATGGGGCCCTCATACTATTAGTTATAGAACCTTGAGTTCATGCCCTATCTATATATGGGATATTAACTAGGGTGGCTATATAGGATAGGAATATCTAGTGTTGAGTCGATTGAGTGCATACTTATAAACAACTCATCTCGTCATGACCTTATGGAGAGAACTCATGTTGAGGTGGTATTATTGATTAAAGGTTTTTAATAATTATTTGATCTACAATTGGATACCTAGTGTTTATCATGGGAATAATAATTGGTACACCAGAGGTACATCCTTCCTAGTTTGGAGGTTGAGTCGTTCCCTCACCCAATTAGATATGATCTATTCCCCCCATCGATAGATATAGTATTCACTATTATATATAGGGTAATGGCCTATGTAATCTAAAAAATCTAATCCAAAGCAAGGTAAAACCCTTATCTATGGGATACCATCCCATATATCTAAAAGAGTTACTTCTAGCTATAAATGGCTACTACCAAGATTCATACAAGAAGGTAACCATGATCCAAAATACAAATGAATTGAGATCCACATCACAACAAAAAATAAATCTCTATAATTTCACATATCCACACCAAGAGCTATTTAGGGGCTAACAAACATTCCATATAACATATAATATGTGAATATATATCTATATGTGTATGCTTTTACATTTACATCTAAATGTATACATCCATAAAATAAATAATACAATCAAATATAACTCATCCATTTCTATAGTCCACATTAGGGTTTTAGAGGAAGAGATAAAAACTAGAACCAATGCATATAAAACTTCTGAATCTAGGAAAGGAAATGACATGCTTCAAAGAATAATTTCTAGTTTGGTGGTTGGGGAGAAATCTTGGCATCAGGGTTATTTGTTCCTATTATTTTCTCTTCTTTCTCATAATTTTTATCGAAAACATGCCCTAAACTCATTTTTTTTATTCAACCATAAAAATTCTCAAACAAAACCATACTTTAGCTTATTTTCTTCAACTCAACCATATTATTCAGTTTTAAAAAGACTCAGTAGTGCCCATGTCATCTATTATGGCCTTGAATAGATTTCACGGTCTAAATCCAATTACTAGGCCCAAGAAATGGGTGAAATTCAAGTTTATTCCCTTCCATTTCTCCATTGCCAAGCCACATATCAGGCAGGAGTCCACAAACTTTAATCAATCAAGTTTTGAGAGCCAATGTGTTCAAATAGAGAGCCAACAAGTTTTAAATATATATTTTGACTTATAAAACCTATTCCAAGTCAAACCCTAAGCATCCAACAACTAGGTTTAAATAATAAATAAGCTTTAAATTATGATGAATAAGAACTTTGATTTTTTTAACAATTCAACTTCTCTGGTTAAGAGTCCAAATCAAGATTGTTTAATTGCCTTGCCATTAGACATTATCAAACCACATAATTTAAATTGAACCTTTTAAACAATAATTACCAATAATTAATGGTTAATGTCTTATGGTCCCCCAAAAAATAAATATTTACATCTATATATTTGTAACAAATAAAGTGATGAGCATAGTACAGTCAAGGTCCATAATTGAACTTAATTATCGATTTATAAAACTTAGTTATGATATCATAATATTAAGAGGATGAATTTAGCTTCTCTTATTAGTGAAATAAACAAAAAATAACTCAATGAAACTAACATTCCAAGCCTAAGACCTAAGGTAAGCAATATAACAAAACAAGACAAAAAGGCAATAAGAAGACCAAATGACACTTTTACCTTCCTTGACAATCTAAAATGCTTGTTGGCATGAAATTTGGATTGTGCTCAACTTGTGGAAAATGGAATATTGATCAACAATAATGATTTCTAGGAATCACCTCCCATTGTTCACATGTGGTTTAGCTTTGGCATAAATTGGTTGTTTGAAGCTCCTCTTGTAAATTCAGCATATTGACTGTGCACAAAAAAGCTTATTTAGGAATGGGCATGGCACTTGTATTTATAGGTTTTCAACTAACTCTAACGCAAGTGTAGTTAGTCTAGGGTTAGTGTTGGGAGTCCAAATGCAATTAATAAAGGCTTTAATTATGCATTTATGAAGGCATTTCTCAACATTTTTTATTTTTATGGCATTTATGTTGATATTTTAAAAATATTGACTTTGAAGATGATGACAACATCATGACCTCATATTTTATTGAAAATTCATTTTTCTAAATTACATATTCACTAATTCAACATGGAATTTTCACTTAAGCATTTAATTTGATTTGTTTGGTTAGTTAATTTTGCTTAGTCTTTTAATCATTTCAAGAATTGGGTTTAGTGCCTTGTTTAATTGGTCAAAATGTCAGCGTGTTTGGTTGTAACCTAACTGGGGATGAATTCATGAGAGTTTATTATTCATAAAAGGTAATACCCTAAATAAGGAAGTTTTAACATGATTTTGGGCACTTACATATAATGTGTGAATGAATTTGGGATGTTCAATGATTTATAGGTTAATTTACATAGGATGCTCCCTTGAGGTATTGGGTAGAAATAATATTATCGAATAGGCCTTCAAAAAGAGGAAACAACACAGTCCAGTGGTGATAGGGATTGAAATACTGATTTGCCCAAAGGTGGTTATAATCAGTGGCATAATGATTTGCTCTAGCAAGGGGGGAAGTTTGAATAATTTGTCACATCTAGGAAAATTGGCAAAGAGAGATCATGCAATAAACTTACAAAATAAATTAATGATGAGCTGGCATAGAATAACACCATGAATTTAGTAGACCTGCTAATATGAAGATGCATGTTTGAACTAGCATGCAATGTGGCTAGAAAATAATGGTGTTAAATGGGTCACTAAAAATGCCAAATAACATGGTCTAATAATAAAAAGTGATTGAAAAAAATTTCACATCTGGGAAAATTGGTCAAAATAATGATTTGCCTAAAGGTGGTTCTAATCATTAGCTCAATAATTTTCTCCAGTAAGGTAGAATAAATCATTGATCAGTTGAAATAATTTATCACATCTAGGCAAATTGACAAAAGGAGTTCATGCAAGAAACCCTTTATATATATTGGTGATGAGTTGATATAGAATAACAACATGAATTTGGGATACCTACTATTGCAAAGATGCACATTCAAACTAGCATGTGGTATGGTCATAAAATAATGTTGTTAAACAAGTCTATAAAAAGGCCCAAAAAAGATAGTCTAGTGATAAAAATGGTCAAAAATAACAAATATAGAAAAAAATGGTTCAAAAAATAGACCATGAAGTCAAAAACAAGAACTCCTAGACCAAATGGAAGGAACCTTAAGCACTAGGGATTAAAAAATTAAATTTTCACTCTATATATTTAACCCTTGGGGTAAACATTTCTAATTTTCACCCAACCCTTTTTCAAATTTGAGCTTTGACCTAGTGAGATAAAAGCAACAAAAAATGGCACATAGATGAAGACAAAAGCATGTGAGCGACTAGTTATGAGAGCATGGGTGGTTACTACATAATGGGCCACTAATAAGCCAACTTATTTAAGTTTTAGTTCATTTATTTTCAATTTATGGCTAGGGTTAGGATGAAAAATGGTGAAGTCATCATTTTCATGGTTGGGTTAATGATGGCTTCACCTAAACATTAATGGTGACATCACCTAAATTTATTAGAAATTGTTGAATCAATGATTTTACCAAAATAAGTGAAGTCGCCATTTTCATGTAAAATAAAAATGGTGATTTCACCTAAATTTTATGGAAATCATTGTATTAAGGATTTCACCAAAAATAGGCGAAGTTGTTACTTTCATGTAAAATGAAAATGGTGACTTTGCCTAATTTCTAAGGATATCAATGACTTCATCAAAATCACTAGGTAGGCTAACTTAGGGAAAACAAACATTTGAAAAGGAACAAGAATATGTCAACCTTATAGAAGATAGGGGTAAAATGGTAGCTACGTACTTGTTAGACAATAGCATAGATGTAGGCTAATGCTAATATATTTGTGGTTGCATGAATGGCTAGTGGTATTGACAACATGTGAGCAATGCTTGCATTGCCAACAAACTCTTCAGATCTATATTGAGGAAATGATTACATTTTTATAGGTTTTGGGTCTATTAGAGGTGGCATAGATGCCCATGATCAAAGTAGATTGAGCCTATTTAAGTGCATTGGCTGAGTGGTGGCACTTAGAGACATATACCTTCCACCTATTGATAAGGGAGCCTATAGTGACACTTGAGGATACATGGTGTATCCTCAAGCTACCTATGAGAAGCCAAAGGATATTTCAGATAGATAAAACATAGAAGGAATCTATTTTAGATGATTTAACTAGATATAAAAACATTCATATGCCATATGGGAAGGTTGACATTGAATTTCTAGATTCATATATAGATATTCAGCTAGATGACCTAACACCAAAGGACTTGACACCACTAGTGTTGGTGGAAAGAGATGAAATTATTCTAATGGTGATTATCAATGACATATTATTTCTTAAAAAGAGCAACCAATTTTTTCATATGGGCTAGGTAAAGTCATCAAGGTGATGATAGATGATATGACCATATTTACTTGGGGGTTGGTAGTGTTTATTGGCCCAATTGTATAAAGAATTACATATAGTGGCCTACCAAGTAGCGATAGTATTGGCATGGATACTCCTATATAGGTTTAGGGATGGGTCACATAACTATGGATCATCTTGTTGGACATAGATGGGTATGAGACCTAAGGATCTAGTGGCATATGGCTGGGTACATATAGGTGCAAGTTACACAGGGAAGTATAGGGAGATCTACTTTTATCAACATATGCTAGATGAGTTGAAATCTAATTATTTCATTTGGTGTCCTTATTTTACCCTATAGCTTCAATGGTGATGAGATAGGTGGTTTACAACCTTTATGAGTACCAAGTGCTTCTTGACAGGTAGATAGACTCATATCATTAAGGAGTATGAGCCTAATCAGGTGTTGCATCAGTTTGATATATAATAAGATGTCCTATAATATCCTAGGTGGTTTGTATGTAGAACTCAAGATATTATCCAAGTGACACTAGTGATCTTAAGGAGTATAGTTATGATTAGTTATGGGGCAATTCCATAAACTCCATGGATCTATGTAGGAGGTTCGATAGATGCAGGAGTGACACTAGCCTACGTTATATGGTGGGTTTATTTTTATCCACTAAGGTTTATATCACCTTTATAGGCATTAGGATATACACAAGCTAGATAGGCATAGGGTGGATAGGTTGGGCAAGCATAGGGTAGATAGGTTGGGTAGGGTGGGGATTAGGGTGGAGATCAAGGTGGAAATGAGATGGAGGTTGATCAAGGATTTGGTTAGGGATTTGGTTAGGTAGGTACCAAGGGTACCAAGAAGATATTTATTTGTATGGACCCTAGCTAGGCAATTACATTAGGTATTATGAGATTAGATCTAGGCTAGGTAGGTATATCAAGGATGATGAGAGTATATAGGGACATTCATATATTAGAGGATATTATTGTGAGAGTAGGTGAGATTGAGGGCCTATAGATAGGGATTAGTTAACTAAATGCATAGGATACTCTCTGAGATAGCAAGATTATTTCCCTCTAATTAGAGGTTGATTCATTAAAGGTGGAGGTAACACAAATGACCCTGATATAAGCACAAATATAGGTAGCTAGAGATTAGGCCATAGTTAAAAGGGATCATGCCCTATCATATGTTTAGAGGCTCCAATGTAAGTGGGATGACGTATAGGGGGATATCACATAAGTAATATTTTATAAGATGGTTTTGGAGAGACTTCAAGATAAGTATGGGGCCTCCTATTACTGATGAGCCTATGAGACCACCATCCCAAGATACTAGCAAATACTAACTTTTGAGGTATGGGATGCTCAAAGGGATGGTAGTAAAGTTTCCCAATCTAGATCTAGGACACATAGCACATTAGCATTAGGCTAGCCAATACCATAGCCAAAACCACCTCCACCACCAATACCACTAGGACCACCTCTTACAGGACCTATGGACTCATAGAATTAGAGTTGATGTTGTATAGCTCTTTGTCATTTTTGTATTTTGGCACTATGACATGTATATATTCATGATGTATATGACATTCATTTTTAATGAGATATATGACATTCATACTTGGTCTACAGACTTTCACTAGACTATTATTCTTTGATATATATGGTATTCCCTATTATTTATTTTAGCATTATGTGATATGGTCTTATGTTGATGTTATGTTTACTTGGAAATGTTGATATTGTTCATTCTCTTTCACATAGTGTATAATATCAAATATGTTGTATGCTTATGATATTCCATGTATTCATTTGTTCATGTTTATTACCTATAATATATGCTTATTTAGAGATGCACATCCTTATTAGCACATATTATAATCATTATGATTTGGTTATTATGGGTTTGTATTATGAGGAAATGCATGTTGTGAACAAGAGGATATATATTATTGACACCATTGTCTGATAGATATTTGACCTAATTGTTGTTATAGTATATGACTTTATGCATCATAGCTATAAATAAACCATAATAAAATTATACGCCCTATGCATGGAATAACTTAATTTAAATACAAACATAAACAACTTAGGTGTAAGATATGATCAATAAAATCCCAAGTGTAAATATGATGAAATAAACTAATTATATAAATGATTAAAAATACGTAGAACTTATGTATGATATATAGAAAATCAAGACATAAGTGTAAACAATTATAATAAAATGATGAGAGTGTGGCTTAGGTCTCTCATAAAATGGTGAGAGTGTTGGTATAAGGGTAGACAAGCTAACCTTAGAAAATACTGGGCACTACCTACATATTCCAAATGGATCTCAAACCATTGTAGTTCACCTTACAATGAAGAATATGATTAAGTAACAACAAGTTCATGAATAGGGATTTGCTAGAATGGTATAACAACACAGGAAGGTATAATGATAAAAAACTAGAGAAAATAAAGGATGTAATTTCTAAGCCCACTTTCATAATGCCTGAAACAATTGCCACCAAATAACACAACCAATAGCCTCTAACCAAAATCACCTATTCAAAACTACATTTGAACCCAACCACTGACTTTATCTAAAGTACTAATAGATCAAAACCAAGGTTAAAATAAGGAAAATATTTAAAACTTAAGATAAATGGGAAAGGCATGTGGTATGGTATGTATCTTATGATTTCAAAGTGCACACAAATTTTGATTAGTTTTTTTTATTCCAAATGATAAAAAATCATGCATAAAAATACACTAAAACTAAACACTCTTTCCTAAGAACTAGATGGAGCATAACATAATGAACAAGATCACAAAATAAAGATAAAAATAACACAAGTAATTTACCTCCTTTATCAAATTGATGTCCACTTTTTCGAATAAGGTGTTCATGCTTGTACTATGACAATTAGAGACTTATAATAATGTTTCTCCATTATGGTAGCACTTCTCCAATGGTCACTTGTGGCTTGGTGTGAAGCTTGACATAAAATGGGCATTATAACACTACTCTCAATGGATTCTTAAGGGTATTCTAGTAGAATAACCTTACACACAAAAGCTTGTTGGCATATGGTGTGAGAAATTTCATTTATATCTCTAAGACCTAACTCTAACCCTAGGGAGGTTAGGTTAAATTCTAAATTTGGTTGAGTCTAAAATAACCTAGGTTGAATTAGGCTAACCCTGGGTTGGGTGAAAGCTCTCATGAAATCTTGACACCTTGGTTTTAGATATTTATGAGCTATGACAACTCACTTTAGATATTTATGGGGTTTTGACTCACCTTTTTGTAATATTTAGGAATTAATAAATCAATTTATTAGTTCCTTTGACCTTTAACTTCATATTTGGCTAAACAAAACATTGATAAATGAAATTCACTAATTTGATTTGGAATTTTTATTTAAGAAATTTAATTAATATTTTCAATGTAATTAATTTTTATTAGTGTTTTTGGATTTTGTCAATTACTTTAAATGTTTTGAATTAATAGCTTGACAGGCCAAAAGTGTTAAATTACTAGGTCATAATTTTACTAGGGTTGAAACCGAACTAGGTTATTGGTGCATACATGGTAATACACCAACTAGCCTCATCACATTTTTGAGTAATTAAATCCTTTACATGGATGAATTTTGATAATCAGGTGATTTCTAAGCTTTAATTGTGTCATTTTATAGAAATTAAATGGAATCCCAGTTTAGGCATGAAAGTGGCAAAAACTAAGTAGCTATAGTCTGTACATGTTTGAGAAAGTGTTACAAGACACAATTATAGTAACATATTTTCAAATAATGTAAAATTAATTAATCCAAATGATTTATTCCCCAAAGGGTGGTTGATAAGCCCTTGATGCCCCCTTGAGGGAGTGGGAGACAATATAGATTATCGAACATTCCCTTAAAATGAATAAAATGGCATGATCTCTTGGTAATAGGGGTAGAATTATTGAATTTCCCAAAGGTGGTTATAAACAGTAATTGTGATAGAGTCACCAATTTACCCAAAGGAAGTTATAATTAGTAACAAAGGGTGTGACACTAGTTTTCCCAAAGGCAGTTATAAGCAGTGGCATAGATATTTACCTTGGTAGGGCGATGGATGAATATTGATTTATCTAAATGCAGTTATAATAAATAACAAAATGTAAAACATTAATTTTCCCAAAGGTGATTATGATTAGGGATATAGGTATTTACCTCATTAGGGTGGGTGGAGTGGAAAAAATAATGATTTACCCAAATGTGGTTATAATCATTAGCATAAGATGTAAAAATAATGATTTTCCCATAAGCAGTTATAATCATTAAATTGATCAAAAGAGAATGATTTGCCTAAAGGAATTTATAATCATTCACATGATTTAAATCAATATTTCCCTGAAAAGGCATAATATATCATGTATCAATCAAAAATTAATTTACTGCATCGAGGCAAATTGGCAAGGATAGTTTATGTGAAAAATATGTAAAACTAGATTTATGATGAGCTGGCAAAGGATAACAACACATTTCTATCCTAAATGTGATTTCAAACATGCATGTTTAACTAAACATAGGATATATGTAGAAAAATAGCATTGTTAAACAGGTCTTAGGGGAGGCCTAAAAAGATGGTTTTCTTACAATATGATTAAAAAATAAGGCACATAGGATCAAACAGCTTGTAAAATGGACTATGGATGTGAAAAATACACTTATTGGAGTGTGTTGAATGAAATATAGGCCCAAAGGGGTAAAATTTACATTTTTGGCTATACATTCACCCCTAGGGTGAAAAAAAATCATTTTCACCCTATCTAATTAAAAAAATTGAGCTCTAATTTTTTACACAGTGAGATGATAAAGATGTTTTGCACAAGAGATTGATGTCATTTTCAAAGTGGGTGAGAGAGCACATGCAGCCACCCCATGATGGACCCCCAGTGAGTAACTTCACTTTAGTCATTAAGGCTCAATTTTTGTATTTAGTGCTAAATTTAGGTTGGAAAATGGTGAAGTTATCATTTGCATTTTAGGCCAAATAGCAGATTCACCAAGGAAAATGGTGACTTTGTATGAAGTTTCCATTCTTTAAAATGTCAAAAATGCCAAAATCAGGTGGAAATTTCTAAAATGGTAATTTCTCCCATTTTTAGGTGAATTTGTCATTTTCATGAAAATGAAAATGATGATATTGACTAAAAATGTGAAATATCACCTAAATGGTGACTTCACCCTTAGGAAAATAGTGGCTTCCCCGTGGAAGCCATAAATAGTTAGTTTGGGGACATAACATGGATCCAACCTCTTGGAGAGGGTCATTAGGCTTAGTAGGTGATGCTTAGGCTTAGGTAATGGTATATAATTAGGGTGATGCTAATTTTTGTATGTTTACAGGAGAGACTAGTTATTCTGAGTGTCAGGAGTGATGCATGCACTACCTTTAAACCCTTCAAGTCTAGATAAAGGATATGATTTCCTTTTTATATACATTGGACCTTCATGATGTGGCATGGATGTTAATCATCTAGGTAGATTAGGCATATTTGAGCATGTTGGCTAAGTATGTACATAGCAAGACTTTGACATTCCACCTACCTATTTGAGAGGCTAATGTGACACTTGAGGATACCTAGTGTATCCTCAAGTTGTTAATTCATAGATGATGACTATTTTGAACACCACCAACATAGTAATAGGTGGTTCTTGATGATCTAGTTAGTTATTAGGGTATCCCCATATTTTATAGGAAGGTCGATATATACCTTATAAAGACATATACAAACATTTAGCTTGATGATTTACCTATTAGGATATGTCACCACTAGCTCTTTTTAATAGGTAGTTAGTTTTTCTTATGGCCATTATTAGTGGTATCATGTTGCTTAACAAGAGTGGTTGGTACTTTTATATGGGCCTTAAAGGTGTAATGTAGAGTATGCTTGATGATTATGTATGCTTTGCTTAGAGGCTAGTTGTCTTAGAATGGATTAACAAAGATCTACATATGATAACATATCATGGTGGATAGAGAATCAAGGATTTTACTCTTCTAATGGTTTGGGTATGAGGGAACATTTTGATTGAGTGACCAATAGGATTTCATAGATTGTGGGACCTATAAGAGTCATTGGCATATGGTTAGGCTCAAACAAGAGTAATCAGGCACAGGCATAGGGGTATATTCCTTTCTATCATTGAATGTTTGATGATCTTAAACCATATTTTTGAATTTGGAGACCTTACCTCACATACCAATTTCAATGGTTTTAGGATGGATGGTACATGTCTTTCATGATGACTAAATATTTTTTGACTAGGAGATAGTTCCATATTATTGAGGAGTACTACCCTGATCGGGTGCTCAAGTAGCTCAACTACATGTAGAATGTTCTTGAGGGACCGATATTATTTTCTCATGTGACATGGGAGATCAATTTGAATACTCCTATGATCTAGAGAAATATAGCGAGTTATATCAATGTTCCTCAAGCTACTTAGGCTTATGTAAAAGGAGAAGCAGATGTAAGGGTCACTTTATCCTATATACATTAGTGGGTATAGGTATTCCCTCTGACCCTAATAGTTCTAGTTCTAATAGGGGGATAGGTGCCCATGGACATTAAGGAGATGGAGGCTAAGACATCGAGTGGTAGTGGTAACACTTGACAAGATAGTGATGATGAGGTTAGTGATGATGATGATGGCTTCGATGGAGGAGATGGTGGGGGAGATGGAGATGGGTATGATGGGGATGCTGGCCTAGATTTGATGTTACTTAATCGTAGCTCGGTAGTTATTATAGTGACCTAGGTTGATCCAAGTCAGGCAAGGCCTTCTAGCATAGCTATAGTAGATAAGGATGTAGGCTTGTTAGAGTAGGAGATCATCACTTGAATAGGCAAGATTGTAGATTTAAAGCATCAGGTAGTCAGTTTGTAGAGCACCTTATATATGATATGATGGTATGACTCAACTACAATCAAATATCACTTTGCTGAAGACTGAGATAGATAGGTAGGTACATGTGCAAGGCCAGCTCACTACAAATAGAGATCAAGCCATTAGCAATAGAGATCAGGAATTAGACACTATTGATAAGCTCTAGTGAGAATGGGATGCATCTCAAGGAGATGTGACATATGCTAAATTCTCACAAATGGTTGGGAAGTGCCTTTGGGCCAAGGATGAGGTATCTTACTACCAGCAAGCCTATGAGATGACCATGATTGGGGACTAATAGGTTATTTATTTTGAGGTCTAGGATACACAGAGGGTAGTTATCAGATCTAGTCAGTCTCAGACCCATACTCACGTGATAGGTGTCTTAAGTCAGTCTATCCATAAGACACAACCACCACCACTAAGACCTATAGGGCCATTAGGGCCACCTCTAGCTATAGGTCCTATGGACACACAAAGGTAGAGTTTAACACAAAGATCTTGGCACTTTGGAATTTTGGCACAGTTTTGGCATATGGCATTATATTAATTGTATTAGCATATTGATGTTTTTTAAGACACCTTTGTGATATGTATATATCCTTTATGTATATGACATTTTAAAAACATTAACATTCAAATTTGGGTTATTTGAGGCTGATGTACATGTATATGATATTATTTTGACATATATATGATGTTATATTGTTATCTTGTTTATCTCATGTTTAGCATTGATTAATAGTGCTTAGCATTATGGATTTTTAGTATTGTTATGTTTATGTTCATGTATGATTTGTTCAGTTATTACTTATGCCATGTTTATGAGATGTTGTTATGTTGGTTATATCTGATTATGTTATATAACTCATATGTATGCTTATTCAGATATGTATTTATGTATAAGCACCTAATAAATCATTTTTACTCTTATTTATTACTCATGGATTTAGGTATGTGTTTGTCTATTTGTCCAGTTTGATATATCATAGAAGCACTACCATAGCATTAATCTAACAGCCTCAATATTCTTGGTTTTTATTTTATTTTGTGATATTATGCACTATAGTTATGAACAACTAAAATGATAATATATACCTAAAGCATGGAAAACTTAGTTTGACTATAAATATTAATAACATAGGAATAATATATGAATAATCAAATCCCAAGTGTAAATATAAAAAATAAACCAAATGTAAGACTAAATACAAAAAATTCACAACCTAACTAAATGATATGGATAATCAAGACTTAAGTGTGAACAAAATGTAATAAGCTTACATCAACTGAAAAACAAAAAGTTAAAAAGGTAAAATAAAAACAAAACAAACAAACAATAATGAACAAACAAACAAAATAAACAAAAAGATAAAAACAAACAAAATAAATGAACAAAAACAAGTAAGCCTGTACAAATAAACAAAATAAACAAAAAAATAAACACAAACAACAAAATACAATCAAATGATACAAAAAAATAAACAAAACTAATAAACAAATAAAACCAATTAAATAAATAAACTAGACAAAGAAAATAACAAGCAAGGCTATAAACAAACAATAAGATGATAAATAGATAAAAATGACTAAACAACAAAACACCAATAAACAATAAAAAATAAAAAATAAACAAATAAAAATGACTAATAAACAAATAACATGCTAATAAATAAACAAATAAACACAAATAAAAATAACAACAAAACACCAATAAACAAATAAACAAACACGACACAAATAAATGTGATAACTAAACAAATTAAACTATAAACAAACAAACAATAGAATCAGGACAAAACAAATATAACAAACAAAAAGAGTTAACATAAAAAAATGAACAAATAAAATAGAATAATCTAAACAAATAAATAATCTAAAGCAAAGAAAAGTGCAATAAATAAAATATTCTAAACACATAGGCAAACAAACAAACTTAGTTAAACAAACAACAATACACAAACAATGGTTAATCATAATGTTAGTACCAAAAAAAAAAATCATTTGTGTATGTGTAATAGAGGTGTTACTCTTGGTGACAAGGTGACTCCTAATATAGGTGAAAATGACACAAGGTTTCCCCTAGGCTATAGGGAACAATGACACAAACAAGATGACAAATAATACCCTAGGTTATAGAGAATAATGACACAAAACAAACAAAATAGGGGGAATAGAATAAAAGGAAGGTGTATCCGAGCTGACTCCAGATGCACTAGGTAAGTGAATGTTTCCTACATAGTTCTATGGACACAAGACCCAACATAAACTTTAGGCCAAATGTAGTACTCCCAAGACATGGGATAGAAGAAAATTAATGATAAGAAAACATGATTGAGTGATCTCTCAAAATGGCAAGTGCATAAGAAAAGAGGGGAATGATGCTCACAGTCACAAAACATCAACACAAACAAACCACACAAGTGAGAGAGTATGGTTTAGAATAAAACCACACTAAAAATCAAGAGATGAGTATCCACTAATCAACTAAATTGGTAGCTATGGCTTGGAATGAGAATGATCTTGTAAAATGACAAGAGCATTGGCTAAGGTTTCTCACAAAATGGTGAGAGCATTAGCTAAGGTTTCTCATAAAATAGTGAGAGAATTCAAAATTTAAATTACTCATAAAATGGTGAGAGTGTAATAAAATTCAAGTTGTCATTAATGCATCGAGTTCAAATGCACAATGCTCACAACATTAACTCATAAAATGGTGAGAGCGTATGACTAGGGCCAATAAGGATGGGAAAATTAAATGATAAGTGGTTACACATGAAATAGTTAGGAGTCATGGGATCCTAAAGGTAAAGAGGTGGTCAACAAAGAAAGGAAGGTATAGTCAAGCTAACTCGAGATACCCCATGTATCCAAGTGTTGCCTACATAGTTTGTGTGGACCTCAAGTTGATGTATTTCTCCTAGAAATGGGAGGGAAAAGACCAAGGTGGTCTAGAAATGAAATTAAATAGTCAAGATGGCCTACCCATGAAAATTTTGATGACTTTATATCTCATATGAAAATCCTAAGTCAATTTTCATGATTTTGTGGTTTTTAGGTTTTTTCAAAATGTTTCAAATGTTTTTGGAATTTTATAGGCATCTCAACTCAATTGGTGAATCACGAGATATAGAATGGTCCAACTCAAAAAATGGCAAGAGTGTGTCTTAAAAATAATTTCAAAATGGTGAGAGCATGGCAAAGGGGTGACTGAGCTAACCTCAATATAAATCAAGCACTACCTATATAGTTTCATAAGATCTCAATTCATTGTAGTTCCACGTACAAAAAAAGCATCCAACTAATTACAAACAAGTTTAGGTATAAGAAAATGGCAAGGTAAATGGCAACAGTAATGGCAAGGTGATGCAACAATTCATGGTAAAGGTGATGTTCCTAATTTGACCATAGGTGGTTATAATTAGGAAATAATGTCTAAGGATCAATGGTATTAATTTTCCCATAGGCAATTATAATTAGTAGCATAAGTACTAAACATAATAACAAATGAAGGATGTAATTGCTAGGACCACTATCATATTGCTTTCATATACTATCATTCAAACATTTAATTTTGAAATAACTATTGGAATGGAATTCGTTCATCAACCATTGAACATGCTTGAAGTACAAATGAATCAAAACCAAGGCCAAATATGATAGGTGGTGTTAGGTAAATAAGAACTAGCTGGCGAAGGGTTAATATATGGTAGAATAGTAAGGGTATGTTACAAATAATGGGTATAATGTGGCAAAACTTAGATGATCTTTGTAGATAATAATTTGAGTCCCTCAAGCATAAAAATGTTTAAGGTGTATTACATTCATTAGTTCATCAAGTTCATCTCCTTCTGGCATGCTAATCCATATGCTCCAAAACCATAGTTAGTAAAAACTACATAGGGCCCTAACAAGTATCGTTGGAACTTTCCCTTTTTCTTTATTTCAGCATTAACACTCTTCTAATTTTCTTTTAACTCCAGGTCACCAAGTTTAAATTCATGATGCTTAACATGCCTATTATATTAACCCTTTAATCTATTTTGATATGCCTAAAGATTATTCAAGGCAGCCATACACTTTCCATCAAGCAAGTCTAGCTCCTACAAGTGAGCTACTCTATAATCTTCATTGTCAATGATATGTTGCAGTGAAATTTAAAGAGAAGGCAACTCAACCTCAACATGAAGAATGACCTCAATTCTATAAATAAGTGAATAGGGTGTAGATTTTGTTGGAGTATGGAATGTAGTACATTAAGCCTAAAGGGAATTAAATAGCTACAAGTTCCAATTATGACTAACATCATTGATAATCTTCTTTAAAATATTGACAATAGTTTTATTATAAGCCTCAAGTCGGTTATTGCCTTATGGGTAGTAGGCGGTAGAGAAATGTTGTTCGATGTGGTATTGGGTACAAAGTAATTTCACGTATTTATTTTAAAATTATCTACCATTATCAGATCTAATGTCTAAAGGGATACCATAATGTTAGATGAGATTGTTGAATATGAACTTGGATATCTGCTTACCAGTGGCATAAGAGGAATGGATTCCACCCACTTAGCGAAATACTCGATAGCAGTCAAGACATGTTTATGTTCATCTAAGGATGTAGAGTTAATCTTCCCTATAAGGTCAACTCCTCATGTTGAGAATAGCCATGGTGTTATCAATGGTTTGAGTGTCTTGGCTAGATCATCAATCATATTAGCATGCTTCTAACACTTGGCACACCTCTTCACATATGCAACTATGTCTACTTCTATATCCGGCTAGTAATAACTAGTACGTAGTAATTTTTTGGCTAAAATTGCTACACTGGTGTGGGCCTCACACACTACTTCATCAACTTCCCTCAATACTAGTCCAAATTCTACCAAAGGTGAAGAATGAAGTAGAGTTCCATCATAACTTCTACGATACAAGATTGGTCTAAGTAGGGTATAACAATAGGCTCTGTGGGTGAAGGACTTTTGTTTCTTACATGATAAGTTTGGAGGCATAGTTTGGTCATGAAAATAGGTATATATGTCTGAGTACCAGAGAGACGGGGACCAATAATGTCACAGACCATCTTGATGGCTGATTTTTCATGTGCTAGTACTAAGAGATATTCTAAAACAAATAGTAATCCCTTGCTCTATCTATGATCTAAATCATGGATCTAATAGTTTATATAGCATCATATGTTCTATTATTTGCTTGAGGTATTCTTTCAAATTAGATGTTGGAAATCTATTTCTTGAGAGTATCGACCATATCCTTATATGGTACCAACTTCTCATCCTTGGTCTTGTACTAGTTTATAACCTAATTGATGATTAGTTGAGAATCACCATGCACCATTAAATGCTAAATGTTCCACTATACTACTTGATGAAGCCTTCCAATGAGTGTTTTTTACTCATCCATGTTATTAGTACAAGTAAATCCAATATGAAAGGACTTAGGAATAATGTCCCCTTTTAGCATAATAAATAATATTCTAGTACTTGATCCATGAGCTTTAAATGATCCATCAAAGTACATATTCTACTATTCGGCCTCAAGAGGGATTTTTTCTTCTTCGACAATCATAATGGCCTCATCTAAAAATACAAATGTAATAGCTTGAGTATCTTTAAGAGGAGATTCTACAAGCTGATCTATGAGGACTTCCCCTTAATGACCTTCTGGTTGACATTCAATTTTAAACTCACTCAATAGCATGATCCATTTTTCCATGCAACCCTTTAAAGATGATTTAGAAAGTAGATATTTGAGCATATCTACTTTGGCAATAATAATGGTCTTGTTGTTCAACATATGATGATGCAACTTTTTTGATGTGAACACCATTGCTAAAAAGGATTTTTCAATCAGTCTATAATTATTCTCATATATAACCAATGTTTGACTTAAATAATACATGGCACATTCTTTTCCATATTCATCATGTTGTGTCAAAAGTGCCTCAAGGGCATTTTTAGTCACTAATAGGTAATGTAGCAATGGCTTATTCAACATGGGTGGTAATAAAATGAGTGGGTTGGTAAGTTATTCCTTAAGATGATCAAATGCTTTTTAGCACTCTTCATTCTAGGAGAAAGTAATAACCTTCTTCAGTAAGTGTGTAAATGGGTGGTATTTATCAGTCAATTATGAGATAAATCATCAAATGGATTGAATCTTGCCTTGTAGACTACAAAGTTGCTTCAAGGTAGATGGCAGTGAAATATTAGTAATTGCACAAAATTTGGCTGGATCAACTTCAATGCCCCTATGAGAGACAATGAAGCCTAATAGTTTGCTAGAAGTTATTCCAAACACACACTTCTTTGGATTAAGCCTGATGTTATACTCATAAAGTCTCTCAAATATTTTTCATAGTACAAATAGATGGTTAACATGGATCTTTAATTTACCTAGAATGTCAATGACATAGTCCTCAATGATGTCATGCATCATATCATGTAACATCACTATCATGGATTTTTGGTAAGTGGCCCCTATGTTCTTAAGTCCAAATGGCATCACCTGATAAAAAATGTTCCTTGTAGAGTAGTGAACACTATCTTATGTTGGTCTTCTGATGCAATTTTGATATGATTATAACCTTAAAAGCCATCCATAAGAGATAACATTTCATCTCTATCCATTTTATCAACAATCATGTCAATGTTAGGAAGAAGAAAGTCATCTTTTGAGTAGGCTTTATTGATATCTCTAAAATCAATGTAGTTTTCGATACCTTTTAGTTTCTTGTTTACTAGCACAATGTTTAAAGTTCACTCTGAATAATCAATTACCCTAATACATTTCACATCTAAGAGTTTTTCAAACTCTTTATTGACTAGCACAGCAATATGAGGATGCATCTTACATAGCTTCTATTTAATGAACTTGGCATTAGGATGTACAATGAGATGGTGTACAACCAAGATGAGATCCAAACCTAGCATGTCTGAATAAGCCCATATGAATATGTCAATAAACTCTATCAAAAGGGTTGAACTTCATGTTCCTCCTTAGTGAGAGACGTGCCTAATTTAATCAACTTTAGGTCCTCTAGAGTCCCAATAATAACCTCTAAAGTGTCTTCTACTAAAAGTGTAGAACAATCATCTAAAATAGTCATAAAATAATTAAATTAGTTAGCAATGGCAAAGTCCTCTGGCTGAACTGGCTCATCTAATTCTCCCAAATAAGATGAATCAGAATCTCCTAATGCTAGTAATGGCCATGAAATAAATATCTCAAGGCACTCTTGAACAATCTATACAAAATATTTTCATTCTTTGGTACTTATCTCTAATCCATAAATAGGATATGGACTATAGGTCTCATATGATTCATAGTAATATGGGTGAACATCCCCATTTAATAGTGTTAAAAACTAGTTTTCACCAAGAGACTTTCTTTTATCTTTACTATTACCCTAGTCAAAAAGTGCCTCAAAGAGGTTTTCACTTTTAGACCTCAATGTTTGATTATTATTTTTGGACAAGGAATTCCACCTAATCTCCAAAATAGGCAGGAGGATCCAATCTAATATAAAATCCTTACTTATGATCTCCAAGAGTAAGGAGATTCCTTAATCCCAGAAAATCACATATGGCCTCATCATTTTCAAACTCATCTAATCACATTATTAATTCTTATTGGTCATAGTCTATCAACTATGAGTGGTAAAGGGTTAATGACAAAGGTTGATAAATAGGGTTAATATTGCAAATGACAGGGGGTCAAACAAATTTGTGGTGCCAAGGTCAATATAAATTCCATAATTAAACTCTACAATATTACCAACATCATCTTCACTAGTCAGTGTTGTTAGAATGTGAATAAGGTATGTAGGGTCACTCATAGGTAGTTTAAATCCAATACCATGGGTTCCCTTGTACTTGGTCATTGATACTAGTTCAATCATGCCTTATTGATGTAGCCCTAGGCCTCTACCTTCAAAAGTTAGGTGATCCATAATCTGATTAGGGATAGGATACTTTATGCTTTGGTAATAGTTAGCTAACTCATTAGTGTAAATCCATAAATCATCTTCAGCTAAGGGGTCATGTTCTAAGCCAGATGGTTTGAAAATAATGGGCCTATTCAGCTAAAATTTTCCCTTGGCTTCTCACTCCATATGATTAGTTTTGGCCTTGGGTCTCCCATAAGCTTTTGGATTTGTCATAAATTTGGCAATATGGAATGGATTATGGGTAATATATTCTCTAAAACCTTTGTCTTTTATATAGAATTAGTTGGAAATGTTTGGTAGAGGCATGGTTGAGGTAGAAACTAAGTTGTTTGGGTCAATGTAGTTAGATTTTGACCCTGATTCAATGGATTTTCCCCTTTTAGCTCTTTCTCCATCAGATTTGGGTATATTATGTTGGGGATCAACCAACAATGGATTACACTTGTGAAAGCAATAAACGCGGAAATAAATCAGATAGATAAGTAACTAGAATGATAAATAGCACAGAACAAGATATACAAGAAAACACCCTAAAAACTTGTATTAACAAACTCTTTACAAAAGGAATACAATTGAAGAAACTTCATTCTTCCACACCTCTCTTAGATGCACACAAGATCTCTCTCACTAGATCTCTATTCCTTAAGAGCTCTCTCTCTCAAGTACACTCAAATCCAACAACCTGGATTGATGCAACTCAGTACTGTCCTTCAAACATTCACAATGTTCTACTAATACTGACATTCAACATTACACTCTTACAATTATGAGCTAAGAAGATCTATCCTAATATAGAATTAGGAGACTTGAGCATGCTCTTACAACAAATAGTTAAGCCTCTTGAACAAGGGCTCTAAAAATAATATTGCTAATAATAGAGACGCGAGCTTGAGACTACAACTCAAACTCATCATGCAAACACTCGCTTCTGTCCACAAAAATAGCTTTCTGGACACACAGGTAACCAACATCGGTTCCTGCCTGTTCGCCTGTGACCATTGCTGGCCGACACTACTGCCGACGTCGGTGCCTCTACAACTGAAAATGACCGATGTCGGTCAATCCTGACTGATGCCGGTGTCTGTGTAGATCCGAACCTGTTTTAGTATGCTCCTTGGTGAAGCTTTTAGCTCCACACCCTAACAATCTCCCACTTAGAGATAAACAGCTGCACCAAGACCTGTACAGCAACATCTTCTAGCTCCTCCATCTTCAACTCAATCATGAAGACCAATAGAAGTTGAATGAACATTCAACTTATCCTTAGTAACTGGCTTTGTTAGCATATCCGCAGGATTCCTATCTGTATGGATTTTCTCCAACTTCAACTCCCCATCTTCTAATACCTACCATATGAAATGGTACCTTAGTTGTATGTGCTTTGTTCTTGAATGAAAGGCCGAATTCTTGGCCAAATGGATTGCACTCTGACTGTCACTATACAATCTGCAACTCTCATGCTCCCTACCAAGCTCATCCATGAACCGTGTCATCCATATCATCTCCTTGCTAGCCTCTGTGGCTGCAATGTACTCAGCTTCTGTAGTTGACAAGGCAACAACCTTCTGCAACTTAGATATCCAACTAACCGCCGTTCCACCTACAGTAAAAACATAACCTGTAGTGCTCCTCCTGTCATCCAAATCACCTGCCATATCTGAATCTACATAACCATGTAGAGAAGTATCTGAACCTCCATAGCATAAGTGCCTATTGCTAGTTCCTCTCAGATATCTAAGGATCCATTGAACTGCTTTCCAATGTTCCTTACCTGGATTGGCCATATACTTACTTACCACTCCCACTGCTTGGGCAATATCCAGTCTAGTACACACCATTGCATACATCAAACTCCCTACTGTGGAAGAATATGGAACTCTATTCATGTACTCTACCTCATCATGTGAATTGGGACATTGTTCTTTACTTAACTTGAAATGTCCAGCCATAGGTGTACTTACCGATTTTCCATCCTGCATATTAAACCTTTCCAACACCTTGTTCACATAATCTTCTTGAGACAATATCAACCTATGATTTTTCCTATCTCTCTTAATGCTCATGCCAAGGATCTTCTTCGCTGCTCCCAAATCCTTCATAGCAAACGTTTGAGCTAACTTCACCTTAAGCTCAGAGATATCCTGCATGTGAGATCCTGCAACCAGCATATCATCTACATACAACAATAGAATAATATATCTACCATTATCAAATCTCTTGAAATATACACAATGGTCCGATTGACACCTACTGTAGCCATGCTCAGTCATAAACCTGTCAAATTTTAAATACCATTGCCTTGGAGCTTGCTTGAGGCCATACAAGCTTTTCTTCAGTTTGCACACTAACTTCTCCTTACCCTTGACCTCGAATCCTTCTGGCTATTCCATGTATATTTCCTCATCCAAGTCTCCATGAAGAAATGTTGTCTTAACATCTAGCTGCTCGAGATGCAAATCCTCAAAAGCAACCAAAGACAATACAACCCTTATTGAAGTCATTTTAACAACTGGAGAAAAAATCTCACCAAAGTCAATACCTAGTTTTTGTGCAAATCCTTTCACTACTAATCTGGCCTTGTATCTCATCTGTCCATCTTCACCTTCCTTCAACCTGTAGGTCCATCTGTTCTTTAGTGTTCTCTTACCAGCTGGCAATTCAACCAAATCCCATGTTTGGTTCTCTCTTAAGGACTCCATCTCCTCAACCATGCCACACTCCCACTTACTCTTGGACTCCACCTGTAATGCTTCTTCAAAACTCTCTGGTTCTCCACCATCAATTAGCAATAAATAATATAAGGAAGGAGAGTATCTAATTGGAGGCTTACTTACCCTTTCAGACCTCCTGATGGGTGTCTTGGACTCGTCCTCAACATGCTGTCCACCCAAACTTTCTGACAGTGACCAACCTCGGTCACCTGCAGACCTGTTACTGGCCGACGCCGGTTCTTCCTGGCCGACGTCGGTGCCTGGTCTACCGACGTCGGTCTCTGTATGACCAACATCGGTTTCTGTATAGCCAACGTCGGTTCCTAACCTGCTGACGTCGGTCTCTATGTTTTCCTGCAAGTGATTATTTCTTTTTCCCACGAGCTCATTTTGGACCATAACTTCGTCCAATTCACCATTGCTCTGTCCAGACTGATCCAGCTTCCTCATCTGATCACTATACATCACTCTTTCATTGAAAACAACATCATGGCTTCTGATTACCTTGTTAGTTCCTAGATTCCAAAATCTAAAACCAAAATCATCTGAGCCATAGCCAATAAACGTGCACCTCATAGACTTAGCATCAAGCTTCTTTCTATTTTCCTTATCTATGTGGACAAAGGCTTCACAACCAAAAACTTTGAGATATGAGAGATCTACCTTTTTACCTGTCCATGCCTCTTCTGGAATTCCACCATCCAGAGCTATAGAGGGTCCTCTATTAATCAGGTACAGTGCGGTGTCAACTGCTTCTGCCCAAAACTCTAAGGGCAACCCTACATGCAATCTCATACATCTTGCACGCTCCATGATTATTCTATTCATCCTTTCAGCAATACCATTCTGCTAAGGTGTCCTTGGAACCATCCTTTGCCTACGGATTCCATGTGTATGACAATACAATTTGAACTTAAGACTGCAGAACTCGCCGCCATTATCGGATCTCAAGCACTTTAATCTTCTGCCTGTTTCATTCTCAACCATAGCTTTCCAAATCTTAAAAGTCTCAAAAACATCAGATTTCTTTTTAATACAGTAGATCCATACCTTCCTTGTAGCATCATCTATGAATGTAACATAGTACCGTGATCCTCCAATAGAGGCTACCTGAGCCGGTCCCCACATGTCTGTGTGAACAAGCTGCAAGTTCTGCCTTTTCTTAGTAGACCCAGTCTTGAGAAAACTAACCTTTTTCTGTTTTCCAAATACACAATGCTCATAAAACTCTAGATCTATGCCTTTTAAATCTGAAAGCATACCTTTAGACTTAAGAATTGACATCCCCTTCTCACTCATGTGGCCAAGCCTTGAGTGCCACAATTTAGCATCCACATCTAAAGTAGATAATACAGAAGGAGATTTGTTAGTAACATAATTACACAAATAGAGAGTACCTTCTCTCTTACCTCTGGCCATAACAAGTGCACCCTTGGTCACTTTCCAAGGAATCTACTGTGAGAGTTACTGTACAACCCTCATCACCTAGCTTACCTGCAGAGATCAAATTTCTCTTCAAACTAGGAACATGCATCACATCTCTCAACACCCATGTGTTGCCATTCTGCATCTTCAGCTGCACTTTACCTTTGCCAATAATCTTACAAGGCTCATCATCCCCTAAGTACACTATTCCAAAATCTCCATAGATATAGTCACTGAAATATTCTCTGTTAGGGGTAGCATGGAAAGATGCACCAGAATCTAATACCCAAGATTCTATGTTATTATGCAAAGAGAAAATAAGAGCATCCTGTGTAATACCTGCAACCTTTGTCTCTTCCTTTCCTTCATGCTGATTGTCCTCCTTAGGCTTTGACCAGCAATCTCTGCTTATGTGCCCAATCTTTCCATAATTCCAGCATTGTGGCTTCCTGCCATTCCTAGATTTGGATCTTCCTCTCACCTTAGACTTAGATCTTGATCTCCTCTTGCTCTTTTCTTTTTGCCTTCCCCTGCTCTCAAAATTTAAAGCGTTCCCAGATGTCTCTTCTGTGCTTTTCTTGCGTATTTCTTCATTCAAGATAACACTAACAACATCCTCTACTTTCAAAATATTTGATGCAGACGCAGTATTAGAAACTGCCATTACTAAGCCATGCCAGCTTTCAGGCAAAGAACATAATATCAAAAGAGCTTTTATTTCATCTTCAAATACAATATTGATAGAAATTAATTGATTAACGATTCCATTGAAATCATTCAAATGAGTAGAAACAGATCCACCTTCATTCATATGCAAATTAAATAACTGCTTCATAAGATATACCTTATTTGAAGCTGAGGATTTTTCATACATATTTGCTAACGCAGTCATCAACTCTACTGTTGTTTTTGTCTGTGACAATTTAGATATCACAGTGGAGGCCAGACTCAGTCTTATAAACCCCAGAGCCTTTCTGTCAAGAACTTCTCATTCTTCATCCTCCATGTCCTTGGGCTTCTTTGCAATCCCACCTAACGGTAAGTAGAGATCTTTCTGATACAAATAGTCCTCTATCTGCATTCTCCAGTGTTGATAGTTCTTGCCATTAAAATTTTCCATTCTCAACTTACTTTCTTCTGCCATTGCTTCTCCCATTCAAATAGAAATCCCTGCAGAAACCCCTGTGAGCAACCTGTAATCCAAACACACTACACAGATCTAAACCACCTGTTAGTGAACCTGAGCTCTGATACCACTTGTTGAGCTCTGAACCTGTAACCAAGGCTCTGATACCACTTGTTGGGGATCAACCAACAATGGATTACACTTGTGAAAGCAATAAACGTAGAAATAAATCAGATAGATAAGTAACTAGAATGATAAATAGCACAGAACAAGATATACAAGAAAACACCCTGAAAACTTGTATTAACAAACTCTTTACAAAAGGAATACAATTGAAGAAACTTCGTTCTTCCACACCTCTCTTAGATGCACACAAGATCTCTCTCACTAGATCTCTATTCCTTAAGAGCTCTCTCTCTCTCAAGTACACTCAAATCCAACAACCTGGATTGATGCAACTCAGTACTGTCCTTCAAACATTCACAATGTTCTACTAATACTGACATTCAACATTACACTCTTACAATTATGAGCTAAGAAGATCTATCCTAATATAGAATTAGGAGACTTGAGCATGCTCTTACAACAAATAGTTAAGCCTCTTGAACAAGGGCTCTAAAAATAATATTGCTAATAATAGAGATGCGAGCTTGAGACTACAACTCAAACTCATCATGCAAACACTCGCTTCTGTCCACGAAAATAGCTTTCTGGACACACAGGTAACCGACGTTGGTTCCTACCTGTTCACCTGTGACTGTCGCCGACTGACACTACTGTCGACGTCGGCGCCTCTGCAACTGAACATGACCGACGTCGGTCGATCCTGACCGATGCCGGTGTCTGTGTAGATCCGAACCTGTTTTAGTATGCTCCTTGGTGAAGCTTTTAGCTCCACACCCTAACATATTATTCATGCTATAAATTTTATAATCAACCTCAAGGCATTTATAATATTGATATGGTTGGAGATCAGTTGGTATAGTCACTTCCATTATTAAATGTGGAAATTTTATACATTGATGTAATGTAAAAGGTATGGCCTTGATTTCATGGATCTAGGGTCAACCCAATAATAGATTGTGAGATAGTTATAGGTCCAAAACATGGAATAGAGTGTCATGGGCCAAATTCTAAATGACCATTGGCAAGCTAATAGTACTTTGAGATTCCCATTCTTCATTATCATATGCTTTGATAACGATGGTATCTAGCTTCAAGTCATATGTTGTATATCCAATATGTTTGACCAAATTTAGTGACGTAATGTTGAGGCCCAAACCATTATCTACAATTATGTGTTTAATTCTATGGTTTATTATATCGACCTCTATGTACAATAGGTTATTATGTAAAGGGCCCAAGGATGACATGTCACTCTAGTCAAAGGTAAGACATTGGCTAGGGGCTAAGTGTCTTATCATGGCTTAGAATTTGTCTAGAGTGATGTCATCTGGAATGAGGGATTGGTTCAAGTACTCATTCAAGATATCTTAGTAGATGATAGAGGTACACAAAAAATCTAGAATGGATATATGTACAGGTGTCTTTTATAGTTATTCCATAATATCATAGGTCTCCCCTTTGGTTTTGTCATTTGGTTTATTTTTTATAGGCATGGTACGTTGATTAGGATCACTTGTAGTATTTGGTTATGGTCCCTTGATAATGACCTTATCTTGTCAAGTCATGATTACATAATCTTGATTTTTATTTGGCTTTGGTAATTGATATATATATATATATATATATATATATATATATATATATATATATATATATATATATATATATATATATATATATATATATATATATATATATATATATATATATATATATATATATATATAACATGATGATGTTTAGATGTTTTGTTTACTATTCTATATAATATCATTATAAAAAATCACTTCCTTATGAAATCGTATGGTTGAGTATATATAATGTTTTAAATGTAACCATATGTTACTATACCTTTTATGTATGGTATAATTAAGAAATAAGTAATTCCACCTTAGCAGGTTTCAATACTAAACTTAGGTGGAATTACTTATTTCTTAATTATATCATACATAATGTATAGTAATATATGTCTACATTTAAAATGTTCTAAACATCATATTAACTCATATAATCTCATGGTAAATTGTGAATAATCTATTCTCGTGTATATATGTTTTGTCTTAAATGTTATATGAACACGAGAATAGATTATATAGAATAGTAAAGAAAACATCTCAACATCATTGTGTTAGATGTATATATATATATATATATATATATATATATATATATATATATATATATATATATATATATATATACTTCACTATTTTTGGAAGATTCAAGCATTCATTGTGTGTGTGTGTGTGTGTGTGTGTGTGTGTGTGTGTGTGTGTGTGTGTATGTGTGCATCATTGTCATAGATATTCTTATATATATATATATATATATGTTTATACTTCACTATTTTTGGAAGATTCAAGCATTCATTGTGTGTGTGTGTGTGTGTGTGTATGTGTGTATCATTGTCATAGATATTCTTATATATATATATATATATATATATATATATATATATATATATATATATATATATATATATATATATATATCATTGTCCATATTTAGATTATTCATTGTTCATCATTCTTAGATCACCCCTATATATATTGTTATATATTCTTTATTGAAATACAACATACAATATATTGTTATGTTTATACCTCACTATTTTTGGAAGATTCAAGTATTCATTGTGTGTGTGTGTGTGTATCGTTGTCATATATATATATATATATATATATATATATATATATATATATATATATATATATATATATATATATATATATATATATATATATATATAATTGTCCATATTTAGATTATTCATTGTTCATCATTCTTAGATCACCCCTATATATATTGTTACATATTCTTTATTGAAATACAACATACAGATTGCTATACCTTACATAGTCCAAAACTCACATTTTTTAGTTAGATCCTAAAAAATGATGTGCCTTATGTTTTTCTATCAGACATTTATGCAAGAGTGAGGTGATGTTCAAAAGATAAGGAGACTTTTGCAAAGCTAGAGATTTTGTATTTTCAGATTCAAGAAAGAGAAACATTCCTCTGACATCATAATGAGAAGTTGGTAATTGTATTTGGATTGGTAAACATGTCTCCTATATGGATATCTTGTTGAGATTGATTGGGTATTTGCTAAAATTTAAATGTATAATAAACATCATCACTAGTTTAAGAAATGAAGAGCAGAAAAAATGTATGTAAGCACTTCATTTAGGTTAATGTCTACTTGTATATTATTTTTAGATAAGTGGGTTGCGAATTGCAAAATGCCATGGTTGTTGATGGACTTGTACTCTTTTTATGTTCATATATGTTCTCATGAATTGGAAACAATGATATACTTAGCCATTCATTTTTATATGATAGATATGTAAACTATGCCATTCAATTTGATATGACAGATATATCTTAGGTCATACATTTTTTATATACAAATATATATACTCAATTTCATATAAATTATTTTCTATAATTTAGAGGATAAAGGTTCCATACAAATAGATATATATTCATTATTTTATTTTTTTAGATGAATATACATAGTCTAGATATATATCATATATATTTGAATAGTAACTACACACAGTTCAACATATACACATAATTTTGATTAAAACACATATATATAGAGACACACACACACACACACAAATCAAAGGTTCCACATATGTGATAATAATGTCTAATCTAAAGCAGCATGATCTAAAAATCCCTTACTAAGTTTGATCTCTCTCTTCCTTAATGCATTGTAATCCTCTTCTGGACCTCATGATCCTTTTCTCTTCTTCTTCTCCTCTTATTATATCCTACCATTACCTCCTCCTTTCTTTCTTTCCTTGTATGATTTTCTTTCTTTTTTCCTAAATCTATAATTTTCTTAATTATTACTTTATTTCCTAATCATAAAAAAAATAATGCAATTGTTTTAATTATTTTATTTCCTGTATGAGGCTTTTATGTTGCTTTATTTGATACTAACTTAACATAGGTAAATAATTATCATGACTTAATCATAATATGACTAATATAAATTTAATTATATTCCTTTCAACAGTAATTGGTATTCTTGAAATATCATAAAGATAACTTGTCAATTTTTTCAAACATTAATAAGACATGATGGTTAGGCTAGATGTGGTAGTAACCAGGTACTAATCATGAAAAATTACATTTTTAAAAATATTAATAGTCATGAATACACTAACAAAACATTAAAAAAATCACACAAGATTAATTCCATATAAGTAGTAAACTGAGCTAACACACAACTAATATGCATAAACAATTATATAAATATAGACAATAGTAAAAACATACTAACTCTAACCATTCAAATTATCCATATAATGAGTGTCATTAATGTGGTGTGTGCATGGGTTCTAGTTGTTACTTTATCATCCCCAAACACCTCCATCTATGTCAACTTCTTCAATGATGCTCTCCCTCCATCATGCTCTGAGGGATAAATCTCTCCTAGATCAAACTCACGACAAGAAGGTAGCTAGTCCATAACATCATGACATATATCATAAAATATTATTGTAACAACACATTAACATGATCATAATGTAAATAATATACCATACATCTAACTCATAATAATGCAATCACGTAATCAAAGCAACATACATATGTCCCATAAAAACATATGACTTACAACTTAGTTAACAATAATTAAATCAAATTACCAACCATATAAAATATATGGATAATCAAGTAAATTTGATTAGTGAGAAATCAAGATGTAACACAAATTTTGAGTAAACCAAATCAATAGTGCTCTCTAACATTGCAAGTATGTAGCGAAGATTTCACCAGTCTTTTGTTTATCTTATCCCAAGTCCACAACTATAATCTTATGCTCGATATTATATGAAAACTATTGTATGAACTTATCTAAAAGATCATTGAATTCAGGCATATAATTCTTTAGTAATTTTAAAATCCATTCCAAAGCTTGTCCATCTAAATTCCTTGGAAAAATAATAAGAAAGTATACGTCACTAAATGCCACTGACTAGAAATAAAAAATAATTCTTTCAGATGCTCTTTAGGGTTGCCTTCACCCTTGTATTTATCAAATTTAGGTGGCTCATAGTCTGGAAAAAATTGTATTTATTGATAATCCATGTTGAATAGATAAGATCACATTTCATCCAATTTAAATTTCTTTATTTGCTTTTTGATCTATATAACTTGAATTGCATCCTTCATCTATTATAACTCTTGGGCAAGGAAGTCAGATGGAGTCGTATATTGTTTTTGAGGTTGCACAATCAAAGGTGGATTGCCTTGATTGGGGTAGGCATATTGTGCAATGTTGGTCAATTAGTTAGATGATCAGGTATACATATTTGTGTATTAGGATTATATTTTGGCTATGCAAAATGTTTTTATTGAAACACATTATAGTTAAAATTGGCTATATAGCCTTGGATGCCAAATTGTGGCTATGGTAATGACATTTGGCTCTATGGGAGGTGTTGGTATTGTATGTAGGAAACATGTTGTTGACTATAACCCTACTATTAGAGGTGTTAAAATTTGTATCATTTTTGCGTGTGTGATATCCATTAGGTGAAAAGAAACTATTGTTAGAGCATGGTACCTATTATACATAGTAACCTTGTTGTTGGATGAACACATGTGTTTAGATTTGTACTTTTTGTTAGTTAGAAATTGTTAGGGGTTTCGAATATTTTATTGTTGACCAACTGACACCTTATGACTAATAGAAATAGGTTGTGTGTTAGGAAACATTTATGATTGTTGAGGTATATTGATGTGTGCTTGTTGTGGTAGAAAATTTATTGCCCCTTATTGAGGTGGTATAGTGTGTATACACAATATTTTAAACTTTTATAAATTATTGATGATTTCTCTCTTACAATAACCTATTGAGTCTCAATATATTTGAGTACACACCTTACAGGGTACACTGAGAAAGGGGTGGGCAGATCATTAGTGCTTCATAGGATCATTGTCCACTATACCACCAATTGATATTAATCTAACTATCTCCTAAAAATAATTACCTAAGCTTTGCCTCCTCTCTTGAAACCTCATCCAACCATTTTCTACCTTCATTAGCCCCTCCAAAAGCTTAAAACCCTTTCCAATAATTTATGTTACACTATCAACCCCATCCACCCTATACTTTAATTAATAAAGACCTAATTTGTTTTTGTCAATAATGATATAGAGTTGATTGGGATGACCCTATCAGCTAAACTTTTAGAAAGGCTTAGGGTTAGATTCAAATATATATACACATTCATTTTGTCATTTCTTAGAGAGATAGTAAGATTTAATTATTCATTTGCACTTTTTTATAATTTGCTCTTTTACCATTCTACTTGAGGAGTTATAGCTTAGGGTTTTTACTTGGAGAAGATTCTTGTCTTGTGGAAAAGTCTTGAATGCTTTGGCCTTTCTTAGTGATCCTTAAAAACCATAATAACCTATTATGAAGCACCTTTGGCCAAGGGAGAGATTGATTCTTGACAGGTTCATCTTCAAGGTATGTATCTCTTACTTTACTCCTCTATTTTAGTAGATAGAAGTAACATAGGAGATGGCTTTTGAATATATTGATCTCTCCATGCATTAGGGTTTTACCTATACATAACCTAACTAGTATTCTCCTATGCATATTCACTTTCATGTTTACTAACCCCTATTTTGATTTGCATATAAATTTGTGAATATGAAAACATAAGACCTAACTAGGGTTATTGCATAGTTTTGTTTGACTGGAGGCTTTGGAACCCTTCCTAATAATTTTATTGTGGTAAGAGATGCTTTGGTTAGGTCTATATATCTAATGTATCAACAATTAAAAGTTTAATTAGGATTTATCTTCTTTGATCTATGATTAAATAATAGATCGGTTACATTTCCCTTTGTATATATTCTAGTGAACCCAACGTGAGTCAAACCCTTATAGGCTTTCTTTCATGCCATAATTTTATCATCATATTATATTTTTATATATTTTTAATACTATATAAAATAATTTGGTATAGTTCTAATATTCTATGTAAATAATTAACACATAGTCACTCCAAAACAACTATGTTTTGTTTGTGCAGGTCTTCACTAAATACAAGTTACTAGATTGGCCAATTTGGCATAATATTCTTATTTATCTATAAATTCACATACATATTAAAAGTATATGACTATTTATTATTCTCTTAAATCAACATACAAGTCCATAAACACAATTTAACCAATTGATTATGTTTGTCAATTCTTCTTCAATATACAAGGTTTTGTAAACTTGGTCGAGCTAGTTGACTCAGTTAGTAGAATTTTAAAATAGCATTTGAACATCACAACATAAAAATTTGAAATTTAAAACATCTTCAATCCCTTCAAGGTTCATTCCTTTCTCTCTCTATCATTTCAATTCTTCTTTTAGTACTATTTTTCATAAGTTTTTTGTTTATAAAACTACAATCCTACATAAAATTGTGTTGATTTGTTCAACACAATTTTATAGTCTATCTTCAATATAAAATATAGTCAACCTATTTGACTGTGTTCTTATAGATCTTAATTATATATAATATTAGCAACCTATTTGACTCTATTTTACACTATTTTTATGTAATGTCACCTAAACTGACTATGTAATCTTATCAATAAAGAAATTAACCTATATTTCATAGTAATTAGTTCACCTTTCCTTTTCCATTGTTTGCATGCTTAGAGTAATGAACATAGTTTAAATAGGTGGTTTTTCAAATTACCATTTTATTCAAACTATTTTTATATTTTTCACACACTACCAAATCAATTTACATTCAAAAATCATTAAACATTTGTCTTCTCAAGGCCTACCTACTTAGATTTCATCACCAAGAGGGAAGTCAACCTAGTTTTCTAGCCAAGTATAAACACATGGTTGATGGTATATATTGTAAAAGTACTTGACACCATTCTAATTTATAATTGTGAAGTAATGGGGTAGGCCCCAATACCAATCTATCACCATTACCAATATAGATCCCTTTCAGCTTAAACATCCTGAATCTAACTTTAGATTGCTTTTTAGTTCCTTATTTCAGAAAATTTCTTCATCATATTAAAATTAAATTTTATTATAACTTAATAACACTTAAGATGACTAATTAATTAGCATTTACTTTTTAGTTATTGTTTATTCTTTTATCATTGTATTTTGTATTGTAAAACTTGAATTGGATAGTATTGGTGTAAGGTTTATGTTGTGTGTTCCAATTAGATCAGTCACATTGATCTAATTACTTATGTGCTTAATTTCATTTTGATTCAAAATTATCTTGAAAATTTTTCCTCTATTTTATCACACTATCATTTCTATCAATACAATCTCTTATAGACTATTTAGCCTTCCTACCTATAGTACATAATCAACCTATCTGATTATGTATACTAATCTCCCTATTCAATTCCCTGTTCAGTAGTACACTATCAACCCATATGACTATGTATTCCTTTTAACCTATGTCAATTTCATAACTTCTAACACATAGTCAACCAACTTGACTATGTCCTCTTATCTTTCTATTTTGTGAATCTTATTTATAGAACTCTATTGACTCGATCGACTTTGTACCAATTGGCCGACTATGTTCTCTATCTGGCCAACTCTATCCCTATTTTTCCCTCTTATTTCCCAATCTTAGTTTCTCTCATCAAGTATCATGACATCCCCTATCATAATATTCTTAGAAAACCTAAATCCATTTAGACACTATATGGGGTACTCTTTACTTCCTTTCTTTACTTCCAAAGAGTATCCTCACTCTTGGAGTACTTCTTCTCATCCCTCATCTTTAGATTGTAATATGGTCCAAATCACTTCATAATATGAGATTGTTGGATCAAATCCTTTTCATACCTATCAAGATAATTCACATATTCAAACATCTCACCATAATATGGGAGCAATTGACACAAGTCTATCCAATAATCCCACATCTAATCCTCCACCTAATAACTCTCCCCCTAATACCAATTTGAGGAGTCCTCTTACAAACACCAATTGATACCACTCAGATTCTTGCATAGATTGTGCAAAAAATGAACATAATATAAACATCTAACACCTACTAAATGATTCAACTACAACATCATTTTTATCAACATTGATAATCAACCTCCCATTCTTCTCCCTCAAAATAATCAAAATTTTATTCCTGCACCTCCTAGAGATACCATGGGTAATTTCATCACCCAACCTATCATGCACAATAAGATAATTTAACACATCAAAAATGAGCCTTTTGCCCCTTTCATTATTTATATTGATATTGATAACATATCTCCAACTATTAAATATGATGGGACTAAAGACCCTACACCTTTTCTTAAGGCATTTGGCAATCTTTATAAGGAGTGGATCCAAACTAATACTTTTGCCACAACTAATATTTTAGTTAAAACTTTCATCAGTGATGTATTAGAATGGTATAATTAGATTCCCCAACATTACATAGGGTAACTAGAGGATTTATTCAATCCTTTAGTTAAAGAATTTCAACACAATGATCTTCCCAAAAATTGCCTTGGCCATTTCATCAATGCTAAACAATCTCCCACCGAATCAGCTCATGATTTTATCAAATGTAGGAAATCTCTAGCTCACAAGGCTGATCATAACATGACTAATGATAATTTATTTAAACTTTATAACAACATTAACTCCTTCACATCAACATAAGGTTCAAACTTTTTCTCCTCAAATGCTAAATGAAGCTCTTGACCAAGCTAAGTGTCAAGACTTATTAATGAAATGGTTTGGACCTAATACTAAAATCATTAAAGGATATTTTTAACATTCAACTAATGAGCTAATTGATAATCCTCCTCAATCCAAACCAAGAGTTGCCAAATCCAAAAATCCATAACCTTCTTGTATGCCATTAAAGATATAGCAAATGAAATAATTTTTAGTGCCCTTTAAACCATTTACTTATCCCAATAATCATCCCAATGATATGACCGTATTCAATTTTGTTGGTTCCACACTGACATAGGTCATTCCCATGAAACATGTAAAGGTATATAAAATTTGTTGTCTCATAAATGTTTGGTGATTCATTCAATCATGAAGCCATGATTTAACTTTGTCGTCAATATTACATTAACACTTCTCAAAAATGACAAGCTCTCAGAGCTTCTTCTTCTAACAACCAAAAATATTTTTCCACATCTAATGCTCACCAAAAAAATAAGGATATTTATGTAATTGAATTTGACTATGAAAAATAGTACACCAATTATCAATATGTCAATGTAGCTAAGGTTAATTATTGATAAACACTAGATCATAAATATCATGTCACTAAACCTGAGAAACCATATTTAGAATAGTAACACCTCAAAGATACTACCACTACATACTTAGATTTGAAAACTAATGAAGAATCATCTCCTCCTTCTAAACCCTCAATCATTTCTCTTCCTCCTAAACATTTTTTACCTTCTAGACCTCATGTCACTTCTTCTTCCAAAACCCATTGGAACTTCTTAGAAGAAATCAACTCCATGCCTTGAAAAAATCCTCTTCTAGAGTTATTTTTCACCTCTCATTATCATTTCAAGTTCCTCATGCAATAACTTCATGAAATTGAAGAGTCATCTCCTTTAGAAGAGGAACCATCTTTTCATGAACCTCAACCAACTGAAGTGCATACCATTGAATCCATTTGTCCTTTGAAACACTCCATAGAGTTCCTCAAAGAAGACATGATCAACAATTAGATCCTCTTCAAGCTGATGATCCACCCCTATTTATAAAAATAACCATTAATACAACCCTCATTCACAAAGTATTAATATATGAAGGGTATAGTATTAATGTGACATCTTTATGGCTCATCTAAAAATTTGGATATAACAAAGATGACCTTAAACAAACTCACTTGACATGTCATGGATTTGTCAAAACTAATCAAAATACACTTGGTTGTATTTGTATCCCTCTTAATATTGGACCTAAGACTATATAAACTAGGTTCATGGTCCTTTATTTACCCTTATACTAAAATATACTCCTAGGACACCCATCGACTCATAGAAAGGCTTTCACCTCTTTCTATAATCAATGTATCAAATTCCTTCACAATGGTAAAATGTATAAACATGAGGCCAATCCTAATCCATGGAGTATTCAACTCCCAAATCCCAAATCTCAATATTGAATTCCAACTATTCTAAAGATTAAGAATGCTACCTTACCTGAATTCATCAACATGAATCCAGATTTACATGTCACTCTTACTTATTATGATCATGATGAACCTGATGACTTCAAAAATACTTGAAACACTACAAGATACCTCCTTACATATCAGAATGGATACCTCCCTATTTATTACCTCATGATCATACCATCCCTTTCATTGATGAAATCACTAATCTCCCCCTACATGTAATGCTCAGAAAGCATCTTACTTAGAAGATGACTTCACCTACAATGATTATGGAGTCGATAAATTATTCTAAGATCCTTTAATCATGTCTCCACATTAATTTAGCAATTTATTCATCTCACCTTCTGAAGTTCCTCCCGAATCATAAGCATGTACAATTTAACCAACTTATGATGATAACTACATCATGGCCCAAGCTCAATCATGAGACTTGGATGTTCAACATTATTAGAAAACTCTAGCTCAAATACATGATTTCAATCATGATGTTCATATCATTTCAACATATTTTAAATTATCACCTGAAGGTCATGTACCTCTTTCTAATTCTCCACTTCTCAATACCCCTTGGGTGGTAGAACAAATCTTACCCTTTACACCTCCAAAACTACCAACATATTCTATACCTCTTACCGAACCAATCATTGTCTCCAATCCTTTCCTTGCCAATAATTCTAATGATAAACTAATCAAATTAAATCAACCTTATTCTCTAGCTGTACCTACTCTTGAGATCACACTAGATGTCAAGGCCACAAATGTACTCCAAGTACATTCTGAATACGACTGCCATGATAAAAAAAATATTAATCTCAAAGTAGATGTGGATTATTATGTCCCTCTTCCCACTCTACCTAGTGTTGAAGCCATTATTGAATTGCTCTATTCCCAAGAACCTCAACTCCCTCACCAACATCATAAAATTAGGAATTTCAATTAAAAATCCCCTCGTTTTAATAATTTCATTACTAGCATTGATCCCAAAACAAATCCCATTTCCTCTCTTCCTCATGCAATATATCATTTTCAAGATGGAAATGATATGTTTATTGATGAAACTACATGAATCGAATATAGCACCCCATCATGCCCTCAACCAATCATAGTTTATAGATAACTTACCCCAACTGAACATCATAACTTTAGTTTATTCTTTGATAAATATCATGATACTTTTACTTGGTCCTATGAGGACATACCTAACATTGATCCTAGCATGTGGTGCACAATATCATCACTTATCCTGATGCCAAACCTGTGTGACAAAAATAATGGAAATTTACCCTCAAAGTTTCTAATTTATGTCATAAATAAATTATTAAACTTATCGATTCTAAATTTATCAAGCATGTGTACTAATCAAAATGGGTCTCAAACATTATCCATCTTCAAAAAAATTCACCATAGTCATTCGCATTTAAATCAATTTTTGTAACTTCGATATTGCCTTCCCATTACCCTCCACAGATGCCATAGTCAATTCCACTACTAGCTATGAAATTTTGTCCCTTATGGATGGTTTTTTGGATTATAATCAAATTCATGTCACCCCTAAAGATCAACATAAGACAACTTTCACCATAGAATGGGGCACCTATTGTTATGTTAAAATTCCCTTCAAGCTCAAAAATCTTGGATCTACCTATCAATAGTCTATGACCCACATTTCGCATGACCTTATCCATAATATTATGGAAACCTATGTGGATGACCTCACTACAAAGTCTTAAACCCATAAAACTCATATTTTTGATCTTGTTATCATCTTTGATCACCTCATCAAATATAAAGTCAAACTAAACACCTATAAATATGTCTTTGGCATTACATCTAGAAAATTTATAGGGTTCTTTGTCTCTCTTCATGGTATTGATTTTGATCCCACTAAGATAAATGCTATTATCAACATGCCTATCCCTTATTCCATTCCAGATATTTGTACTTACCTTGACAAGCTTGGGGCAATAAGATGATTTGTCCCCAAAATGGGTTACCACATCTATTATGTTAATTATCTTCTTAAGAAAGGTAATGCTCTAAAATGGATAGATCCTTATAAGAAAGTGTTTAAAAATATGAAGTAATCTTTGCTTCATCCACCCACCCTTCTTCCTCCTAACAATTTTCCTTTAATATTATATACTTATTCCACACCCATATCAGTTGGGGTAATGATTTTCCAATAAGATGATATTGGAAGAGAATATGTCATCTATTATATTAGTCAAGGTCTCATTGACTATTAAAAATGTTATACAAAGGTATAATGTGATTGCCTCTCTATATATTTTGTAGCTAAAAAGCTCCATCATTATATGCTTTATCAAACAACTTACATTATTATTCATTCGGATCCACTTTGTCACTTCTTCTCTAAAGCCTTTCTCCCTGAAGACAAAATTAGTAAGTGTATGGTCCTTCTAATGTAATTTTATCTCTACATTATTACATAAAAATTGTTAAAGGACAAATCATTTTTGACCAACTCATAGCAACTCCCATATTTTTTACCAACCATCTTCAAGATAGTCTCCATGACAATAATATCCTCTATATTGAAGGTCTTAATCAAGATATATACCTCAAAGATTAATTATATAATTTCACTATTAACCTTGAAGTAAATAATCTAGAAGAGTCCTTTATCCTTCCTGATACTACTAAATCTAAAGTCATCATCAAAGAAATTCTTGAAACTGATGCCAATTTACATGAAGATACTTAGACCCTTCATTTTGATCATGTCAAATGCCTTCAAAGAGTTGAGGTAGGTCCTATCCTCACTAGTCCTCTTCGTAAAATTATCCCTTTGGAATTTCTCATTGTATTTTATGTTACTAAAAACATGGCATAATATGAATCCTTAATCCTAGGCATGAGAGTGGCACTTGATTTAGACATCACATATATGCATGCTTTGGGTGACTCCCAGCTCATCTACTGATAGGTTGATAGTAATTATCAATGCAATCATGAAAACCATATTGCTTGTCATCAAATATCCACCACCCTTTCCAAATAATTCACTTCTTTTACCATTAATCCCATCCTTAGAGATCAAAATTCTATCATTGATTCACTTACTTCTTTAGCATCTATTTTTCATCTACACCAAGTTTTTATTGATTCTACCATTATTATTCAAATAAAAAAGTCCCAATATTCCATTCAAATACAATATTACCTTATCTATCATATTGAGGTTGTCACCCTTCACTAAATCCCATGGTATAAATACATCATTTAATTCTTTGAGCATTAAACCTATCCTCCAAACACATATTCTCATAAAAAAACTCTAATTCACAAATAAGCTTTCAATTATGTCTTTCAATATAACATCCTTTATTTTCATGATGTTAAATGTACCCTAATCTATCATGTTATAAAATAAGAGGTTCCTCCTCTATTTAAACAAGAACATGAGGGCATTTATGGTGGTCACTGTAACATACACACTACATCATGCAAATGTTAATGTATGGGTTACTATTGGCCTACTCTTGAAAAGGATGTCATCAAGTTTGCTAAAAAGTGTAGTCCTTACCAACTTCATGATGATCTCATCTATTTTCCACCAATTGAGCTTTAAATTATGGAATCTCCCTAGCCATTCTTTATGTGGGGATTAGATCTCTTAGGCAAACTACCTAGATCACAAGATGAGCATGTCTTTATCATCATGGCTCCTGAGTATTTTACCAAATGGATCAAATCCATACCTATCATCAATATCATTAGAACCACCATTTATAAATTCATCTTCAATCAAATTATTTATCATTTTTTAGTTCCCCATACTATCATTTTTGATAATGGTAGTAATTTCAAAATTAAAGATGTCAAACAACTCTATGTTAAATTCAAAATCAATCACAAATTTTCCACACCCTACAATACACAATGCAATGGCCAAGCTAAGGCCACTAAAAAAATTATTAATAAAATAATCCAACATATAATGCATGAAACTTGCATGAATTTCCATCTTCATCTATATCCCACTCTTTCGGCCTATTACACTAGTATATGCACTGCCACTGTGGCAACCCCATTTTTTCTAGTTTATGGTTATGAATCAGTCATTCCATTATAATTTGATATTATCTCTCTCAATATCTCTCTTTAAGGTATCATTCTTGATGAATAATTACATTAGCTCCAACATATAATGCATGAAACTTGCATGAATTTCCATCTTCATCTATATCCCACTCTTTCGGCCTATTACACTAGTATATGCACTGCCACTGTGGCAACCCCATTTTTTCTAGTTTATGGTTATGAATCAGTCATTCCATTATAATTTGATATTATCTCTCTCAATATCTCTCTTTAAGGTATCATTCTTGATGAATAATTACATTAGGCTCACCTTCTTAATGAATACCATCTTTCTACTCTATAACACAACTACTAATATAACGCCTGCATCACCAAACAACATAATAAAAGGGTTAAAGTCCACAATTTTAATGTTGGTGATCTTGTTCTTAAATTAGACTCTACACATGAAAAAGAGGGAAAATATTCCCAAAAATAGTGGGGACCTTAATTAGTAAAAAACATCCTTGGTCCTAGTACTTATCACCTTCAAACTAATGAAGGCCATATTTTCAAAGAGCCCACCAATGCATAATTTGTAAAGAAGTACTTTCCTTAGATCTTCCCCTACTTATCATGCTTTGTATATGTTATCATTCTAACACTTTTTGTATAATTTATACATGGGTCTCGCCCTCTATAGCAGTTCCTCTCTCCATAAGCCTTAGTTCCTTCTTTTTGGTCCTTTGGTTTATCTTTTCTCATGAGTTGCATTATAAAACTGTAGATAAGACCTAATATTCCTCATATTTTTTTTATTCTCATTTTTTCATTAATTTACAATACATTTTGCACCCCTTGGGTTTTTCTTTTGTGAGCTACAATGTAAGACTATGGATAGGACCTAGACTTCCTCATAAATACCATCTTTCTAATTTATTTTTCACCACCTTATGCACCTTCTTGGGTTTCTCTTTTATGGGTTGTAGTGTAATAACATGGATAGGACCAAGCCTTCCTCATAAAATATTCATTTTTAATTCAGTGCTCCTTTTCTATAATGTGTTTACAATAGTTACAAGTTTTTCATCCCTTATTCTCAACTTGAGCTTTTGCTTCTTTTCTAGATAAAATTTGCACAATAATAAAATGTTAGCATGTTTTCCTACACTTCCCTCATTCTTATGATAATGATTCACACCTCACTATCATTAAATCCCTTTTTTACCTTTGTCACATTTTTTATGATTTGAAGTCATTAAAATTGTTTCATGTTTAATTCCTCTTGATTTCCTTTTCTTTCATTCCACTCTAGATAAACCAACATTGAAGTAAAGGTAGCACTTTGATTTTACCTAAATTAACAATATTCTTAGACACCATGCTCTCTAAGTTATCATTCTTAGCAACCAAGTCCAAAGTTTTAAAATGATAGCCATATTTAGTACCCATGTTTGGTTCTTTGAATTTGTATGGAGGAGGAATAGAAAAGGCCATCAAAATAGTTAAAAGTAAAATTATTTGAAACAAAAAGTAATTATCCAAAAGGCAACATACAAATTCAAAATTCAAAATCACACCAAAAGATGTGATTTTTGTCACATCTCCTATTTATAATTAAAGCTCAAACTCCATAGTTGGCCTCATGATAGAGCTGAGGTCCATCGGGGTGTGATAGTCCAGTAGATTGGAATAGGAGAATTCAAAAAACTTTATGGTCCTACCTACTTTTTCATGTAAGTACCTAATCTTCACAGTAGACTGACAACTCTATATGGGATACTAAGGAATGGGGAATATATTATGGGAAGGTAGGTCCATTTTACTTTTCATGCATATAGCCTTCATGGGATGATCCTTATACTTCATTTGTTGTCATAATATTTGTGTGGCTAGGAGCAGTTCTTCAAAGTCCTTAATGTTAAAATTCCTCTTGTTTTGACAAACCTAATTTAAGTTTCTTGACTTTCATAAAGAGTTTTTATACCATGCTTTTTCCTTCATTTTCACCTCTACCCATTTCATCTCCCCCCTTGATAGGGTAAGTGTGATTCTAAATATGTTCTCCCACTTTTAAATTTCCTCTTCTTCACATATTAAAAACATGCTAGCACTACTTTATTTTAGTTTTATTCATCCTTAAAACAAAACAACATACTTGAATGACTATGGATTACTTTCTTTAGACCATGTTTTATATTTCTAGAATTGCCTTAGTTTTTTTTACCATTTTCCTTTATTGTACTTCCTTTTTTTGGACAACTACATTCATTTCTATTTATCATGTACTTTTTTCATTATTGAGTGGGGTTGGCTTGTTACTTATCACTCACCAATGTTGTATGGGCCCAATAAGGTTTTTTAAAAGATTGGATTAGTTGATTATAAGTTAGATCTCCCACCTTCTTCTCTCATTCACCCAGTATTTCATATCTCTTGTCTGAAGAAAATTCTTGACACAAACATCAAAGTGTAGACTATTTTACCAGAACTTGATAATGAAAGATCCATTTTTCTTGAGTCAGAGGCAATCCTGGATAGGTGCATATGTCAACTTCACTTTCGATCCATCATCAAGATTTTAATTTAATGGCATAGAATACAACTAGAGGATACAACATGGGAACCACTATTTCAGATTCAACACTAATTCCTACATTTGAAGCTTTGAGGATAGATTTTTCAAAGAGGGAGGGGATGTTATGAACCTATGATATCTCTTCTCTTTACTTTGTTAGTTTAGTAGTGGCTATAGATGCATATGATTTGTAAGTCATCCCATGAGCATTTTGTTTTATCCCACATTCATGCGAAGTAGTAGTTGCTTAGATTAAAATTTGTATATAAGTGTTGAGGCCAATGAAGACATCCATGAATATATTGTATTGAGCTTTCTCAAAGGAGGTTGCCCCCTCAGAGTTGTCTATGATCAATATAATCATTTTAGTGGTTCTACTAATTCTATAAATATGTTATTTCATGTATTTTTATCAATTTATTGTAGGAGGATCCTCTCATCTGGTATCAGAGCACTTTTCAGGGCCAAATTTTTTTCTTCAAAAAGTCTTACCTCTATTCTACTGCATAATTCCTTTCAATAATTTTTCAAAAACTCTTAACTCTATTTTGTGACATAATTCATTTAAATAATTTTTTATATCACAATAATCTATTTTGGATTAGGTTAAAACCTCACCGCATAACTATGAGAAGTGCTTGGATGAAGCTCTAAAACTCATTGTGAGGAGTACCACAGGAACCCCAAAGTAGCTAACCCATTGAGAGGACCTACTAGCAAAATGGGCAATGGCCTCTTCCTCATTGAGTAGTTCCCATATGTGAGGAAAACTAAGAGCTATCATTGAGAGATAAATTTGTGGCCAAAAATTTTTTGGAGAGTGGTACTCACTTAGATGGCATTGGTGGCCAGAGTGATATATTTAAACCCTTAGGCAACCATTGAAAATTGGGGCCCATTTTTATCAATTTCAAAATATTTCTAACAGGCTCAAAAAAATTAATCAGTAGAGTATCTGTAGAATGTTAGAGGACTTATAGGTAGATATTTGATAGAAACCAGAATCCACAAACCATCCACAGTATCAGTAGACTATTAAAAAAATCATTTTTTTGCAATATCTCTCTATATGTAACCCTATTGATCCTCAAAATTTATATAGACACCTAAAATTCCATTCCTTACATTTTCTTCTTTGAGGTCCCATATCCCAATTCCACTCCTAATTCCCACAAATCTCAATTTTCCCTTTTTTTGGGTTTCACCATAACTTCTATTTGTGTCTATTTGCCTCAAAAAATTTCCACTATGTTCATCATCTCTTTCTACTCCTTTGTCCTTTGAAAAAATTTCTATTTTTTCCATTCTCACTCCTAAAATTTCCCTCACCTTCATCAATCATACCCCCACTATGCAAAAAAATTCTTAAAATCCCCTTTACCCCTTCCATTTTTGCCCAACTTCAAAACTTTCCTTACTAAATGTGTCTTAACTCTAGTTTTCCTATCAATTACAAAAAAAAACTATTATTGGGTCATGGTAGTAACCCAAATAGAATAAAAAACATGGAGGATGAAATTGATGCCTTCAATACCTACATCAAAGATCTTGATGAAAATATTCTTGGCCTCAGTCTTCAACATACCACCATGAACAACAGACAACATCCAGAGTCTTCTTTAGACACTAGGTTTTCTTCTTCCAGTAATTATCATGGATTAAAGCTTAATTTTCATCAATTTAATGGTGTAGATCTAACTAGATGGATCTATTAGGGACAACAATATTTTAGTCTGCATAATACTTTTGATGCCAACAAGGTTTCACGTGCATCCTTTCACTTGGAACTTGAAGCCCTTCAATGGTATCATTGGTAAATTAAGGCTCATGATGAACCCATATGGACCAATTTTTGCATCCTCATTTTACAACAATTTGGACCTACTAATTTTGATGAATTCACTTACACACTCACTAAACTTTACCAAATAGGAACCGTGAGAGAATATCAAACAAAATTTGAAAAATAGGCCAATCACATAAAGGGATTGTCTTATGAATTCTTTAGAAGTTGCTTTGTCAGTGGACTGAAAGATACAATTTGATCTAAGGTAAAAATGTTTTGTCCCAACATGATGATGGAAGCCTTAGGGTTGGCTAAGTTGGTAGGGGACAAGATCATAGTTCAGCAGTGATTCAAATCCAATTTTTTTCCATTCAAAAAATACAGCTCTATAATGATCTCAAACAATGCCAACCCTCAGAACCACTCCTATCAAGTGTTTGATTGAAGCAGATATGCAAGCCCATTGAGAAAAAGGACTATGTTATAACTGTGATGATAAATTCACTCAGGGACATCGATGTGTTGAGAAAAAGCTCTACCTATTAGATGTGGACTTTCCACCCAAAATTAAATATTGGGAAGATATTTAGGATACAATAGATGATCCAAAAGAAGCTTAGATGATTGTGGAACCTGCTTCTTAGGAATACTAACTAGAGATCTCTCTCTAAGATTTAGTAGGAGTCACTACCCCATAAACTATGTGGGTTAGGGGTTACTTCAAGAAGCTCCCTCTCGTAATACTCATTGATTTGGGTAGCACTCATAACTTCATTGACTCTCAAATCACCAAATAGGTTCATTATTTTATCCATCCTTGCTCTAACTTTGAAGTCATGATTGAAAATGGGGGCATATTTCCTTGCAAAAGGAAGTGTCATAATGTGCATATCTCTATTGGAGATTATAATTTTCACTCCAACATGTTTGCCTTTCCCTTAAGTAGATGTGATGTTATTTTGGGATCCCAGTGGTTATACATACTTGGATCTATCTTATGGGATTTTACTGAACTTTGGATGCAATTTTTAGACAATAGACAAAAACACACATTTGAAGACTTACAACTAGGATCTCTTATCATCATAAGTTCATATCACATAGAAAATCTTCTTAAGAATAATTCACATTGTGTCATTTCCCAAATCCATTCCATTCAAATGTAACCATCAATAGTCTTCACTACTCCTGATCTACAAATCATTCTATAAAGGTATGCACGTGTCTTTATTGAACCAGTGGGATTGCCACCTTCATGGCTAGAGGACCACTATATTCAGCTCCTTTGGAAGTGTTCCTCCCAACATCAGGCCTTATCACTACCCATTTTAGTAAAAAATCAAGATTGATATGCTCATTCAAGACTTACTAAAGCAAGGCATTATTTGCCCTAGTACCAACCCATATTCTTCCCCAATTTTCCTTGTCTGGAAAAAAGATGTGTCATGGTGCCTCTGCATTAATTTTTGTGCACTTAATCACCTCACAGTCAAGGATAATTTCTTGATCCCTATTATTGATGAGCTTCATGGCACTCATTTTTTCTCCAAGTTAGATCTTTTCTCTAGATATCACTAAATCTAAAATCATGAGGATTTTATCCCTAAGATAGCTTTCCACATGCATGATGGCCACTATGAGTTTTTGGTCATGCCCTTTGGCCTCACTAATGTTCCTTCAACATTATAAGCATTGATGAATAAAATATTTTGGCCCTACCTACAGAAATTCATTTGTCTTCTTAGATAATATCCTCATCTATAGTAAAACATGGTCTGAGCATCTCCAACATCTAGAGCTCACACTACAACTTCTCTCTAACCATCATCTTTGTGCAAAATGATCCAAATATATTTTTTTCTAGGATGAATTGGAGTATCTTAGGCATATTTTTTCATCCCAAAGGGTTTGGGTGGATCCTAAAAAAATAGCTACCATGAAAAATTGGTTGCATCCTTAAACACTCAAGAGCCTTCATGGTTTTTTAGGGCTGACTAGGTACTATCAAAGACATTTCAAGGATTATGAGAAGATTGTAGCTCTACTAATAGCTATGTTTAAAAAGGATGATTTTACTTAGACACAAGTTACTGGGTGCGCATTTGAAGAATTGAAATAAGCTATGTGTACTACACATGTTCTAACTGTGCCATATTTTACCAAGACCATCACTATCGAGAGTGATGCTTGAGATAATGGAATTGGTGTTGTTCTCCTCCAAAAAGGATGCCCCATTACATTCACCAGTAAATCCCTTTCTAGAAATAATTTAGTGCTCTCTACTTATGAGAAGGAAATGAAGGACATTTTGCATGCAGTACAGAAGTGTCAATCATACCTACTAGGAAATCATTTTTACATCAAAATTGATCACCAAAGTCTAAAATATTTCATATAAAAATGATTATCCATCATATCAAAATAGAAATGGGTTAGAAAACTCATGGTTTATGACTATGAGATCACTTATAAGAAGGGTAAGGATAATATTATGTCCAATGCTCTATCTCATACGTTTCCAAACCAAGTTTCCCTTTCAGCTATTTTCATGTTTATTCTAAATTGGTTAGACATTGTAAAATAGGGGTATTTTAATGACTCCTCATTATCTCAAATCATTCAATAGTTGGCCACTAACCCCTTGACTATATTGTATTATTCCTAGGAAGGTACTTCTTTATGATACAAGGGTCATCGGGTGCTTCCCCAGAGCATAGATCTTTAGCAAGTTGTATTTTATGAACTCCATGCTTTTCCCTATATAGGGCACTTAGGGTTTCTCAAAACTTATGAGCGATCATGATGCAACTTATTTTGTAAGGGAATAAAAAAGGTAATTCACCAAATGGTGGATTAATGTGATAATTACCAATGCAACAAGGGTAAAACAACACTCATCCATGGGTTACTCAAACCCTTGCCCATCCCTACCAGGATTTGGATAGATATCTCTATGGATTTCATTGAGTGGCTCCCTAAATCTAGAGGGAAAATGGTGATCTTGGTTGTGGTTGATCACCTCTCCAAAATAGTCATTTTTATGCCCTCAGTCATCCCTATACTACTTCCATAATCGCATAAATTTTTTGGACCAAATTTTTGATCTTCATTGCATTCCTTCATCAATTGTCTCAAATCGAGATGCAACCTTCACCAACCATTTTTGGACAAAAATATTTTGATGTACTGACACCTAATTGAAGATGATTTTTCAGTATCATCCACAAACAGATGGCTAGACTAAAATTGTCAACAAATACTTGGAAACTTTCCTTCATTACTTCACCTCAAAATAATAGAATTAGTGAGAAAAGTGGATCCCTCTCACCAAATGGTGGTACAATACCGCTTACCACACTTCAACAAAAATGACTCCATCTATAGTAGTATATGGTCAAGCACCACTATTGTTCCTTCCATACACCCCCAATAGTTGATTAGTTCAAGTAGTGGGCATGATTCTCTAAACCTAGGATTAGATCCTCAATAGCCTATGGGAAAATATTCATATGACATAAAATTGAATAAAACAATAGGTGAATCAACACCATTTTGAGTACACTTTTCAAGTATGTGATATGATTTTTCTTTGCCTACAGCCCTATAAGCAATCATCCCTCAAATTCAAAGGGCATCATAAGCTAGCTCCCAAGTTCTATGGTCCTTATAAGGCTCTTCAAAAGATTGGGTCAGTTGCTTATAAGTTGGAGCTCCCACCTTCTTCTTGAGTTCACCCAGTATTTCATGTCTCTTATCTGAAGAAAATTCTTGACAGAAACATCAGAGTGCAGACTATTTTACCAAACCTTGATAATGAAGGATCCATTTTTTCAAAGCTAGAGGCAATCCTGGATAGGTGCATATGCCAACTTTGCTCTCACTCCATCACTAAGATTTTAATTCAATGGCATGGAATGTAACTATAGGATGTAACATTAGAACCACTATTTCAGATTCAGCACCAATACCCACATCTAAAGCTTTGAGGACAAAGCTTTTTCTAAGAGGGAGGGGATGTTATGAACTTGTGATATCTCTTCTCATTACTTTGTTAATTTAGTAGTGGCTATGGATGCATATGTTTTGTAATTCATCCTGTGATCATTTTGTTTTATCCCACATTCATGGGAAGTAGTAGTTGCTTACATTAGAATTTGTATATAAGTTTTGAGGCCAATGAAAGCATCCATGAATTTATTGTATTGAGCATACTCAAAAAAAAATTCCCCATCAAAGTGGCCTATGATCAATATAATCATTTCAGTGCTTTTGCTAATTTTATAAATATGTTATTTCATGCATTTTTATCAATTTGTTGCAAGAGGATCCTCTCAATAAATAGAAGTAGCATAAGTAATGGATTTTAAACATATTGTTCTCTTCGTGCATTAGGGTTTTACCTATACATAGCCTAATAAGGATTCTCCTATGCATGTTTATTTTTATGTTTACTAACCCCCTATTTTGTGCCACAAGATTTGGTGAGCACAAGATTAGATTTTTCTTTACTTTGAATATACATTTGTGAATATAAAAATATAGGACATAACTAGGGTTATTGCATAGTTTTGCTTGATTGAAGGCTTTATAACCCTCCATAGTGATTTTATTTTGGTAAGATATCCCTTGGTTAGATCTAGTAGATCCATCTTGGTCATGGCCCCAAATATCTAATATATCAACAATCAGAAGTGTAAGTAGGATCTATCTTCTCTAAGGTAAGATTGATTAATAGATTAGTTGATGTTTGATTACCATTTTTGACATGTATCCTTGGTTTAACTTTTTGAGTTTGCCTCTCTTACTTAAGGTTTAATTGTTTGAGTTTTTTGGTCTTTAGTAGCCTTGGCTTTTCTATTACCCGATTTACTCCAAATTTTGACTTGATCATTTGGTCTTAACTTAGCATTTGTCACCCAAGCTTACCAAATTTTCAAGAACATCTTATCTACATTGCATTAGTTATCTTGGATTTCTTGTGCTTTTTTTTTCTCTTTAATTTTATATCATTGGGTTTATTTAAAGCAGTCTTTACACCTTCCACGATCAAAACTACAAACACAATAGACAACCATCTAGTTATAACAACTCCTCAAGTTGTAATTAAGAAAATGTAATAATTTTTTTTACTTTAAAAAAATTAATATTCATTACACAAAATAAACAATACAATAAATTAAAACCATATCTAACAACAATAGTACTTTAAATTAAATACTGCATATAATATAAATCTTATACAACTCCACATAAAGCTAAATACAAAAGGACATAGCTATAGTTGGTTTGATAATACAACATCTTCTAGTCAAATATACAAGTACATAATATAATTACATTACTTTAGGCAAACATCCTAATGCAATGATAGGTATGAATCTCTCTAGAGCTCGAGCTGAACCAACTTGTGTATCATTGATAATCTCAAGTGTCGTCTCT